>CM063501.1:149269799-149304799 GCA_032207245.1 Pardosa pseudoannulata
ACTTAAAGATAATTTCGAAGTAGCTAAAACTTTCATCTTTCTTAAGGAAACTTAAGAATTACCTTTCTAAATGAATTTAATGTGATTCTAAACTACATTCACAGTATCGGGCGACTTTAGAGGAGTATGAAGATAAACAAATTATTGAGCGTGTACCAAATAATTCTCAGCCAGAAAACAAACCATTGTTTTACCTGCCTTATAGGGTACTTTACAATTCTGGAATATTAAAAATTTTACTGATCCCGTCATATGACGGGCTATATGATAATATATTATAAGACTAAACAAAAACTTCAATCGATAAAGGATGTAAAAATTCTATCATAGAATCTGGCGAAATATAAATGTTCAGAAGTTCTTTCAGAGATAAATCGCGTAAATTATTTGTAAGACAATAATTATCCATTCTACTCATCAGAAAGTACCTGCTTCTACCAAACTCATATTTCCTAATATTCAATTTTATAAGACTGCAATTATTTCTGCAGCACTCAAAACATCTTAACCTATAATAGGAATCATATATTAAATAAAATATAAAACAAACTAAACAACCGAAATCAATAAAAAGCAGCACAATGTAGCAGAAGTCTAACTTTCCATCACGGATATCTGACTCATCAGAAACTCTTTCGGAGGTAAAAGGTTGAATATTATGAAATATGAGACAAACTCATATTTCATAATATTAAATTTTATAAGACTGCATTTATTTGTGCAGCACATAAAATATATATTAACCTACAATAGAAATCATGTATTAAAACATAAAACAAATTAAACAACTGAAATAAAAAAAGCAGTACAATGTAACAAAAGTCTAACTTTCCTTCACGGATATCTGATTCATCAGAAACTCTTTCGGAGGTAAATCGTAAAATTGAATCTTAATTTGTGAGAAAATAATTATCCAATCCATGTAGGTTTAGATTTACGTTACGTATCATTTACCATTGTGTAACTTTTTGATGATGAGTAGAATGGATGATAATTAGATAATTATCCATTCTACTCATCAGAAAGTATCTGCTTATACGAAACTCATACTTCATAATATTCAGTTTTATAAGACTGTATTTATCTGTGCAGCACATAAAATATCTTAACATACAATAGGAACCATATATTAAGATATAAAACAAACTAAACAACCGAAACCAATAAAAAGTAGTACAATGTAGCAGAAGTCTTAACTTTCCTTCACGGATATCTGACTCATCAGAAACTCTTTCGGGGGTAAAAGGTTGAATTTTATGAAATATGATGCATACTCATATTTCATAATATTCAATTTTATAAGACTGCATTTATTTGTGCAGCACATAAAATATCTTAACCTATAATAGGAATCATATATTAAGATATAAAACAAGCTAAACAACAGAATGAATAAAAGGCAGTACAATGTAGCAGAAGTCTAACTTTTCTTCATGGATCATCAGAAACTCATCAGAAACATCAGAATCATCAGAAACTCTTTCGGAGGTAAATCGTAAAATTGAATCTTAACTTGTGAGAAAATAATTATCCAATCCATCTAGGTTTAGATTTATGTTACGTATCATTTACCATTGTGTAACTTTCTGATGATGAGAAGAATGGATAGTAATTATCCATTCTACTCATCAGAAAGTATCTGCTTATACCAAACTCATATTTCATAATATTCTATTTTATAAGCCTGAATTTATTTCTGTAGCACAGAAAATATCTTAACCTACAATAGGAATCATATATTAAAATATAAAACAAACTAAACAACCGAAATCAATAAAAAGTAGTACAATGTAGCAGAAGTCTAACTTTCCTTCACGGATATCTGACTCATCAGAAACTCTTTCGGAGGTAAATCGTAAAATTGAATCTTAACTTGTGAGAAAATAATTATCCAATCCATCTAGGTTTAGATTTATGTTACGTATCATTTACCATTGTGTAACTTTCTGATGCCAGGTAAGATTAGATTTATTTCAGGCTCGAAGGGACGCGTAATGCCATCTCTCCGGATCTGTACCCGCACAGTGCGTGAGAGAGTGTTATGCAGTTATGAATCAAAAATTGATTTCGGAAGTGGCACCGTATCCACGGCGATAAAGCACAAAAGGAGATTTCTTGCGTGATACGTTTGTGAAACACGAAAGTAAACGACGAAGTTTTATTGAATGAATAGGTCAAGGCTTGTGATTCAGCTTGCGACATTTCTTAATATTTTTGGAGTCTTTTGAATGAACGGGTCATAGATTGTACTTCTGTTAACAACACTACTTAGTACTTTTTAAGTACTTTTTAAATGAATAAAGCAAATGTTTACGTTCTTGTTAAAGATTTTATGCAGTTTTTAGAAAGGTTATTTTAAGACATGACGAAAATCGTACTTCTGCTGACGACTCTACAGTGTTTAAGTTTTTAAGTTGATTAGCAGATCAAAGATAAGGCTTCTCCTTTCAGCCGTATTTGAAGCTTTTCGCATTAGTAGCTTACACAATATGCTTCTTAAAGCAAAAGTACTCGTTCTGGTTTTGTTTTTTATTTTATTTTATTTATTTTTACATTGGTTATTGATTTATTTAAACTTTATACTACATTATTTATTTATTTATTTATTACCTTTTTTGACTAAACAGCTTGTCAAATGTTGACTTTCTGTTAGTGATATTTAAAAGATACAAGATGTATTTATACAAAAATATATCTAACACATATTGCAAAAAAAAAATGGACAGGTTATATGATTCAAAATATATAATTTTAAACTAACTTTTTTGATTTAATGTTTATTGATTTATTTAAACTTTATACTACATTATTTATTTATTTATTATTATTATTATTACCTTTTTTGAGTAAACAGCTGGTCAAATGTTGACTTTCTGTTAGTGATATTTAAAAGATACAAGATGTATTTACACAAAAATATATCTAACACATATTGCAAAAATAAAATGGACAGGTAATATGATTCAAAATATATAATTTTAAACTAACTTTTTTGATTTAATGTTTATTGATTTATTTAAACTTTATACTACATTATTTATTTATTTATTATTATTATTATTACCTTTTTTGAGTAAACAGCTGGTCAAATGTTGACTTTCTGTTAGTGATATTTAAAAGATACAAGATGTATTTATGCAAAAATATATCTGACAGATATTGAGAAAACAAAATGGACAGGTTATATGATTCAAAATATATAATTTAAACTAACTTTTTTTTATTTAACGTTTATTGATTTATTTAAACTTTATACTACATTATTTATTTATTTATTTATTATTATTACCTTTTTTGAGTAAACAGCTTGTCAAATGTTGACTTTCTGTTAGTGATATTTAAAAGATACAAGATGTATTTATGCAAAAATATAAAAAAATATTAAAAAATTGAAAAAAAAAACGGACAGGTTATATGATTCAAAATATATAATTTTAAACTAACTTTTTTTATTTAACTTATTGATTTATTTAAACTTTATACTACATTATTTATTTATTTATTATTATTACCTTTTTTGAGTAAACAGCTTGTCAAATGTTGACTTTCTGTTAGTGATATTTAAAAGATACAAGATGTATTTATGCAAAAATATATCTGACAGATATTGAGAAAACAAAATGGATAGGTTATATGATTCAAAATATACAATTTCAACTAACTTTTTTTGATTTAACGTTTATTGATTTATTTAAACTTTATACTACATTATTTATTTATTTATTACTATTATCACCTTTTTTGAGTAAACAGCTTGTCAAATGTTGCCTTTCTGTTAGTGTTATTTAAAATTAGAAGGTATATTTATACAAAAATATATCTAAGAGATACTGAGAAAAAATGGACAGATTATGCGATTCAAAATATATAATTTAAAATTAACTTTTGATTAACGTTTATTGATTTATTTAAACTATACACATTATTTATTTATTTATTAATTATCATTTTGAGTAAAGTCAATGTTGTTTCTGTTAGATATTTAAAGGTAGAAGTAATTTATACAAAAATATATCTAAAGATATGAGAAAAAATGGACTTATTAAAATATATAATTAAATAACTTTTATTTTTATATAAAAGTTAAATAATGTAAATAATATATATATATTTTTATTATCATTATTTTGTTTAGAAAAGTCATTTAAAATTAATGTTAGTAATAATTTTATTGTATTTTGCTGCATTATTTATATTTTGCATCGAATGATAGACTCTAAAAACTTTTGTTAACTACTTTTGTTAACTTAACTTAGTTAACTACCTCCTTTGTATTAGTTTAACATGCATAACTTTAACAATTTAACATAATAAGTCATTTGTAATGCTATAAAACGTTTGAAGAGGTTTTATACATGAGAGAGATTTAATCTTATTTTTCATGCTTAATATTAAAAATTTTATAAAATAAGTCTTTAGTTTTACATGAGTAATGTTAAAAAATCAACACAATAAGTCGTTTATAATTTAACAAAATGTATAAAGGACTTTATAAAGGAATTAGTTTTACGCGCTAAATGTTCGAGATTCAACACAATAAGTCATGTAATGTAATGTAATCAAATATTTAAAGTAGTTTTATAGATGATGAAGAGTTAATCTTAGTTTTACAAGCTTAATGATAAATATTCAACACAATAAGTCATGTGTAATGAAAAAAAATCAGCCTTATAGATGGTGTGGGGGGGGCATTCTGGATAGAGAATGTTGTTTATCTGATCAAATTATAGCTATTTACACACGTGAAAATAACACATCCATTAGCTTTGATAAATTCAGATATTATTTGATAGACTTTTCAATTAACGGATCTTCTAGTTTTCATAATTTAATGAAATATAATTATCGAAATTTCAACCAATTTCATTCAGCTGAAATTCTTTTGTCAGCTTAAGTGCAATTCTCCCAATGTACAATTTACCAATAATGTCTAAAGATGCAAATGAAGATTTGCCATTATTTAATTTTAAGTAAGAATGAGTGTCAAATTAAATACCATTCTTTAATTTTAATTCGGAATAAGAAATCAAGTACACTCGTTGGGGGTTTTCCCTTTAAAATTCCTATGAATCATTTGACATACATATCCCACCACTGAAACTGTTGGGAGACTTTTCGAAATTTTCTAGGTTGTCCTAAAACTTTCGGCTACCTTAGAAACTTTCGAGAACTTATCATCTTTTACGATGCTTGAGAGACTTAGGAAGAGATCACCCTAGCAGCATAAAATACAGCAGTGATAAGCGAACCAGTTCTGCTTGCTACAAGATTCCCGGCTAGATAAATTCCAGGGGATCAGACGAGCAGATTAAGGTGAACAAAACCACCTCATCCCCCAAAGAACACCGAATCCATTACCGAAGAAAGTATGAAAGGAAACATATTAAGAGACTTATTAGAGGACAGATTCTTGAATAAGAGTTACTGCGTTACTGTGAATGTTGGATACATGGTAGATTCTAAATATTGAGTCTTAGCTTTGCTGACATCTTCTAAACAGGATGCAGCATAAAGTCTTCAGCCGACCGTAGTAAAAAATTGGGAATTATCCAAATTTAGATTTTTATGCAAAAGCGATATTGGATAAGTAGATATTTTGAAGTCACTGCTTACAAGTGTAAACATCTAATATTCGAGAGAAAAAGAAAAGAAAACTAGCTTACATAAATAACATTATTATTAGTTAATTATTATTAACGGTTTATTATTAGTTAATTATTATTAACAGTTTATAATTAGTTAATTATTATTAACGATTTATAATTATTTAATTATTATTAACGACATGGTAGATTCTAAATATTGAGTCTTAGCTTTGCTGACATCTTCTACACAGGATGCAGCATAAAGTCCTCAACAGTCGATAAAAATAGTGAATTATCACAAATTTAGATTTTTTTTATGCAAAAACGAAATTGGATAAGCAGATGTTTTCAAGTCACTGCTTACAAGTCTAAACATCTGATATTCGAAAGAAAGAGAAGAGAAAAAGAGAACTAGCTTTCTTAAATAACATTATTATTAATTAATTATTATTAACGGTTTTTGTTAATTTATTATTGATTTATTATTATTTCAATTTTAGAATGATTTTGTGATTCGCTTTTGCTAATTATGACGTCGTTCAGTTTTTATGAGCTATAAAACACATTTTCTCCCACTCTTTTTAGGTGATAGTAAATTTAAAAGTGTGTGTATATGTTTCATGTGTAATTAGAAAAATTCATGAAATTTGATAAGCCTGAGTAGGTTAATAATGATGTAGTGTTGAATAATATATATTCGAAAATACCAAAATCATGGCCCCTGAATTCCTAGAGTAAAAAAGGTTAGTGGATTTTAAAATTAAATTGTTTTATTTTTGACCAATCTACTTGAAAATTTAATATGTTATCAGCAATATATTTATGTGAAAATATTTACAATTTTAATTTAAGATGCTAATAATTTTGAAAGTTATTAATTATTCATTGCCTCAAAAGCAGCATTACTCATAATTATCAATGTGCATCCCTTTTACATATATTGGAAACAGAGTTCTTGGGTTCGAATCCCACTGCTGGCATGGATATTCGTATCATTAGGAATCAACATTAAGCAACAGGTACCGAACTCATGAGCCCTCGTGCAGCAAACATGTAGACCGTAATGCTCTAAACCAAGTAAATTTTTTACGTAAAATATGGCTGTCCTTATTATTAGGTTACATTTTAGGTCTTAAAATAAAACTTAAATTTCATTGTAAGTATTCATTGATAAAATACTAAGAAAAAATAGTAATGATTAAATTATAAACTCCAGTATTATTTCAGAATAAGGTACCCCATTGGATAATTTGGTGAAATTACTGGTGATGTTTACAAAATATATATGCATAAACTAATTTCACTTTTAGTTTTGACTACCATGCCAAGTACACAAATAACGAGGCAATTAATCCCTCAACAGCTTACAAAACCAATAATGTCTAATAATCTTTTAAAAACAGTAATACTGAACTATATTGTGAATGAAACATGAGAGACATGGAAATATTTTATTTAAAATATATAATTATAACTAAATTTAAAAATAAATAATTAAAATTTAATTAATATTATAATTTTTAATAATATATTATATTATTTTGAAACTTTTTAAATATAAATAAAAATTATAAAAATAAATATAACAAATATAATAAATAAATAAATTATTATTTATTAAATATAATATATATTATATTTAATAATTTTTAAATATTTTATAAATTCATTAAAATATTAATTCAATTTTTATAAAAATAATTTAATAATATAATTATAAAATATAAATATAAATATAATATTTATAATTTTTATTTAATAAAAATAAAGAATATCATTTTTAATATAAATCAAAAAAAATATAAAAAATAATATTTTTAATAAATAAATTAAAAATAAATAAAATTTAGTAAAATAAATATAAAAATATGAAAAAAATAAATTATAATTAATTTATGTAAATTAATATTAATTATTATAAATATTATTTTTATTTAATTAATATTAAATTTAAAATCTTAAAAATTTCAAATATATAGTAATTTAAAATTTTAATAATTTTTTATTACTAATTAAACAAATATATAAATAATATTTATTTTTAAATTTTATTTTATTAAAATTAAAATAAATTTAAATTTAAAATAATTTTATTTTTAATAAATTTTTATTAAAAATATTTTTTATTATATTTTTTTATTAAAATTTGTTTTATAAAATAAATTAATAACTAATTTTAAAATATTTATAAAAATATATATTTTTAAATTATATATAATTTTAAAAATACTATTTATATATATAATTTTTTAACATAACATTTATAAAAAATATATTTATATAAGATATATTTATAAAAAAATTATTTATATTATAATATATATTCAAATATAAAAATTAATTTATTAATATTTTAAAGTTTTTTTATTTAATATTTTTTAAATTTTAAATATTTATATTTAATATTATAATATATATTATTTTTTTATTTTATTAAATTCAATATATATATATTCTTATATAAAAATTATATATTTAATTTAATATATAAATTTTTTTATATAATTTAATATATATAATATAATATAATTTAAAATATAAAATATATTTTTATTTTATTAATTTTATATTATTTTATTATATAAAATATATAATACATAATATATAATATATTTACATTAAAATCATATATTTTATTTAATTTTATAAATTATATATATATATTATTTTATAATATTATATAAAATATTTACATATAAAATATATAAATATAAATATATTTTAATTAATATTTTTTAAAATAAATAATTTAATTTAATAATTATAAAATTATTATAAAGAAATAATATTTTTAAATAAATATTTTTATATTTTTTAATATAATATTAATATAATTAATATATATATTTTTAATATATTTTATATATTAATTTTATATTTAATTATATAAATATATATAATTAAAATAATTTATTATATTTATATTTTAATATATAATATATAAAATATTATATAAACAGAATATCTAATTTCACAAAATTAATAAAAAATAAGAATTAGTCACATTTTAAATAGAACAAAAAGATTCGACAATGAGGGCTGGATGCAAAAAAAAAATATAAATCAAAATGCAAACAAGGATTTTTTGAACTACGCAAGATCAACAGAATAAATTTAGGTTTTCATGCTTCCAGTTTTATCGCCAAGTTGGCGAGAGTACCCTTTTTTGATGTTAAACCTCATTTCCTTATGAATTCACCTTAGGATATCTAATAGATAGGATTTTGCCTACGTAAAGTGATGTTACGTTTCAGAAATGTTTCAACGTTAATGATGAAATCCAAGACTTCCAGAGAGCTGTATGCAAGAAAATTTCTCAGGGGTTTTCAAAATCAAGGGCTAAAATTTTCCGTGTCATTTTGCATTCCCATTTTTAACCTCTAACCTAAATTGACTACTGGAGCTACAGTTTATGCCCTCAGAGAAGGAGCCTAACCAATTATAATCCTACAAGGCCCTAGTGGACAATTTAGGAAATTTCCAAATAAAAAGGAGATACACGCTGTCAGAGACAGATTTTTCTAGAGATATTTTCCCACAGATATTGACCCAGGTGTTACGAGTCTTCCACATTGAACTTCATGCTAACGGACCCTTCAGTTTGTCCTGTCCCTATGATGAAGTGGGAACCCGTCCTTCAACTTATCTTAATAAAGATCTTTAGCTGAAACGGTATCATTTTATGGCCATGACTGCAACCACCCATCGAGAAGTACATCTCATTACAGATATATATATATATATATATATATATATATATATATATATATATATATATATATATATATATATATAACATATCAAATTTATTACACTTAAAATATCTCGATAAAATTCGTTTTTCCCTTCTCATTCTTTTATATATATTTTCCCTGCCGTCTAATATTTTATTTAAAGGTGTTTACGCTCACTTAAAATTCTGTGTGTGAGTGTGGAAACACAACCAATTTGAACCCAGCCAACTAAAAGAATACTCAAGTGTGTAAGGATGTGGTATGTCCGATAGGGATAGTCTACAATCAACATTTCTGGTCAGAATAAGTACAGTAATTACAGAAATATACAAATAATAGACAGAAAACACAAAAAACAAACGCGATAATAATATTAACAAAGTTAAACATCAGTATTTATTTACCATGCCATTGGATCAATCTTGAGCATGGGTTTATTGATTTCGAGGAAATCCAGGAAATTAAGAGATTCGTGTTTAAACGCAGGGTTTGATTAGACTTAATTTTGTCTGACCAATATATGTCATGGCCTAGTACGGGTTACCTAAAATGGAAAATGGATGTCACGAGGTAATCAAATATATACTGATCAGAATTACCAAGTAAAGCCACAAACTCAGAGGGAAGATTTTCATGCTAAATAAAATTTTGATGGATATAAGAGACTATCTTCGGTTAAAAGACAATTAATATGTGGTATATATATATATATATATATATATATATATATATATATATATATATATATATATATATATATAGTATATATATATATATATATATATATATATATATATATATATATATATATATATATATATATACATATTTATATAATATATATACAGAGTGTATATACATATATATAGTATATATATATATATATATATATATATATATATATAGAGAGAGAGAGAGAGAGAAAGAGAGAGAGAGTGAAAAAAGTAAGTGAGCAGAAAGTTCTTGCATGCAGTCAGTCAAATCTTCTAAGGCAAGCGGTGCATAATTAAGTATAATTATTTTATAAAGGAGAATTTTTATCATATTTAGTAAATAAATCAATTTCTTTTTCACTTTGAAATAACATAAATGGTACTCAAGAATTAAAAAATACCAACTTAAAGCTACAGTTGAATTTTCTTTTCTTTTTAAGACTATATTTTTTACCACACATATTTGAGCCCCATAACAGTTTTAACAAAACGTTAAAAAAAAAAACCTTTTTGAATTTGTTTTCTTTTTTTAACAAAATGTGTGTTTGATGCATATATGAATTCAATATCAATTATAAATGTCTTTGATAAATATACGAAAAATATTGGTATAAAATAAAAGCTAAATACTTTCTTTAGCTAAGAAAAAAATTCTTTGGTTCAAGCGTTAAAAAAATACAAGCAGAATATATAATGTAAATACAGCAAGATGGTGAACATGTGTAACACCTAAATAAAGATTGGTCTCGAAGATATAATTCTCAGTTATTCACATCTAGAAAAGCATATCAGAAGGAAAAAATAAAAAGTTTGAAGCAGAATATATAATGTAAACATAACAAAATGATAAACATGTGCAAAACCCAATGTGATGAGGCGATTTAGATCTGATATATAATTGTTTCATTCATAAAAAAAGTAAAATGTTCGGGATCTAAATCTGACCTCATCACATCGTTAGAGATAGAGGACCATAATTTAACGGATTATTGTAGTCTTGTACGGGGGTCTGATTCCAGTCCCAGATAAGAATCCTGTCTCCGTACTTGACATTAAATAAGAATGTACCTTTGTGGAGTATTTATGGGTCCTTAAGGGACAGGGCCCAATTAGAGGTGATAAGGTTACTCACGTTGGTGGTCTCAGGGCGGGGTTTGCTGAGACCAATGACTTTCTGGCAACTATCCCGATTGGGAGTCAAGAAGAAGGAGGGGACTAAGTTCGAGACAATAAAATATAAAAAAATCTAAAAAAGGACGCCCCCGGAGAATTGCAGGAGAAGGCCCCAGAGAGTTGGATCGGAAGGCCCCCCCAGAGAGTTGGATGAGAAGGCCCAAGAGAGTTGGATCGGAAGGTCCCACAGAATTGGATGAGAAGGCCCCAGAGAGTTTGGATAGAAGGTCCCAGAAAGAGAGTTGGATGAGAAGGACCCAGAGAGTTTGGTTAGAAGGTCCCAGAAGAGAAGTTCGTTTCGGAGGTCCCAAAAGGAAATTGCTATATACTCCAGCCAAGTCCGCCAGAAAGTTTCCTGCAAAATAGTACGGCCGCACCACAGAGACTCAGGAGAAAGCCCCAGATCAACGGTTGATATAAAGATTCCCTCTCATACCCTTCAACCAGAAGTGTTCCGGGCCCAACACTTTAGACCCACAAAGGTACCCATTTTTTTTACATTACATTTTGAAATCGAGATTAGGTCTCTATACTTACAAAAGATTTCCTAAGTGTATATAAAGTTTGTCAGGAGTAATTTAAATAGATTGACTAAGCTTAATTTTTTGTAAATAGATGTATAAATGTTTTTTTATAATAAATCTACTTTTTTATATTAAGCTAGTCTCAGTTGCCATTATTTTAGAGGTTAGTTGATTCTTCATTTTAATGTCTGTAGTTGCTCAGAACCTGTGGTTAAATTGTAATAAAACAAATATTTAACACAACGCAATTTAAAATAAATTCCACTATACATTTGATCACAGGTTGTTAATAAATATATAACGAGGACTACACGACACCCAAATAATATTTTGTTTCTAAAGATATAATTCTAAATTACTCCCATTTAGAGAAAAATATGAGAAGGAAAAAATAAAAAGTTTGAAGCAGAATATATAATGTAAAGATTAAAAAAAAATGATAAACATGTGCAACACCCAAATAATTTTTCTGTTTCCAAAGGTACAATTCTAAATTACTCCCATTTAGAGAAAAATATGAGAAGGAAAAAATAAAAAGTTTGAAGCAGAATATATAATGTAAACACAGCAAAATTATGAACATTTGTAACACCCAAATAAAGTTTGTTCTCAAAGATATAATTCTCGATAAAAGAAAAAAAAAGGTAAAAGATAAAAAGTTGAAGAAGAATATATGATATAAACATAACAAAATGATGAGCATGTGTAACACCCAAATAAAATTTTTGTTTCCAAAGATATAATTCTCAGCTACTCCCATGTAGAGAAGAATATCAGAAGAAAAACACAAAATGTTTGAAGTAGAATATGTAATGTAAATAAAGCAAAATAATGAACATATGTAACATCAGAATAAAGTGTGTTCTCTAATATATAATTCTCAGTTAATCCTATCTAGAGAAGAATATTGAAAAGAAAAGATAAAAGTTTGAAGCAGAATATATAATGGAAACATAACAAAATTATGAACATATGTAACACCAAAAAAAGTTTGTGTTCTCAAAGATATAATTCTCAGTACTCCTATTTAGAGAAGAATATCAGACAAAAAATATAAATTTTGAAGCAGAATATATAATATAAACATGGAAAAATTTTGAACACGTTTGTAACACCCAAATAAAGTTTGTTCTCAAAGATATAATTCTTAGTTACTTCCATCTAGAGAAGAATATTATAAGGGAAAGGTAAGAAGTTTAAAATAGAATATGTAATGTAAACATAACAAATTGATGAACATGTGAAACACCCAAATACGGTTTTTGTTTTCAAAGATATAATTCTCAGTTACTCCCATTTAGAGAAAAATAGTAGAAGGAAAAATTAAAAAGTTTGAAGTAGAATATATAATATAAACATAGCAAAATGATGAACATGTGTAACACCTACATAAAATTTGTTCTCAAAGATATAATTCCCAGTTACTCCCATTCAGAGAAGAATATCAGAAGGAAAAAATATAAAGTTTGAAGCTGAATATATAATGTAAAAACAGCAAAAAGATGAACATGCGTAACACTGAAATAAAGTTTGTTCTCAAATATATATTTCTCAGTTACTCCCATCTAGAGAAGAATATCAGATAGAAAAGATAAAAAGTTTGATTGACATACAAATCAATATGTAATATAAATGAATATTCTTTGTATGTAGAGTATCGAGTGAAAGTTTAATTGATTCATATACGCATCAATATGCAGTATAGTTTTAAAACTACTTCTGAAGACATATACTTGAAAATATTGCTCTAGATTTATGAGTTCAAGACAAATGAATATTTATATTAAAAAACAGATTAAGTAACTAAAAAATAAAAAAGACGTATGACAGATGAAACACGATCATTGCTATCGAATAAAAGAGCGGTAGAGTTAAACTTCCAAGAGTTGATTAATCTTCCCATTGAAGAAATGAGACAGACTGTTGTAAAATGAAATGCGCAAAATTAATGATAATGTCGTAAATTTGGAATGATGGCGAATTTCAAATAGCTCAATCTAAGGATGTCCCGGTAGAGAATGATTGATTATCCTAATCATATCCATAATGATTAAATGAAGGGAATTCATAGAAAATGATCAATAGCTCGGACTGGCAGCATAATATTCACCGTTTTAATGATGCGTAAGTAGAATAGAAGTATTAATGGAGTAGGAAATTTATCCGTTAGTGAAATAAAAACAAAATTCTTCTGCATTTTAGCTAAAACCTTGGTCATTTATTGCAATGAGTCTAGTTTCATGAGAGTTGTTATGTAAGATAGATAACATTTTGTACGAGTAGCAAGGGCTCAATTGTGCTTGGTTTGTCAAGTGGCATCAGAGACAACAACAACATTTTGCATTCTATAACCGACTAATATTGATGTTTACTTATGCCACTTGATGAAATCAAGAACGACTGAACCGGAGGCTTCTTCGTATTAAGGCAAAGAAGTGCGCCTTTCTTTTATAACGAGCACCACTAGAGTGAAAGTTCAACTTCCACTCGGGAGGGTCTTCGTAGTTTTGAAGCAGGGACCAAGCAGAAGACCCATAGACTTTGTCTTCCACCCCCAAAGGTACTTATTGAGAACTTGGAGAACATTGTGACCAAGAACATATTTTAAGTGCTCCAATCACCTTTTAAGACAACTGCTGATCTTAAGCCGGCTCGGGTTTCGAACACGCAATCTCTCAGTTGCGAGATCGGTGCCTTTACCGACTGAGCTGCCGCGGCTCGACGGCTAACGTATTATCCGTTAGTGATATATAAACAAAATTCTTCTGCATTTTAGCTAAATCCTTGGCCTTTTATTGCAATGAGTTTAGTTTCATGAAAGGTGTTATGTAAGCTAGATAACATTTTGCACGCGCAGATCTGGCTCAATTGTGATTTTTTCGTCAAGTGGCATCAGAAACAACATTTTGCAATCTATAGCCGACTAACATAACATCATTGTAGGGTTTTGCAAGACATAATCTAAATAAAATTATATATATACATATATATATATAAACTCCTCGGCGCAACAGCTCCTAGGGGGCCAAGGCCTACGGTGCCAATCTCCGTTTACGAGACCAAGGGCTCTGGGGTGCGAACCATAAGTTCCGGTTAGGTGGTCAATCTAACGCGGAACCACCAGTGTTTAGTTCCCAAGCACGCTTGATCCTCAGTTCATCTACCCACTGAAGGGATGAAAGGCTGAGTCAACCTTGCCCAGCCCGGGGATCCAACCGCGGACCTGTGTCGTGAGAGCTCGAAGCGCTACCCCAACGACACTGGGCTTCTATATATATATATATGTATATATATGTGTATATATCTGTATATATATACATATACATATATACATACATATATATATATATATATATATATATATATATATATATATATATATATATATATATATATATATATATATATATATATATATACATATATGTATATATATATATGTATATATATATATATATTAACATATATATATATGTATATATATATGTATATATATAATATATATATACATATACATATATATATACATATATATACATATACATATATATACAGATACATATACATATATATAAATATACATATATATATATATATATATATATATATATATACATATATACACATATATACATATATATATATACATATATATACATATATATACATATATATACATATATACACATATATACATATATATATATACATATATAGATACACACATATATATGTGTGTGTGTGTGTGTGTGAAATAAGACTGAGTCTATTACGGGTGACCAGAAGAAGATACCTTTTTATTCAAAGACCTTTATTAGCAGAAAGATGGGTGGATGGGATCCTACTTCATTATTGAGAATGGACTAAGAGATCAGATAACAATAGAAATCTAAGTTGATATCTGGTAAACATCTAGGTAAAAGTTAGGTCGATATCCATATCAAAAATCTAGGTAAGAAATCTGCGTAAACTCTGTGCGTGCATCTCCTTCTGATTCGGGGATATCTTAAATTGGGCACTAGGGCAGTATAAAGTTTTTGTTAATTATACCCCTTCTCTGGGGGGGGGTGAACTGCAGCTCCAGTGGTCAGTTTAGATTAGGGTTTAAAAGGGGGAAAGTAAAAAGATGAGGGTTATTTTGTTTCGCTTTTGACTTTAGAGTTAAAAAAACCTTAGAATTTTCTCGGACCGTTATCAGGGCTTTTGGCTATAAATTTACATTTTTGAAGTCTCAAATTACCGGAAGTTTCGCAACACTATATTCTTTAAGGGGCCGTCTTTAGGGTTTTACACAAAATACCTACATTAGTTTACTGATTTAGTTTACTTTTCCTTACAGACGGAAGCAAAGGATATGAGGGCGTTTTTGGTATTGGGGTTTTTGTTAAAACGTCCAAGCCCACTTTGAATCTCAGAATCAGAAACTCAGACCTTTGTTCTGTATATATCGGAGATCATAGCTATTGAAAATGGTCTGTGTCTTGTTGAGAATATCATAGAGCTAGATTTTGAGCACATGTGGATCCTGACAGATAGCAAATCTTCAATCCAACTCTTAATTGTATGAATGTTGGAGACAGGGCTGGTACTTCAATTTTGGAAAAGATCTATAGACTTTTAAAGAATTTTGAGGTTTATTTTCAATGGATTCCTTCTCATGTTGGAATTAGGGGAAATAAGATTTCTAACATTCTGGCTAAATCTGCTTCAGTGAAGCCTTCTTGGTATACACAAATTCCACAAGAAGTGATTGTTAGGGGACTAATGCTTCACCATGACAATGCATCTTCACATACGAGTTAACAGTTCAGTTTCTTAAACAAAAACAAATTAAAGTGATGGAACATCTGCCGTATTCACCTGATATAGCTATGTCTGACATTTGGTTGTTCTTTAATCTAAAAAAAACTTACTTGGACGTCGTTTTCATTCAGAAGAAGAGATTGATGTGGCTATAAATGTATTTTTTCATCTATTCCAAGAATTGAATGGCTTGAGGCATTTAATCTGTGGAAAATTCGTCTACAAATGTGCATTGATGCTGGAAGAGAGTACTTTGAACACACCTAAAATTTTGTATGTATAATTTTAAAAACCTAGTTGTATCTCAAAAATTTCAGAGTGACCCTCGTATAGATAGATAGATAGATAGATATGTGTGTATATATGTATACACAATATGTATGGCACAATCCAATTTTTGTGCCCTCCACCCACATTACAAATTTATAGTGACAAGTTATTATCATAATTACAGTCATATAAAAATTATAACATTGAATTAGCAAATATATTCAAGAAATTAGCATTAAAGTAATATTCAAAATCAAAAACACCAAATTTTCATTTTGCTTAATCATTATTATCTCTGATTGGCCATGCTAAAAATTAAGGACTTTTAAAGACCTAGAGTAACCTACTTTTTTTAATTTTACTCTGTCACACTCACAAGCTCTGTGGTGCAGAAAATAAGTAATAATAGAATTAAAAATAATTTAAATTGATGAGATGATTTAATGGTTTATAGTGGTACGTTGATAATAATCTGTCTTATAAATATGCAGTAAGTCATAGAATAAAAAGAGCACCAGGTTTGTTAATGGAATTAACTATAAGGTAAGTAACTATAAAATCAAAGTAAATAGGAAACAATATAGTTCATGACAAACACAATTACATCGATCCATAATTTATTAAAACTTAACGATGGTAGGGTAAATTTGCAATTTTTCCCTGTTTGCAAGTTTGCAATTTTTCCAAGCACTAGATTTGTTGAGGGAATTAATTATCAGGCAAGTAACAGTAAAATCAAAGTAAATAGTAAACAATATAGTTCATGACAAACACAATTACCTCGATCAATAATTTATTAAAACTTAACGATGGTAGAGTAAGTTTGCAATTTTTCCCTGTTTGCAAGTTTGCAATTTTTCCAAGCACTAGGTTTGTTTAGGGAATTAATTATCAGGTAAGTAACAGTAAAATCAAAGTAAATAGGAAACAATATAATTCATGACAAACACAATTACCTCGATCAATAATTTATTAAAACTTAACGATGGTAGCGTAAGTTTGCAATTTTTCCAAGCACTAGATTTGTTGAGAGAATTAATTATCAGGTAAGTAACAGTAAAATCAAAGTAAATAGGAAACAATATAATTCATGGCAAACACAATTACCTCGATCAATAATTTATTAAAACTTAACGATGGTAGCGTAAGTTTGCAATTTTTCCCTGTTTGCAAGTTTGCAATTTTTCCAAGCACTAGATTTGTTGAGAGAATTAATTATCAGGTAAGTAACAGTAAAATCAATGTAAATAGGAAACAATATAGTTCGTGACAAACACAATTACGTCGATCAATAATTTATTAAAACTTAACGATGGTAGCGTAAGTTTGCAATTTTTCCAAGCACTAGATTTGTTGAGGGAATTAATTATCAGGTAAGTAACAGTAAAATCAAAGTAAATAGGAAACAATATAGTTTATGACAAACACAATTACCTCGATCAATAATTTATTAAAACTTAACGATGGTAGCGTAAGTTTGCAATTTTCCCCACTTAATATGTTTTTCAAGCACTATACTAAATTTTCGTGCCCCCTAAAATTTTCGTGCCCAGGGCACGTGCCCCAAGTGCCCATGCGATAATCAGGCCCTGTATAGAGAGAGTGTTGTCTCTGAAGAAAAAATTAAATACCTTGTTAAAAATTAGAAAACAAAAATCGGAAATGGCAATACCTTTTAAATAACATCACGTTCAACTAATTTCTAAATTGACTCCACATCCTTCTGCGAATGTCTTGCGACAGAAACATTGAGAGGAGATAAAAACTCCAAAATAATGCATGACAAAATAAAGAAAAATACTTAATGACCGAAAAGGATTTCAAAATGATATCTTACACTCGATTTTGAGATTGTTTTCACTGAAGCATGTCATTCTCCCTCTTTGTTTAATGGTTTTTACAAACCTATGACAAAAATACGCTCAGAAGAGCTATATTTTATCCCTAAACGTGGCAACGATCGATTTAACTGTATTAGTATATTACGGATAGTTAGTAATGGTAGAGATGCAACATAATAAAAAAAACCTGGGTTTCCCCCGTCAGTAATGTTTTTTGTTTCTTAATGCTTTGCTACTCTTCAGTAATTTAACCGAAAAATTCTCCGACAATCACGTCATTCATGTAAGCTTTTAACTGCGGCGTAACTTATGTAAAAAGAATTGTGGAAAATAAAAGGAGAAAACAAGAGTTGGGACTTTTTTCTTTGTAAGAAATGAAAGTTCAAACTCTTTTCTTTAATTTTTTTTTGTTTGTATCCTAAAGTAATTGAAAATGTAAAAAAAAATCAGAGATGATGAATAAAAAATGATATTGTAGTAAATTAAAATTATGTGTATAGGATCGAAAATTATATCAGTAGTTTAATGGTATTCAATGACTTTTTATGTTGATAAATTTTGATATTGTTAGTTGTTTTTAAAATATTGCAAATTTATATATAAAAAACTCATGTGTTTTGAATATAGGTCTGAACACAGTGGCTAAAGTTCACCTAAAAGAATGGAAAATCGTAATATTTTTAGGAAAGTATGTTTATTACATACATATTACAGTTTATAACCTAATTAATTCCATATTTGGCTTTTCCGTATTTTAAATCCCCAATAAGTGGCCTGTTAGAGAATTGAGCTTAATTTTCAAAATTTTTTATTTATTAAGTTCTACAACTTTTGTCATGACACTGTTTTAATAACGTTACTTGATTTTGAAATATTGTTTTTTTTTCATAAAAAACAAGTTTTTCTAATACAAATCTGTTCACAGCACCTACAGCTCACCTAGAAAACCTAGTATGTTTATTACAGTATGATTATTACGTATACATTCGACATATACAGTATTACATATACAATATGATTATTACATATACATTATTACATATACAGTATGATTATTACATATACAGTATGTTCATTACAGTTCTAATTAATTTTTTATTCGTCTCTTTTTAATCCACAACCACTGGCATAATAGAGCGGTAAGCTTAATTTTCTAAACAAGTATTCAGTATTAGCTATTTTATTCAGAAATTTCAGCTCTACAACTCTTAGTATGACACTTTTATGTTAACGTTACTTGATTTGAGACATTTTTATTTTAGTTTAAAAACCCACATTTTTCGACTATAAATCTCTACACAGTGGCTAAACCTCATTCTGAAATTTTTTTTTAAATATCGTCATTGTATTGAGATGACTTTCAGTCTCTCTAAAACAGTCGCCATAAAAGGAGAAATCATTATAACTAAAATAAAAGCCTTAAAAAGGTTTAAGAACTAAATTATAAATCTTATATATCTTATCAATCATCTTATATATGATCTTATATATCTTATAATCTGATTAATCTTATATCTTATCTTATATAAAAAGGTTTAAGATCTAAATTATAAATCTTATATATCTTATCAATCATCTTATATATGATCTTATATATCTTATAATCTTATTAATCTTATATCTTATCTTATATAAAAAGATTTAAGAACTAAATTATAAATTTTACATATCTTATCAATCATCTTATATATCTTATCATCTTATTAATCTTATAATCTTTTATCTTATATAAAAAGGTTTAAGAACTAAATTATAAATCTTATATATCTTATCAATCATATTATATATCATCTTATATATCTTATCATCTTATTAATCTTATAATCTTATATCTTATCTTATAAAAAAAGGTTTAAGAACTAAATTATAAATTTTATATATCACATGCTTCATATAAAAAAAAGAGACAAAACTTTTGCGATCTCAGATTTTGACTTCTCTTTGGTTCTCCTTTGCTATAACTCCGTTATCTGTCAGGCTACTAAAGCTATAGTGATCTAGGCTTGATTTGGTTTGATCAGAACGTAACAGTCTACTTTTTCCTACAAAAGAGCTGAAGATCTAATATACATATTTCTTAAAGCCAATTAAGAACTACTACGAACTTCAATGAGAATAGTTGGATTCGAACCCACGAAATCCGTCACGGAAAAGCAGCGTTCTATTTTTCAGTCGTTCGACTGTCTAGTAACCTAGGAAAATCTCTAATGAGTCATATATCTTTTTGATGCCTACACGACCCTGAAACTAAAAAAACAATCATACTACTGTCTTATATTTCCCAAGAACAATATTTCCGGGTAAACAAAGAGACGAGTTTGATAGATGCGGGAAAACAAATGATCCGGGATGAACTAACATTGGTTCTGTGGGCTGAAAAATTCAGAACCAAATGAATCGAAAAGTCAATGCGGGTAAAAGATATTATAGGACCGATAGATCGATGTTATGTGTATTCAGGAATTTAAGCGAAAAAATGGCGCTATCAAATGAGCTGATATTTTTCCTTCGAAGTTTAATTCTGGCCACTGTCTTAAGCATGGAGCAGGTGTGAAAAAGCCGACAACTTTACATCGAGAAAACGAGAAATATTAAAAATAAAAGTAAGATGAGAAGTCTGTTAAGCGGCCCACTCAAAGGCACTGAACTAATGGGAGATTCCGGTCAAGGCGAAGGTCGCGAGTAAAACGAGGCATAAGCCATGGGTTAAAGAAACTAATGATCGCGGGACTACCACTCAGTGTTTACTCAGAGTAAAGAAAACCGATAAGAACCTAATGAAGTAAAGAAAAAGAAAGTAAGAGTTGCTACAGTGTAAGATCGTGTTTTATTTCTCTGTTTGATGGACGGTGCGGAGGAAATTATCAATCATAATGATATAAATTAGATCAGTTTTTCTGCACTTAAATTTTCATGTAGCTGATTGTCTGATTAAATGTTTTTTGAACACGTTTTTGAAACGTATATTCTACCTTTTCGTAAGCTAGATGACAGTACTTCTCGTCTTTAAAATTCTATTACTAACGTTCTCTACACAGTGTGAGGAAACTTAGCAATCCTGATGATATAAATTAGAACAACTTTATGAACCTAAATTTTTATGTAACTAGTTTTCTGAAGAAACAAGTTTTTGGAAGAGCACACAAAAGCTTTTTTCTTAAACCAGATAACGTTTCTTGTAATAAAATTCTGTGTAACTTTATTAATACCGTTTCAGCAGGCCGTGTGCAAAAAATTAGAAACCATAATAATATAAATTAGATCAGTTTTTCTGCACTTAAATTTTCATGTAGCTGATTGTCTGATTAAATGTTTTTGAACACGTTTTTGAAGCATATATCCTACCTTTTCGTTAAAGCACATGATACTTCTCGTCTTTGTAATTCTATTAAAAATGTTTTCTAGACATTGAAGGGAAAATTAGCAATCCTTATAAAATATAAATTAGATCAATTTTATGCACTTGAATTTTCATGTAGCTAATTGTCTGAAGAAACGAGTTTTGGAAGCTCAAACAAACGTTTTTTTCTTAAACCAGATAATGTTTCTTGTAATGAAATTCTGTGTATCTTTAGTAATACCGTTTCACCAGACGGTGTGCAAAAATTAACGATCATATAAATTAGATAATTAATAATGATATAAATACGATCAATTTTGCGCACTTAAACTTCAGTGTAGCTGATTGTTAGGTGAAATGTTTTTGAACAAGTTCTTGAAGCGTACATCACACCTTTTTAAGTCAGATGATACTTCTCGCTTTTGTAATTCTATTACTAACGTAATCTAGACAGTGTGGGGAAAATTAGCAATACTGATGATATAAATTAGATCAATTTTATGCATCTAAATTTTCACGTAGCTAGTTGTCTGAAGAAACAAATTTTGGAATCGCACACAAAAGCTTTTTTCTTAAACCAGATAGTATTTCTTTTAATAAAATTCTGTGTAACTTTAGTAATAACTTTTCACCAGACCGAGTGAAAAAAATTAGCAATCATATAAATTAGATAATTAATAATGACATAAATGCGAATTTTGCTTAATTCAACTTCAGTGTAGCTGATTCTTATGTAAATTTTTTAACCCGTTCTTGAAGCGTATATCCTATCTTTTCGTAAGCCAGGTGATACTTCTTGTCTTTGTAATTTTATTAATAACGTTTTCTAGACATTGTGGGGAAAATTAGTAATCCTGATAATATAAATTGGATCGATTTTATGCACCTAAATTTTTATGTAGCTAGTTGTCTGAAGAAACAATTTTTGAAATCGCACACAAAAGCGTTTTTCTTAAACCAGATAATGTTTCTTGTAATAAAATTCTGTGTAACTTTAGTAATAACGTTTCACCAGACCGTGTGAAAAAAATTAGCACTCATAATGACATAAATTAGATCAGTTTTTCTGTACTTGAATTTTCAGGTAGCTGATTGTCTGATTAAATGTTTTTGAACACGTTTTTGAAGTGTATATTCTAACTTTTCGTAAGCCAGGTGATACTTCTCGTCTTTGTAATTCTATTAATAACGTTCGCTAGACATTGTGTGGAAAATTAGTAATCCTGATAATATAAATTGGATCAGTTTTATGCACCTAAATTTTCATGTAGCTAGTTGTCTGAAGAAACAAGTTTTGGAAGTGTACACAAAAGCTTTTTCTTAAACTAGTTACTGTTTCTTGCAATAAAATTCTGTGTAACTTTAATAATAAAGTTTCACTAGACCATGTACAAAAAATTAGCAATTATAATGATATAAATTAGATCAATTTTGAGCACTTAAGCTTCCGTGTAGCTGATTGTTAGGTGAAATTTTTTTAACATGTTCTTGAAACGTACATCACAGCTTTTTCGTTAAGCCAGATGATACTTCTGATACTTCTCGTCTGAGTAACTCTACTAATAACGATTCTCTGAACAGTGAGTGGAAAATTTAGCAATCCTGATAGAATTATTTAGATCAGTTTCATGTGCTTAAATTTTCCTGTAGCTAACTCTGTAATGAAAGTCTATGTAAATTTAGCAATAACGATAAACTAGGCTGTGTGCAGAAAGTTAGCAATCCTGATAATATAAATTAGATCAATTTTATGCACCTAAATTTTTATATAGCTAGATGTCTGAAAAAACAAGGTTTCATAAAGCACAAAAAAGCTTTTTTCTTAAACCAGATAATGTTTCTTGTAATGAAATTCTGTGTAATTTAGTAATAACGTTTCACCAGACAGTGTGCGAAAAATTAACAATCATATAAATTAGATAATTAATAATGACATAAATGCGAATTTTGCGTAATTAAACTTTAGTGTAGCTGATTGTTAGGGGAAATTTTTTTGAACAAGTTCTTGAAGCGTATATTCTATCTTTTCGTAAGCCAGATGATACTTCTTGTCTTTGTAATTTTATTAATAACGTTCTCTAGACATTGTGGAGAAAACTAGTAATCCTGATAATATAAATTGGATCAATTTTATGCACCTAAATTTTCATGTAGCTAGTTGTCTGAAGAAACAAGTTTTGGAAGCGCACACTAAAGCTTTTTTCTTAAACCATATAACGTTTTACCAGACCGTGTGAAAAAAAATCAGTAATCATAATGATATAAATTAGATCAATTTTGAGCACTTAAGTTTCCGTGTAGCTGATTGTTACGTGAAATTCTTTAGAACAATTTCTTGAAGCGTACATCACAGCTTTTTCTTTAAGCTAGATGATACTTCATTTCTGTGTAACTCTACTAATAACGATTCTCCAGACAGTGAACGGAAAATTTAGTAGTCCTGATAGAATTATTTAGATCAAATTTACGTGCTTAAATTTTCCTGTAGCTAACTCTCTGTAATGAAAGTATGTAAATTTAGCAATAGCGATAAACTAGACCATGTGGCGGAAAGTTAGCAATACTGATAATATAAATTAGATCAATTTCATGAACCTAAATTTTCATAAAGATGAGTGTCTGATTTTATTAGTTTTTGAACACATTTTTGAAGTGTACGTCATAGCTTTATCGTTCAGCCAGATCTCATCTGCACATCTCCTCTAACAATAGTTTTCCAGACATATATCCAGATATATATCGGTTTAATGCAGTTAATTTTTTTTCTAGCTAATTATCTGATGATATAAGTTTAGGAAGCATATATAACAAGACAGATAATGCTTCTTGTAATATAGATCTGAGCAGCTTTATTAACAACGTTTCACCAGGCTGTGTCTAGAAAATTAATAATCACGATGCCATAAATTAGACCGATTTTATGTATTGTAATTTGCAGGTAGCTTATTGTGTGATGGAACTGTATATTCATTAATAGCATCTGTGGTACGTAAAATAGATTCGTAGTCGCAATCTTTTCCAAATTCCAAAACTTTACCTATGAAGGTGGTTAACCAAGACTAGGGGGGTCTACCGCGTAGTCCATCTTCACATTACGATGACCCACTTTGTTTGTGTTATTGTAAAAAAGACGTGAAATTGTAAAAAAGAAGGGGGGATTTGAGGGACTGGTCCCCTCCCGAAATTGTAGAAGACCATTTCATGAAAAGAAAATGTCCCATGTGTGTGTAGGTGTCATCTGTCTAGCTGGATAAGAACATGTTAAAAAAAATGATTTGGCTATAAAAAGTTTTGTCAATCCGCTGTCCGAAAATTTAAAGTTATCTCTATATTCTGCTATATTTTGCCTTTTGTCGTTAAGAAGATAAAATGGTCATCAAATAATTGAGTTAAAAAAGGATAATTGTCATACCTCATCAATGCCTTAATACCTTAATTTTGTTTTATTCTAGTCATTCACATATAACAATGTCTTTCCTCTTTGGACCCCCAATAAAAACAATTTCTGGCTAAGGCCCTGTATTTTAGGGAGCAATATTGGCCACCTATATGGTACTTCCATAATAAAATGGGCAACAATAGTCTGCGGATTGGTAGTAGCTAATGCTATAAAAGTAAAAGGCTTCGCATTAGAATTAATAACAATAATAATTGTGTGAAGGAGCTATTTTTAGAATACGTTTTTAAAGTGGACAAAAGAGCTTTTTTTCTTAAGCCAGATAATGAATGCTTTTTGTAATATAAGTCAGTGTAACTCTAGTAATAAATTAATGTTAACTATAAAAAGTTTTGCTCGGCCACTGCCCGAAAATTTAACGTTTTCTCTTTATTCTGCTATATTTTGGCTTTTTTCGTTAGGAAGATAAAATGGTCATCAAATGGTTGAGTTAAAATGGATAATTGTCATACCTCACCCATGCCTTAGTACCTACCTTAATTTTGTTTTACTACTCTAGTAGCATCTATAAATAATAATGTCTTTCCTAATGAAATTCTGTGTAACTTTAGTAATAATGTTTCACCAGACCATGTGCAAAAAATTAGCAATCATAATGATATAAATTAGATCAATTTTGAGCACTTAAGTTTCCGTGTAGCTGATTGTTACGTGAAATTCTTTAGAACAATTTCTTGAAGCGTACATCACAGCTTTTTCTTTAAGCCAGATGATACTTCTGATACTTCTCGTCTGAGTAACTCTACTAATAACGATTCTCTGAACAGTGAGTGGAAAATTTAGTAATCCTGATAGAATTATTTAGATCCATTTTATGTGCTTAAATTTTCCTGTAGCTAATTCTCTGTAATGAAAGTCTATGTAAATTTATGAATAACGATAAACTAGACCATGTGCTGAAAGTTAGCAATCGTGATAATATAAATTAGATCCATTTTATGCACCTAAATTTTCATGTAACTAGTTGTCTGAAGAAACAAATTTTGGAAGCGCATACAAAAGCTTTTTTTAACCCGGTAATGTTTCTTGTAATGAAATTCTGTGTAACTTTAGTAATAATGTTTCACCAGACCATGTGCAAAAAATTAACGATCATATAAATTAGATAATTAATAATGACATAAATGCGAATTTTGCGTAATTAAACTTTAGTGTAGCTGATTGTTAGGGGAAATTTTTTTGAACAAGTTCTTGAAGCGTATATTCTATCTTTTCGTAAGCCAGATGATACTTCTTGTCTTTGTAATTTTATTAAAACCGTTCTCTAGACGTTGTGGGGAAACTTAGTAATCCTGATAATATAAATTAGATTAATTTTATGCACCTAAATTGTCATGTAGCTAGTCGTCTGAAGAAACAAGTTTTGGAAGCGCACACAAAAGCATTTTTCTTAAACCAGATAACGTTTTACCAGACCATGTGCAAAAAATTAGCAATCATAATGATATAAATTAGATCAATTTTGAGCACTTAAGTTTCCGTGTAGCTGATTGTTACGTGAAATTCTTTAGAACAATTTCTTGAAGCGTACATCACAGCTTTTTCTTTAAGCTAGATGATACTGTCGTCTGCATCTCCACTATTAACGATTCTCCAGACAGTGAGCGGAAAATTTAGTAATCCTGATAAAATTATTTAGATCCATTTTATGTGCTTAAATTTTCCTGTAGCTAACTCTCTGTAATGAAAGTATGTAAATTTAGCAATAGCGATAAACTAGACCATGTGGCGGAAAGTTAGCAATACTGATAATATAAATTAGATCAATTTCATGAACCTAAATTTTCATAAAGATGAGTGTCTGATTTTATTAGTTTTTGAACACATTTTTGAAGTGTACGTCATAGCTTTATCGTTCAGCCAGATCTTACTTCTCATCTGCACATCTGCTCTAACAATAGTTTTCCAGGCATATATCCAGATATATATCGGTTTAATGCAGTTAATTTTTTTTTCTAGCTAATTATCTGATGATATAAGTTTAGGAAGCATATATAACAAGACAGATAATGCTTCTTGTAATATAGATCTGAGCAGCTTTATTAACAACGTTTCACCAGGCTGTGTCTAGAAAATTAATAATCACGATGCCATAAATTAGACCGATTTTATGTATTGTAATTTGCAGGTAGCTTATTGTGTGATGGAACTGTATATTCATTAATAGCATCTGTGGTACGTAAAATAGATTCGTAGTCGCAATCTTTTCCAAATTCCAAAACTTTACCTATGAAGGTGGTTAACCAAGACTAGGGGGGTCTACCGCGTAGTCCATCTTCACATTACGATGACCCACTTTGTTTGTGTTATTGTAAAAAAGACGTGAAATTGTAAAAAAGAAGGTGGGATTTGAGGGACTGGTCCCCTCCCGAAATTGTAGAAGACCATTTCATGAAAAGAAAATGTCCCATGTGTGTGTAGGTGTCATCTGTCTAGCTGGATAAGAACATGTTAAAAAAAATGATTTGGCTATAAAAAGTTTTGTCAATCCGCTGTCCGAAAATTTAAAGTTATCTCTATATTCTGCTATATTTTGCCTTTTGTCGTTAAGAAGATAAAATGGTCATCAAATAATTGAGTTAAAAAAGGATAATTGTCATACCTCATCAATGCCTTAATACCTTAATTTTGTTTTATTCTAGTCATTCACATATAACAATGTCTTTCCTCTTTGGACCCCCAATAAAAACAATTTCTGGCTAAGGCCCTGTATTTTAGGGAGCAATATTGGCCACCTATATGGTACTTCCATAATAAAATGGGCAACAATAGTCTGCGGATTGGTAGTAGCTAATGCTATAAAAGTAAAAGGCTTCGCATTAGAATTAATAACAATAATAATTGTGTGAAGGAGCTATTTTTAGAATACGTTTTTAAAGTGGACAAAAGAGCTTTTTTTCTTAAGCCAGATAATGAATGCTTTTTGTAATATAAGTCAGTGTAACTCTAGTAATAAATTAATGTTAACTATAAAAAGTTTTGCTCGGCCACTGCCCGAAAATTTAACGTTTTCTCTTTATTCTGCTATATTTTGGCTTTTTTCGTTAGGAAGATAAAATGGTCATCAAATGGTTGAGTTAAAATGGATAATTGTCATACCTCACCCATGCCTTAGTACCTACCTTAATTTTGTTTTACTACTCTAGTAGCATCTATAAATAATAATGTCTTTCCTCTTTGGACCCTCAAGGAAAACAATTTCTGGCTACGGCCCTGTATCTTAGGGAGTAATTTTGGCCATCTATATGGTACTCCCATAATAAATTAGGCAACAATAATCTGCGGATTGGTAGTGGAGAATGCTATAAAAGTAAAAGGCCCAGCAGTGGAATTAATAACAATAATAATTGCGTGAAGGAGCTATTTTTAAAATGAATAGGCATCATGCCCCTGATTGGTTTCTGTAATGTCCCGGAGGATTTCCTGGAGAAACCAGAATCGGGATAGCTAGCGAATGACAATTCAACTAAAAAAATCTAACTGTAACTTTAGCTGGAGTTCTCAAGTAACTAGGATCTTAACTGTCCCCAAAAAAACGGTAGGCGGGATCGTAACTGACCCCCAGGTATAGAGAATGTGCGCATGACGTCAGGTGCAGCAAAAATTGCAGCTCAACTTCCTCGTTGGCAAAACATTTGAATTTCCTACGGATTGTGCTTGTTATTGGGGTTTTAATTTTGTCAATTATCTGAAAATGGTAACAAGCTGTTGTACGTATGGCTGTACTAAGCGTTTCAAAAAAGGTGAAAATATTGGATTTTATTGCTTTCCTAAAGATCCTACATTGCGAATGCTTTGGATAAAAGCTTTGAAAAGGCAAGACTGGACTCCAAGTTCTTCGAGAATTTGCGGCAAACATTTTCAGAATGGTAATAAAACGTTAACCTTACTGTAATGTAATAGATTATATAAAATTATTATGCTCTAAGAATTTTTTTTATTATTACTAAGTTTTTTTCATATTTCTAATGTATTTTCTATGCTTTTGTGAGAAGTACTGTACCTATAAATGTAATTATTTTTTGTCCTTAAAATGATCAGGTTTTGCACATTTTTATTAGATTCTTATTTATGTAATAGTTTATTGTGCCTGTTAACATAATCAAAGTAGTTATACTTTGATTATGATACTTAATAGTACTGTGTAAAGTGTTTAATTTTTTAAAAAATATATACTTTTGTAAGTGCTAAAAAAATCTATTTTGAATTACTTGGCCAGTTTCTGATGTTTCCTTCCCGTTTCTTAAATAAAATTTAGTTTTGTTGTATACGTGATCCATATCGAAGCTCATAAGATACAATGAAAACAAGCAATGTTTTGCCAACGAAAAGTTGAGTTGTAGTCAGCACTCGTATTTGTTTACAAACATGCACTTTCTCTATAAAAAAAACCTAGAAGTTTGCGACTCGGGGCTTTTCGACATTTTTTATGTAGGTACTTTGACCTCGTGGAGGCTTCCGCGACTTTTGACCTGAGCCAGCGTTTTAGCAATTGCATTCGGGAGACTCGTAAAGTCCACTCATATAAGGAATGGCAGGGTCTTGGATACCAAACGGGGGATGGATTGAGTTTGCATTGTACCCTGGAAAGACCTCTCCATTTGTGAGATTATTTAATCTTTTTTTTTTGACTGTGATCATCATGGTATTTTTAATCAAGCAACAATCCTCTACATTTCTACTTGTTTTGGGAGAATTAGAATCCCGTTGTAAGTATCCAAAATTTCCTCCAGAAAAACTATAAAGTGATTTAAAATTCTATTATGACCGTGATAATTCTTCAATCTACTTCTTGTGATGAGACGATTTAGATCTGTTATATAATTGATTCTTTCATACAAGAAGTAAAATGTTCGGGATCTAAATCTGACCTCATCACATCTTTGTAACAAGACAGAGGACCATAAATTTATATTCAACGGATATTGTTGTCTTGTACGGTGGTCTCGGGCGGGGTTCTGATCCCAGTCCCAGATTAGAATCCCGTCTCCGTACTTGACATTAAATAAGAATGTACCTTTGTGGAGTATTTATGAGTCCCTAAGGGACAGTGCCCAATTAGAAGGGATAAGGTTTTTCACGTTGGCGGTCTCAAGGCGGGGTTTAAGCAGACCAATGAGATTCTTACAACTATCCCGATTGGACGATAAGAAGGAAGAGGGGACAAGGTTGAAATAAATAAATATGAAAAATCTAAAAAATGGAGTTGATGTTCGGAGGTCCCAAAGAAGGTGTTCGATAGTCGAGACTAGAGGAGAGTCCGACAGAAGGTGTGTTCGAGAGTCGAGACGAAGAGAGGAGTCCGACAGAAGAGGTTCGGAAGTCCGACAGAAGGTGTTCGATAGTCTAGACTAGGAGAGAGTCCGACAAAAGGTGTTCGATAGTCCAGACGAGGAGAGAAGTCCGACGGAACGAGTTCGAGAGTCCAGCCAAGTCCGACGGGAAGTGTTCCTACATCAAATAGCACGGCCGCACCCCAAACACTCAGGAGGAAACCCCGGACCAGACGGACGAAATATCCATAGATACCCATCAACCAGCAGTTTTCCGGGCACACCATCTTTACTCCCCAAAGGTACCCCCTTTTACATACATTTTGAAATTGAGATTAGGTCCTCTCTCTATTTACAAAATTACTTAAGTATTAAAAAATTGTCAGAACTAATTTAGAAGATGTTGACAAAGCTTATTTTATGAAAATTAGCATCAGTTTTGTATGTACATAGATGTATATATATTATAATAAATTTACTTTTTTTATATTAAGCTAGTTTCGGATGCTGTTAATTTAGCTTTTAGTTTATCTCCATATTTATGTCTGTAGTTTCTCAGAACCTGTGGTTAAATTTAGTACAAAAATATTTTACACAACGCAATCAAAATAAAATCACCACTATACATATAAACACAGGTTGTTACTCAAATATAAACGAGGACTACACGACACTTCTCACTCAAGAACATTGAAATCGTCACAATATATATAAAACTTACAGGAAGGATTATTGATTTTAAATATTCAAATACTTTTTAAAGTTTATTAATCTTTAATTGGAAGATGATTGTAAGTTCTATGAACGTTAAACATTTTTTAAATAGCAGATTTTAATTGTATTAGTATAGTACAAACTTTTCAGACATATTTTAAAGATATCCATTAAACCGTAGTACAGATGTTTATTATGCTAATATACGTAAAAAATATTTTAACTATTTAATAATATTTTGACTAACATAAAAATATTTTAAACATCATTCATTTGTATGCATAAATATAAATGCATGCACCCGTATATACACAGTCATACGCAGTGTACGAAATTGTACATACACAGTCGCATAAGCAGAAATTAATTTGGGAGAAGACAGCATATCGCCATTACTATAAAAGGAGAAATTCTGTAGTCTAGAATTACTACTTGCTGAAAGCTAAAAAATATGCATCATCAGTCCTACTTTCTCCAGTTTTAAACTGTTCAAAGATTAATAAAATTTTTATGCAGTTATAAAAATTATAAAAATTATAAAAATAAAGATAATTGAATAATTGATTAAAAACCATTTAGTAATCGATAAAACTGTCACAGTTTAAAAAAAATGGTTTAAAAGATTCGTGTATGATAAAATAAAAAGTTCTATAAATATTACTTTTTACAAAGTTATATTTCTTCTACATTTTTGTTTGTGGAAAATATTTAAGACTTTTTTATTTATAGATATTCTTTTTTATATATGCAGTCCATTTAAACGAATTTCAGATCAACTGTTTCTTAAGAAGTTTTTCAAGTATTTTATTAATGAAAACTATCCTTCATTTTTTATCTTCACTAGGAATAAAAAATCAAGTATGAGGAGAAAAAAATTCTTTTTTAAAAATAAGTTTAGAAAACTTTTAATTGTAAGAAAAGAGAAATATCCTGAAATATTTCAATTCCTATAAGTAATTCTTAAGGAAGGGGTGCATATGTCCCCTTGCATCCTTTCTGAGTACGCCATTGTTCATAATACTCATTCTTTCATACTTCTATATATACATGAATATACATACAATATAAATATATATACATATGTATATGAATATATATATATATATATATATATATATATATATATATATATATATATATATATATATATATATATATATATATATATATATATATATATATAATATATATATATACATATAGTATATTTTATATATATATATATATTATATATATATATATATATATATATATATATATATATATATATATATATATATATATAAGCAGTCTTTCTTGATAAATCATCTCTTTATGTCAAAGTATAGTTTCCTTTTTAAGGCGTCACTTGTGCTGTTTTCATTTATTGATGGCGAAACTAAGCGTGGAGGCTGCTGACAGCTCGATGTCTTTGCGCCAACTGTCCTTATCTCCTTGCATACTCATCACATTCCTCCAATAGGCTTCCGCTTGACCGGACCATACTAAAAGCTTACTCAAGCGTTGGTTTTTTTTTAAATTTATTTTGTTATTACGAAAGTGTGTCCTTTTAAATTGTTCACAACTCGCTTAATTTTTTCCAAACCTCCCCTTTTTAGACCTGACACACACACACACACACACACATAAAAAAAACACATATATATATTTATATATATATATATTATATATATAATATATATATATTTTATATTTATTATATATATATATATATAATATATATACATGTATATATGCATATATATATAAAATATATTTTAGATATACATATATATGCATGTATATATGCATATATACACATATATACACATAATATACATATATAAAAACATATATATGCATATAAATATATATATATTATATATATATATATATATATATATATATATATATATATATATATATATAATATCTATATATACTTATATATGCATATATATACACACATATATATATACATATTTATACATATATATAAACATATATATGCATATAAATATATATATATATATATATATATATATTATATATATATATATTTATATATATACATGTATATATGCATATATATATATATATATATATATATATATATATATATACATATATATACATATATATGCATATATACACATATATACACATATATATACATATATAAAAACATATATATGCATATATATATATACATATGTATATATATATATATACATATATATATATATATTTACATGTATATGCATATATATACACACATATATATATATACATATATATACATATATATAAACATATATATGCATATAAATATATACGTATATATATATATATATATATATATATATATATACATATATATATATATATATATACATATGTATATATGTGTATATATGCATATAAATATATATATATATATATATATATATATATATAAAGTGAAGGCTGTTTACCTTATCCCGAAGGGAGTTAGTTCCAAACGGATACTTTTCCCTTCAGTCTTGCTGAGTAAAAGAGATGGACAAAAAAATAAAAACATTGAAGCTACCGTAGTTTATTTATATTTACTCTTCCGAGCAAAACCGTTCTCAAACACTGTACAACTGTTTAAGTAGTTGTTGTGGCAGTCAATTAGCAATCACCTACAAGTCACGTGGATGACATAACTTAATCGTCAGAAATCGTCAGAAATATATCTTTAGCTATGCAACCGGAAGGAATCCACAGGAGAAAATTCGAGAACATTCTATAGATTTGCTAGAAAGGAATACAGAAAAGATAAAATCGGAACAGAAAGTGATAAAAAAATCGTTACATATATGTATGTGTGTTTGTAAGGGTGTGCTCCATGTGTATGTACAAATCTTTGTTAAAGTAGAAATTTACAGGTTCTAACAACTCTCAAATAGGTTTAAACTTAATACAATTATGCATTTCTGAATCTCTTTATCTAAGACGCAAGGGTTTAAAAAAATTAAAATTTATTAAGATAGATGAAGCAGGGACACAATGAAGAAAGTCGAAACCAAAGGGAACATTCATGAGGCCTGATTATTCATTCGGGAAATTACACAAACTACAGGAATTAATTAAATATGTATTTTTACATGTGAATGTAGGTGTAGCAGAATTTACAAAATTAATATTATTTTCAACAAAGGAAAAAGAAATGCGGAATACGATACCGTATTCCTAACGTATCTCCTTTTAATGAAGATAAATCTTGTTTCTGTCATAAAACTGAAGAAAGAAAAGTCTGTTTCCATATTTCTTAGTCAAAACTGCTGACGGCGATGCTTTTGGCGAAATTGAAAGACTTTTCCCCCCTTTGTTAACTCATTCAATAGAAAGCTTCAACCTGGGGTATTGTCAGTAAAATTGAAACGGAAATTGTGCTTTAGTTTTTTTGTTTTTAAGGAAGGGGATTTTTTTAAAAAATAAGATTCTATACAAAATGCATTTACGGAGAGTTTAGCATAAATTATTTTTTCATAGTAAACCAACATTCAGAGATAGTTTTGTTCATGAAATCTATCTGAAAGATAGCTGTCTGACATCTGTATGTGCACAGAA
>CM063501.1:149307299-149317299 GCA_032207245.1 Pardosa pseudoannulata
TACGCTCGAAAAACTATTTAAAATAAATAAAACAGCAATCCTAGTATCTGACAATGCATAAATTTTCAAATCCAAAGAATTCTAAGATAATTAGAAGAATTACGGTATTCAACAACGTCTCATTGTACTAGGCTATCCAGCAACTAACGGATAAGCAGAGAGATGTGTTCAAATATTAAAAACAAAATTATAGAGCATGAAGATTTATCCGTGCTCGCTTCATAGTAAGTTATGTAAACTTCTTTTTCGATGCAGAATAACTCCACTTAACAACGGACGAACTTCATCAGGAATGCTCTTCGGAAAAAATTTAAGATCAGAATTTGACTTGCTTAAACCTACATCAAGACTGAAAAATAATGCCTAGCAGCCATATTTTAACAAAAGTTACAAACTGGGAGAAAGAGTTCAGTCTCGTAACTATACATCATCCGCAAAATAGAAATACGGTATTATTGTTGAGAAGCTTGGAATATTTCATTACTTAGTAGAATTAGGCTATGGTTACATTATCCAAACGGCATTTAAATCAACTTAGACCATGCCAAGTTGAAAAATATATAACCCCATCAGCAGATATTCCTAGATCTATGAAAGTTCACTTCTCACTTCCAGCATCCAGTTCTTCGGCAGTGTCATCCAGTCCTTCCAGTGGTCTCTCTCTTCAAAGGTGCAACGAAGATCCTGCTAAGCCGTCAAAAGATTCCACTCTCCAGAGCGGCACAAACCCCTAAGGAAATTCTATATTACTGAGTATTCCGGATTCTCAATCACCTGCTGTTTCTAAAGCATCTTCAAGGGAAAGTACCCATCCAATCCAGCTTAGATCAACCCGTCAAGGTGAACTAGTCATCAAACTAAATCTTTAAATATTCCTCTTTAGCACATTTAGTCTTTAAAATTAAATTTAAATTTGCTTGCTAATTTCGTATATGTATATATGCAAATATTTAACATTTTTAATAAGCCACGGAGTATTGTTGTGTATTTTTCCACCTTCTGTTGGTACATCTCAACTCCACTTTGTTATGTTACTTCCTCTGTATGTAGGTTGTATTCGATCCGGATTCCATTATGTAACGTGCTTACTATGCTCTCAATAAAATATTAAAAAAATGAAAACATAGCAAGCTTTTAATAATTCAAATATAGTAAACTTATGAACAGTAAAAATTTCAATTATTATCTTATAACAAGATTTAAAACTTTAATCTATTTTTATGTTTGGAAGTACATACATCTGTGAACATACATCCTCCTTCAGGAAATTTATGAAATCAAACTGTAAAAACTTCATTAAAAATTTTATATTTGAAAATATAATTAGACTGGCTATACCAAATATTGATCCAGGTAAAAAAAAATTATAAAAAATATTTGTTTGATTTTTTTATCTATATAAACAAAAATAATTATCAGTGGCATTAGAGAGATGGAAGGTAAAATTTCTATAAGTGAAAGTACTCTCATAGGTACGCTAACATCCATATACATAAACATACGCTAACTGTAGATTGCAAAAAAGAAAAACGTTAAAAGAGATATTAAGGGGTCATACGACACTTAAATTTCGAAAAATTGTATAAAGAAAATTATCAATTTCGTCTTTTCATACCTTGAAAGCTACCAGTTTTATAAACATATTTTTTTAGCATAGTTAGAAAAAATATTATCTTTACACAGAAATCTCATTCATTTTTTAAATATAAAAAAAATTTTTTAAACATAGGTAGAACAAATTGTTATCTTTACACAGAAATCTCATTCATTTTTGAAACATAAAAAATATTTTTTAACATAGCTAGAACAAATTATTATCTTTACATAAAAATATCATTCATTTTAAAAATATAAAAAGTATTTTTTAGCATAAAACAAATTATTATCTTTATACAGAAATCTCACTCATTTTTTAAATATAAAAAATATTTTTCTAACATAGTTAGAACAAATTATTATCTTTACACAGATATCTCACTCATTTTTGAAACATAAAAAATATTTTTTTACAAAGTTAAGACAAATTATTATCTTTACACAGAAATCTGATTCATTTAAGCATAAAAAATATTTTTTTAACATAGCTAGAACAAATTATTATCTTTACACAGAAATATAATTCATTTTTTAAACATAAAAAATATTTTTTAACATAGTTAGAACAAATTATTATTTTTACACAAAATTCTGATTCATTTAAGCATAAAAAATATTTTTTAACATAGCTAGAACAAGTTATTATCTTTACACAGAAATATCATTCATTTTAAAAACATGAAAAATAGTTTTTTAACATAAAACAAATTATTATCTTTATACAGAAATCTCACTCATTTTTTAAACATAAAAAATATTTTTCTAACATAGAACAAATTATTATCTTTACACAGATATCTCACTCATTTTTGAAACATAAAAAATATTTTTTTACAAAGTTAAGACAAATTATTATCTTTACACAGAAATCTCATTCAATTTTGAAATATAAAAAATATTTTTTTACATAGTTAGAACAAATTATTATCTTTACTCAGATATCTCATTCAATTTTGAAAGATAAAAAATATTTTTGTTAGAAAGTTTTAAATAAACCACTTTGTTGTTAAGAAAAATTATATCAAGGCTAACGCGGATTATTAAAAATGCAATTAAGTTTAAGACAAACTTATTGCTTTAAAACATACAACAATATTTCAAAATAAATTTGAATACATTTAAGATATATATTTTTAAAAAATATTTGAAAAAAAGTGAATTATTTTCTTAAATATTTTCTTTTTTCAATCATAAAATTAAAATTTATCATTGAAAAAATATTTTAGAAATATACAAGAAAATTTAGCTTAATCAGATGAAAATTATACTGTATACAAATTGTCTTAATTTGATGAAAAAATATTAAAAAATTTTTGAGATAACATGCGCGTTACACGAAAAAAAATTGAGAAAAATCAAAGTAAAGTATTATAAGTATAAATTTATTTACAGTAAACAGCTGACACGTTTTTATTCATAACACCCTTCAGTACTGGAATTTTTTTAAAGCGAATTGTTTTTAGATGTTCACAACTAAATTCCTTTTCACATGCATTTTTCCTGAAAAATCGATATTTTTTGTCGATTTAACAGTTGTATGATTCCTTAAAGCTAGATTGCATTGTTACTTAATTAAAACGCTCTAAATTAAAAAGAAATCCAACTTTATGTAATGTTTTATAACAGAATGTAAAAAAGTATATTACTTAAACATGTTCTAAAAGAAAGAGAACTGACACCAACTATTCTGTAAAAATAAAAATATGGGATTCCGCAGGAATATTAGAATTCCAGTCTGGTAAAATCCAATTTAGTAAAGCGTTTGAATGACATCTAATCTAATTACGCAGTAGAAAAAGCTCTTTGTATGCAGTCTATCATGAAATTATGTATGTATGTATTTGTGTATATATATACACACACGTATATATTATTTTATGAAAGTCTACGCAATATTTTTGAAGAAAAAAATCTTGACAGAATTTTTTAACCATACAATGTGGATTTAATGGATAAAAAGTTTTATTCGTGTAGGTTGTAGCTTCGTTCATGCCTAACTTTATGTATTAAAATTTCTATTTATTTTACCTAAGTTATACCAGCGTAACACTAAAATTTGCTAGACAAAGCTAGAGAATTTGCGTTAAAAATTTATTTGTTAGGTTAATAAATTTCACTTCTAATGTTTCCGGACACAATAATTTATGATAACGATTGCAATTTAAGTGAATTAGTTAATTGTGAAACATAGGAAAATGGAGTTGGCATTATCCACCATAATTTTCGACAATTTTAATGTGGAACTAAATCAAAAAGAATATCTGCAATACCTATATGTCAGGTTTAAAAATGGAGGTTATGAATTAAGAGAGTTATAATTAAAAATAGTTGGAACTCTTTAACGATCACGTAATATGAGAAAGACCCTCTAGAGGAACTATACAGAGTAAAGGAGCTGACACGGAAGTAAATAAGAGGAATTTGTTTAGGTAAGCGATGCCAAAAAGTCACTTCTGAGCGGGGAGTCGTGCTGATAACATCCTCCCCGCTTGTCGTCCCAAAATGTGAACAAAGGATATCTAAATATCGTAGCCATAGACAGAAGAAATATAGTAAAGACTTTTTTATACACAAACCAAAATTGTGTCATCAATGCCTTGATCACTCGGACCGTGTCATATATATATATAAATAAATATGCATCTACGAACACTGTATTAAGACGGCTTTCAGGTGTTCGTAGATATGAATAAAGAACATGCTAGAAGACCTTCGTTATTTGCAGTCTCAGAAAATGTGTCGATCATACGAAAAATGATCATAATCTATATGATTATCAATTTATACTGGAGGAATTAAATATTTTATCCACAACTATGTATAAAATACCTGAAGAATTGGGTAAGAAAAATCAGTTTGTCACTGGGTCCTCCTTCATCCATTAGAAAACCCAAAAGCGTATCAAATACTTAGGAGGAACTGTAAAGTTAGTTAATGGTAGTGTACACAATCTTGTTTCTAAAGGCCCCTCCATACTAAAGTCCACTGCCAGCCATTACCACCGTCTGGGGGGGGGGGGTAGGACTTATCGAGGTTGACGATGGCAGACGATAAAATGGCTTTGGTGGAGGATGGTTTCGAAACTGGTTTTTCTCCAAAGATCAAAGGTAGACAGATGCACAATTAAATTGCATGATAGACTCTATGGACGAATCCACGCGCTCGGCTCATTTAGTGGCTCAGGGTGTGGATGCAACCCTTAAACTATCTTTCAAGCTCACCATCAGGAAGTGGGGAACAATTGGCCATAGTATGGAGGCTACATAAAACTATAACAGGGGATTAGTACAAAAGGTAATTTAAGCTATGTTTGTCATTTTTTTTTTCAGAAGTATAGGTATAATGAAGCTTACAAGCTGAAAGTAAAAAAGGCAGTTACAGCAGAATGGTACATCACTATCTTCTAGAAATTCTTCAAGAAGTGAATGAAAGGGATTCATGTTTTCCTATGATAATGCAGCTTCTCATACTTCAAAACTGGCTGTCAAGTTTCTTGAAAACAACAACAAAAAAACATTGGAGAAATAGAACATGCAACCTATTATCCTATCGTTATGTATGACTTCTAGAATTTAAGAAAACTTTATGTGGTCATTACAAAAATCAGTTTAATGAGGTTATGAACACACGTTTTTCACAGATTCCGTGGAATAAACGGATTGAAACCTTTAATGTTTGAAAAACTCGCCAACAAAATGTCACTGATGTTGAAGACCATTTAGAACACTTCAAATCCTTTGTCTAACTTTGTTCTGTAAGCCACATCGCAACAATATCAGAATGACCCTCATATTTTTGTTATACATTATAGTATTCGTAACTGGTATATCTAACGTAAACTGAGTGAAACTACATGAAATGCGCTATATATTTGTGACATTCTTACTTTTACTTTTTATTAAAGCAGTATTCCTCGATTTTACTGTTCAATGAATAATGTTTGTACATAATATCGCTGTCTCTCCTTCCTTTGCAGCAGCTGTAAAACGTCCACATTTTAAATTTGACAGTATTTATTGAGAATAACATGGCCGTTCCTGTCATTAAGTGCTGACAATATACAACAGTATAAAACAATAGTAGAAATTAAGGCATGTAACGTTGCTGCAAGTATTATATCTTTATTATACCGATCAGTGAGAAAGGAAAAGCCGCTTCTCTGGACAGGTATGTACATTATGCTACGTATGTGGAAAGGGGAACTGCATGCAGTTGATTCTATTATTTTGGTCGATTCAAAGTCTGCAATATAGAAAATACATCAAAAGTGTGAAAGTTATTCAATGGGAAAAATGAAGCCCTATTAACCAACTAGTGACTTATAGTAAATTTTCGGATCTGAATCCGATCTTGAGATGACCAAGTGATTAGATCCTGGCAAGTGCACAAAAAGTGTTTCTATATAAAAAAAAACTTGCAATTATAAATTAGCCCCCCCCCCCCCCCCCCCCCCCCCCCACCCCCCCCCCCCCCCCCATGGGTTCGAATCTACCCTAGCAGGGAAATCAAATAGACTGAGTTTGGAGCACTATGGTTTGTAGTCTTGCTATAGGAGGGCCATTGAAAGAGGGACTCACTACTTAAAGCAGATTCAAAACGTCAAAGAACATCCAAACCAGCAGTGGGTTCCAACCGACGAACTCGTACCGAAGAGTAGCGCTCTACCAATTCGACTACTGTTCAGCCATCTGTAAATAGGAAATATGTATGTGGCCAGGAAAATATCACTCCCCTGAAAATTATTATAATAAAAAAGTTGAAAATAAAAAAAAATATTCAAGTAGAAAATATTAATGGAATAGGGAGTAGAATCCTCCTCTGTAAATGCAACAGATACTTCCGTTGTTTTTCACTCATCGGGGTAAGCGGTTCACTGTGGACTTTAACGTGTCAAGGTTTTTAATGTATTACTTATTAAAATTGAACTTTAACAAAAAAATTTCCTTGCATAATATATAAAACTTATCAATTTCCGATGAATCGTTAAACCATTTGTTGTAATAGTAATGCTTTGCTTTAAAAAGCACCATCCTTTTATCCTATTTCTCCAACTTTCTCTCTCAGTCTCCTTTACTAACATTCACGTCATGTCGGCCGGTTAGAGTTCGAACTTGATTTCTCCTTTGAATATCAATACAACAAACGGCGAAGGATTATCGTTAAGTTTCGTTACCTTTAGGCAGCTGTCTTTTATTATGAATGTAAGTAGCTTATAATATAGGAGATTTCGAGAGGTGGTGGGTAACCCAAAGGAAAATTGTTACCCGACACCTATATTTTGCTTCCGGAAACTTTTATCGCTCCATCTATTCCTATTCATCTAGCTTTGTGAGCATACTTGATAAGATCGCAAATTATGTTTAAAAAACATCTCCTTTTTTTAGATTGCTTCAAGACATGAAATATTTCAAGTATTCGTAAAATACACAATATTTTTGTGTTGAAGAAACGTTTAAAGTTATTATTAGTAATACTTCAATACTTATATATTATGTTAATAATTATGTTGTAATAATATTTTTCTTAATTATATCAATTAATGATATATATTAATTATTTTCAAACTCTAACTTTACCTCTTTAAGTATCTTTGTAAGGTTTATGAATGCACAAAACAATAAGTTGTATAAAAACTAAGACGGTTGTATAAAGATCATTCATAAAATACTATTATAATAACATAGTCCATTATAGTATTTTATGAATGATCTTTATACAACAGTCTTCAAAAGTCGAACAATTATTCCCTTTGGTTATTTCTTGTAGACACACAGATTGTATTTCACTCCCAACCGAGAATTGTCACAGGCTTCTCCTGAACGGGAACTGATAAACAAAGTCAGTGAAAGACCTGCAATTTGTCGTGTGTGCGCGCTTCTCAGCAACCTTCAGACTTCCTGCCCCCGTCCGATCACCAATAATCGTGGGAAAGAGGGCAGCAAACGACGTTTTGCAACATCGTTAGTCAAACGTTCTCTTTGTCTCGGAGGCAGCGCGATCCCAGAATAGCGTTTGTTAGCCAAGAACAGAACAGGGTTAAATTTATGTAAAACAGCTATTATACGTCGAGAAAGGATTGTTTTGGGAGAATAAGGGGGAAAAAGAGACATTTCGAGATGGGACAAAACATCACGATTCAAGGTATAAATCATTTTCCCGGGGTGGAAATATAGCGTTTGAAGTCGACAGCGATTGCAAATACCTTTAAAAATAAAAAGCTAAGAATTGTTAGAAAAAAGCAAAGATACCCGTTAAATGAATTTCTTCGGGGATTTTAAAGTTAAATCTACTAGGACTGCTTTTGTAATGTAAAAATAATATTGTTAGTGTAATATCGTCGCTAAAAAATACAGTGTAAAGAACTACTGCCTCCTTAGACTAACTAACTGTTTCTACGAGCCTTTTCTTTAAAAAAAATGAATAAAAAGAACTGCGACTTCTACTTCTCACGAAGAATGTCTTTTCTAGACAAATTTTACCTGACTCATGGTTTGTTTTAGGTTGAAAATTATCTAGTACATGCTCAATAATTTGTTTATCTTCATACCCCTCTAAAGTCTCCCGATACCATGAATGCAGTTTAGAATCACGTTGAATTCATTTAGAAAGTTAATTCAAATTTCTCTTAGCTAAGTCATAATTATCGCTGTTCACAGTTTTTTTCCACATAATTAATAGAAGTAAAGGAATGAAACTATCATTTCCACTACACCCTGGAGGTAGATAGAACTTTTGCTAATACCGGTGATAAAATTTTTATTGCAACAAAAAATAATCGATGATTAAATTTAAAATTATAATAGATGTACCTAATCTATTATTTAAGTCAAATATAAAAGAAAATTACTTGCGTAATATCTAAGTTCAGCGATAAAACGCATGAAAATAATGCAGACGATATTTAAATAATTTAAAATAAAAAAATGATTAAATGAGATGTTCAAAGAAATGTCACCATAATGCTAGAAAAAAAATGCTATTTTTATTTTTTTATTATGTGACACATTGATAAATTTAATCTCCTCCTCCTAATCGGGGAAAATAGGACTTGAAGTAGATAGAATTTGTTGTTAATACCGGTGATAAAATTTTTATTGCAACAAAAAATAATCGATGATTAAATTTAAAATTATAATAGATGTACCTAATCTATTATTTAAGTCAAATATAAAAGAAAATTACTTGCGTAATATCTAAGTTCAGCGATAAAACGCATGAAAATAATGCAGACGATATTTAAATAATTTAAAATAAAAAAATGATTAAATGAGATGTTCAAAGAAATGTCACCATAATGCTAGAAAAAAAAATGCTATTTTTATTTTTTTATTATGTGACACATTGATAAATTTAATCTCCTCCTAATCGGGGAAAATAGGACTTGAAGTAGATAGAATTTGTTGTTAATACCGGTGATAAAATTTTTATTGCAACAAAAAATAATCGATGATTAAATTTAAAATTATAATAGATGTACCTAATCTATTATTTAAGTCAAATATAAAAGAAAATTACTTGCGTAATATCTAAGTTCAGCGATAAAACGCATGAAAATAATGCAGACGATATTTAAATAATTTAAAATAAAAAAATGATTAAATGAGATGTTCAAAGAAATGTCACCATAATGCTAGAAAAAAAATGCTATTTTTATTTTTTTATTATGTGACACATTGATAAATTTAATCTCCTCCTCCTAATCGGGGAAAATAGGACTTGAAGTAGATAGAATTTGTTGTTAATACCGGTGATAAAATTTTTATTGCAACAAAAAATAATCGATGATTAAATTTAAAATTATAATAGATGTACCTAATCTATTATTTAAGTCAAATATAAAAGAAAATTACTTGCGTAATATCTAAGTTCAGCGATAAAACGCATGAAAATAATGCAGACGATATTTAAATAATTTAAAATAAAAAAATGATTAAATGAGATGTTCAAAGAAATGTCACCATAATGCTAGAAAAAAAAATGCTATTTTTATTTTTTTATTATGTGACACATTGATAAATTTAATCTCCTCCTCCTAATCGGGGAAAATAGGACTTGAAGTAGATAGAATTTGTTGTTAATACCGGTGATAAAATTTTTATTGCAACAAAAAATAATCGATGATTAAATTTAAAATTATAATAGATGTACCTAATCTATTATTTAAGTCAAATATAAAAGAAAATTACTTGCGTAATATCTAAGTTCAGCGATAAAACGCATGAAAATAATGCAGACGATATTTAAATAATTTAAAATAAAAAAATGATTAAATGAGATGTTCAAAGAAATGTCACCATAATGCTAGAAAAAAAAATGCTATTTTTATTTTTTTATTATGTGACACATTGATAAATTTAATCTCCTCCGCTAATCGGGGAAAATAGGACTTGAAGTAGATAGAATT
>CM063501.1:149322299-149392299 GCA_032207245.1 Pardosa pseudoannulata
TATAAAATATAAAACAAATAAATTAAACTACGTAAATTATTAAGTTATGAAATTATAAAGAAATTGTTGAAGTATTAAAGTATATAAAAAAATGTAAGATTATTAAAGTATATAAAAAATGTAAATTATTAAATTATATAAAAAATTATAAAGTATTAAGATTATATAAAATTATATAAAGTTATAAAATTATGTAAAAATTGTAAAATTATTAATTTATATAAAAATTATAAAATTATATAAAATATATAAATTATATAAAAAATATTAAATTATTAAATAATATAAAAACAAATTATTAAATTATATAAAATAATTATTAAATTATGTGAAAATTATTAAATTATTAACTTGTATTATAAAAATTATAAAATTATAAAATGTTAAAACTACATAAAATTACATAAAAATTATAGAATTATGTAAACATTATAAAATTATTAAATTATATGAAAATTATTAAATTATTAAATTATTAAATTATATGAAAATTATAAAATTATTAAATTATATAAAAATTATAAAATTATTAAATTATATTAAAAAATTATAGAATTATATAAAATTATAAAAAATATACAAAATTATTAAATTATATAAAAGTTATTAAATTATTAAATTGTATAAAAATAATAAAATTATTAAATTATATATAAAAAAAGTTATGAAGTTATTAAATTATGTGAAAATTATTAAATCATTAACTTGTATTATAAAAGTTTCAATGAATACTGTAATTCTTAGATTAAAAAATTTAAAGTAATTTAATTAAAAAATACTATTTCTCTTAGCCCTTTATTCTATGACTGTTACATTCGTTATTTGTTACACTTAATATTTATCTATTACAGCACTACTATGTTCTACAGATTATAATTTAAAATTGCAATTATCTCTATACTAGCATTCCATGCAACTAAAATTAAAGCGGAGAAATACTATTTTGCGTTAATCAATATTCTACGCTATTTAAAAATTTTCTTCGGACCATTTATTTTTTCTTCATTCTAGTGCACGAAAAAAAAATCCTTGCATTCCAGTTAAAAATGACTTTTAAAGGGCAAAATCATTTCCAGCATTGCGCTTGCAAAAGAAGGATCGTGACTTTGAAAAGGGAATCGTGACTGGAAACAGCATGAGAAACGAAAAGAAAATTTAGCATAGATTTCTAGGAAGAAGACGATCTACCAATGAAAATTACCGATGCCATTTTTAAAAATGGTTTTGTCATCATTATTCATTAAAATAATTTTCAATAAATAAAAGTGTTTTTCGTTTCAAGGATTTTTCCCTCTATTTTTAAAAAGAAAAATTATTGGTATAAAACTTAAAGATTTAAGTTGCTTATAATAGTGGCTATGATTATGTCTAAATGTCTTAAATACTACCATATCTTTTAATCGTATTTCTACGCATTATTTTAATTTCACGTAAAAAATAATAATTTAAAAAAAAATTAAAAATCTTAAAAAAATTAATAAAATACGTGTTTTTTCTAAGACTTTTTTGGAAAATTTTATCTATCACTTACAATAAACATGTCTAACTGAAAGGATAACATTGGTCAAGTATTGAAGGTCTCAGGTTACTTGTTCATCAAAAAATAAAAATTAAATTTTAATAGAAATGTATGTATATTTCAAGCAGTACAGTATACAAAATAACAAAATAAAAAGAAGTTATTTCTTATACTTAAATAATTATAATAATTATTATTACAACATATAATTAAAAATTACCATGGTTATTACAATACATAATTAATAATTATTAAATTAATGCGATTATTATTATAATATATAAATAATAATTATTAAATTAATGCGATTATTACTATAATATATAATTAATAATTATTAAATTAATGCAGTTATTATTACAATATATAATTAATAATTATTAAATTAATGCAGTTATTATTACAATATATAATTAATAATTATTAAATTAATACAATTATTATTAAAAAATATAATTAATAATTATAAAATTAATGCAATTATTATTACAACATATAATTAATAATTATTAAATTGATACAATTATTATTACATTATATCATTAATAGTTATTAAATTAATGCAATTATTATTACAATATATATTTAATAATTATTAAATTAATGTAATTATTATTACAATGCATAATTAATAATTACTATTATAAATACTAATTATATTTATTCCTTGCCTGAAGCACCCGAACTCTGTTCGGGCAACGTAAATGTGCCAATTTTGGAATGCCGAACCTGAGTTCATGATAAGAGAACAAACGGTATTGCAATTCCATGAAGCCCAAAATAGGTTTGTCCAATGCATTATATTTAATTTGCCATTTTCAGCCATTTGTCGCTATTTCTCGGATACTGCAAAGTATTTGTGAAATTCAAAGGATTCTGGGGAACATGGAATTCATGACAGTTGATATAGATTAATAACATTATCATATTAGTTTATTGTATTTATCCAGAAAATTATGTCATTTGATTTATTTTGCTGTAATTTGAACAAAAATTACTATAATGTGAAAATATTGAATATAGTAGTGACTTCATTTAAACATTTTTTTTTCAAAAATAATCTATTTTTAACAGTTTGATGAAGTTTGATGATAATAAAAAACAAAACTAAAAAGAAATTTTTTTCTATTTTTGCCATGTTTTTCTCAATTATATTCCACAGGCAAAGGGTGAAATAATAATTATTATGCATAATTAATACTACTTATAATTAATAATTTCTATAAACATGTCTAACTGAAAGGATAACATTAGTTAAAAATAAAGTTCTAAGTTTATTCGAGCAGCAAAAAATAGAAACTTCAATTTTTATAGAAATGTAGATTTATTTCGAACAGTAATGTATACAAGAGAACAAAATAAAAATAATTTAGGAATGTAAAAATAAAAAGACGCAAATTAATGTTTTCTTTTCGAAACTTGAATCTCTACTCCATCATTATTCTTTGAGGAACAAGAGCAGAAGATTTCTCATTAGCAGTGTTGTTCTCAAAACTGGTACGGTTAACGCTAGTAATTCTGGATCTGTAAGAGGCTTATTCTCCTTCTTAAATGTAAAAACTTCTTTATCGAGGAGTAATTTCACACATGAAAATAACTTTCAGTAACTCGACTGTGGTGAGGTGATTTAGATCATTAATATAACTGATAATTAATATAATTGATATAATTAATGTAATTGATTGATTAATATAATTAATATGGATAAAACGAGAGGTGAAATATTTGGGATTTAAATCTGACCTCATCACATCTTTTGTAAAGGAGATGGATCCTATAAAAATTAATTGAAAGGATTCGTCGTGTGCGGGATTCTCGGGCGGGGTTCTGATCCCAGTCCCAGATTAGAATCATGTCTCCGTTCATAACAGTAAATAAGAATGTACCTTTGTGGAGTTATTTAAGTCCCTAAGGGACAGTGCCCAATTTGAAGGGGTAAGGTTTTCCCCATATTTGCGTTTTAAGGTCGGGGAAAGGGAGACCAATGGATATATACAGCTCTGATGATTGAACGAAGAGAAGTAAGAAAGAACAGAGATGGAAATAATAAAAAAGAAGAAAAGTTAAGAAGGAAGTTAGAGTTCGGTAGTCGGTGAACAAAGTTTGGGGACTAAAGGAAGAGTTGGTCCAAGAGAGACTCCAAAAAACCAACGAGGACGACATCTCGCAACGACCAGAAGTGTTCCAGTGCATCTGCCTTTCAGAATCACCCCAAACATTTAGAAGGCTCCAGACCAATGGTGATACGGAAGTCAGCAGTATCTACATCCTTTCACCAAGATTTCCCAACCTGAGTACCTTCCTGGCACACCCAATAGACCCACAAAAGTACTTATTATAAACATTTAATTTTGAAATTAGGTTCTCTCTCTTCATTTTTTACCTAAATGTTAGGATATTATGAATGTTAAATCTTGAATAATGTGGCACCTAGTACAAAGTTTGGAAAACAAATGTTATGAAGTTTGAATCAAATAGTACATAGACATGTAAATCGCATAATAAATTTGCTTATTTTTTATTTTAAACTATCAATCTTGTATGCGTTTATTTTAAGTGCGTAATATTTGATTTTATTAACTCTTAATTTATTTTATTAGTTTTTTTAAAAAATAAGTCTGTAGTCTCTCAGAGCCTGTGGTTAAATTTAAAACTTAAATAATCTACACAACGCAAAGCAAATAAAATTTAATCTTTGACTAACAAAATAATAACCAGTATAAATTTGATCATAGGTAAATACCTAAATTTAATGAGAGCTACACGACACTCGACTATTGCTTCAAAGTAAAGGAAAGCATATGAGCATCTCTAGCAAACGTGCGTTGGAAATGTAGAAAAACTAGCAACTGGAAACACAAAGCTGTCTAACAGCAGTGAAAAAAATATTCAATTGAGTTTTGAAATTTGTATTTATACTGTTGTTACATTGTATAGCAGGGCCCTAACTAGGAGTGGCAGAAATGGCATTTGCTACGGGCTCTTCAGTCAGATGGGAGCCGCACTGTGATGAAAATGGGATCCGAAAGAGGACGATTCGACTGGAGTAGAAATAAGAAATAGTTGAAAATAAATTTTTATTATAAAATAGGAAGTGTTTAGAAATTTTTTTATGATTTTTTTTTTATATTTACAATATTTCCAGAGAATAAACTTATTATAGATTCTTATAAAATGTTTAAAAAACGCTCCTAAAATGCCTTAATATAAATCTGGGTATTAGTTTTAAAATTTGATTTTATTAAAGTTATTAAAACTAAATTTGAATTTAGAAATTCGTCAAAATTTTACGGAAATTTAACATACAAATAAAAAATATTCCCCTCATATAAACTGTTCCGTTTGTTAGCAAACTAATACTCCCAGAGTGTTCAAAAATATTTTAAGTATTAATAAGGTACAGCTCGGAGAAAAATTAAAAATTAATATACTAGGAATATTTTAAGAATTAATAAAATATTTTGTGAGTACATTATGAATGCATGATATAGAAAAAAACATGTTTATACATTTTCTCACTATATTTCGATGCAGGGGCACAGACCAGTTTTTTGCCACGGGCGCCAAAGGACCTAGTTACTGCCCTGTTGTATAGTTCGCAAAAATACTTGTTGACATGCGAGTCACCGCGAATTTGACATGCTTGACTTACTACGCGTGATAAAATTATTATATGAGTATGTATTATGCAGTGTGATATCATCACTCGTATCTATAAGTATTTCTTAAAATATACACACCCAAACTTTTTTATCTACATTTCCTTTATAAAAAAAGTCGTTATTACTTTCGCTTCCTTCCAAAATTTACATTTTATTTACCAACGAGACAAACATAGTGACTATTTTTGCAGCTTGCATGCATACAGCTGACAATAAATTAAGGCACTGCTTTTCAAATGAAAGCAGGGGTCTAGCAAAAAATTTTTCATGGGGAACCCCCTTCTTCATATCTCAAATGTAATACTGCAAATTTAATTATATAATGGACGTATAGCAATCCTTATAGGGGAGGGAGTTTACAACTCTGCCATCCCACCCTTCACTATGCCAATGAATACGGCAATCATTTCCCTAAATCACGGGTCCGATTCAGTCCCGGATCTATTGGCTAGATGCGAGGAGTTTTCTTAGTTTATTTCCCGATGTGTGAACAGAAAAACTATCCGACTGTTTTTAGATAAAATTCTGAAAAATTTATTGTTCACCAAAATTGGCAGTGGAAACCATAGAAAATAGACTGTAAGATATCGTGCGTCCAGGCAATATTCTTTCTAACAGTTAAACCTTTTTAGTTTTCACGGATAATTGAAAAACGCGGAATAAATTAGCCTCTGGATTGTTTTCAATAAAATTTTAGAAAAAATATTTTTAGGAAAAATTTGCGAAATATGTACATTGAATCTTGTTAATAAAAAAAAAATATATAATTATAACAAATATCTAAACTCCCCTATCTCGTTAAAATAGAACTTCACTTCCAAAACTTTCCAGGTACTACTCCTAAAAAAGTACCCCCCTCCTGAAAAATTAGTTACCCACCAAACCGAAAAAAATAGTGCTAAATAAAACCCATTAACAAATGGAAATAACAAAATGAAAATTGTAGAAACCCAAATTTTTAATAAATTGAAAAAAAATAATAAAAAAATTAAGAAAAAATTTGAAAAGAAAAAAAAAAGTTTTACGAAAAAAAAAAATACCCTTTTGTGCAAAATAATTATCTAAGTCTTCATAACAATCAGTAATACTTTCTAACCTTTACTTTTGTCTAAATAGCAATTTTCTCTATTTCTGTCATGGACGCTGTTCCTTAAAGAAGAAAATGACACCACAGAAATAATCAATTGTTCTGGTCTGATACCATCATTGGCCGAAAGTCTTATAAATTGTGAGACAAAGTCTACCTGCTACTATACTCTCCTATGGACCCCGTCTGCGCTATATAAGAAAACATTGTTCCCAATAATGTTCCTAAAGATGAATACAGGGAGGTAGTAAATGTGGATATTCATTATTCTGAGGTGGAATTTGTCATATGATTACACTTCTTAAGGATCCGAGATACAAAATTCATTGTTTCACTAAAAAACCATAATATCTTAAAAAATGAATAATTATTAAAGTAAAAATATCATTTTTTAAAGAGTCAAAAAATCACTTTTGTTAAGGGAAAAATACACTGTAAATTTTTTCTCGTAAAAAACCCGAAGACATTGAAAATAATTCGAAGAAATTACATCAAAGAACGCCTGTACAGCATTTTGGGCATGTAACTTGAACTTAATTTGAAATATATCCTTTTAAAGTTGCCGATTCTTAAAAAAATTTCTTTCTGAGTTAAACGAACTTTAGCTTCTGGTGATGGGTGTGTCATGCCCAGTCAGTATAACATTTAAAAAAAAAGTAAAATCTACTTATGTAACCATTGCAGAAACATGCAGATCCCATTTCATTTAAAAAAATTTTAGAATTTTTAAGCTGTAAAAGGTAAAAAATATGATTCTTTTACCGTTTTCGGTCTCAAACCTACTTAATCTATGTCATCATTACTCGACCAAAAACACGTAAGGGACAAATAAAATGTAGAACTCTTTTAACGTGGACAACTTATAATAATTGTTAGTTCATTATTATTAGAAGTTTTTTTTGTAAACAAATTTATTTGACATGTTACAGAATGTACATATTTTATTTGTAAAAAATTAAAAACTATTATGAAATATTAAATAATCATAAAATAAAAATAATAATTTCAGAAAACATAATTTTTGTAGCAAGTTTTTTTTTGTAAGCAAATATATTTAACGTGCTACAGAATGCACATATTTTATTTGTAAAAAATTAAAAACTATTATGAAATATTAAATAATCATAAAATAAAAATAATAATTTCAGAAAACATAATTTTTGTAGCAAGTTTTTTGTAAACAAATTTATTTAACGTGCTACAGAATGTACATATTTTATTTGTAAAAAATTAAAAACTATTATGAAATATTAAATAATCATAAAATAAAAATAATAATTTCAAAGAACATAATAGCATTTTTGTAAACAAATTTATTTAACGTGATACAGAATGTGTATATTTTATTTGTAAAAATTTAAAAACTATTATGAAATATTAAATAATCATACAATAACGATAATAATTTCAGAAAACATAATTTTTGCAACATCCACACTCCGTCGAATCGCTCACCACAAATAAAAAATATCACATGGATTTAACGACCATAAGAAACTGGTATTTCATATAAAATATGAATTCAGCTCACAACTACAGCTAGTTTCCGGAGCTAATATATTTCAAATTGTTTTCTTATTCAATTTACCCTCTGTCATATATCAGTCGCTTCGAAGTTACAGGTTATTGAACGTAACGTGCAATCAATTAAGCAATGTATTAATGAAAAAATGTTCCGTATAATGTTAATTTGAGTAAACTTTAACTCAAATTAGCTCACAATTACAGCTAGTTCTCGTAACCAATAGATTTCATATTCTATTCTTATTCAATTTACCCTCTGTCATATAGCAGACGCTTTGAACTGAGAGGTTATTGACTTTAACGTGCAATCAATTAAGCAATGTATTAATGAAAAAATGTTCCATATAATATTAATTTGAGTAAACTTTAACTCAAATTAGCTCACAATTACAGCTAGTTCTCGTAACCAATAGATTTCAGATTCTATTCTTATTCAATTTACCCTCTGTCATATAGCAGTCGCTTTGAACTTACAGGTTATTGACAGTAACGTGCAATCAATTAAGCAATGTATTAATGAAAAAATGTTCCATATAATATTAGAGTAAACTTTAACTCAAATTAGCTCACAATTACAGCTAGTTCTCGTAACTAATAGATTTCAGATTCTATTCTTATTCAATTTACCCTCTGTCATATAGCAGTCGCTTCGAACTTATAGGTTATTGACCCTGACGTGCAATCAATTAAGCAATGTATTAAGGAAAAAATGTTCCATATAACGACTTTAACTCAAATTTTCTCAGAATTACAGCTACTTCTCGTAACTAATAGATTTCAGATTCTAATTTTATTCATTTTACCTTCTGTCATATAGCAGTCTCTTCGGACTTACAGGTTATTGACCGTAACGTGCAATCAATTAAGCAATGTATTAATGAAAAAAGTTTCATATAATATTAATTTGAGTAAACGTTAACTCAAATTAATATTTAACTAAGCAGTTAATAAAAATATTTAACTGTTTAGTTAAATAGTTTTTTCATCAATTAATGGCAATTATTAAATGACTTTAGAATTAATCAAGAATTTTCTTAATCATTACCTGTTCTCTGAAACCCACTTGTTGAGAAACAGTGATATATGTCTATTTTATATATGAGGAAAAAAATAATTAATAGTTCATAGAAAAGACGCAATGCAGTTTTGGAAATATGATACTGCTTTATGTTATACAGTAAGATGAGGAAAATATTCGAAAGATTTGCAAATTTATTGTATCGAGACTTATACCGAGACCTACTACACTGTATCGAGACCTAAATTTGAGGTAAACTCTTGGATTCATCCACCTGCAAGTTTTATTTTTCCTTTAAAAAGAAGGGCAAATAACTCTGAAATATTACTCATTCAACCTTAAAAGTGGACGCAAGCAAGTGAAGACCCCAATTATGCAATTTTCCACAGTGGCATGTGTTGCAGTACCAAAACGATTATCCCAAACACGCCTACTTCATGGAGAACAGGTGGTAATGCAACAAGCGACAGGCATGGAGAATGGAAAGAAACAACCCTAAATTAAATATATTTTACCTTGCAATCATCCATCCATTGCCAAAAATACTGATTTTACAATGTCTAACATATAAGAATATTCTGAGTAGTTGACGTCTTATTTGTGTCACAGTGGGAGAAATAATTCTATGCTGGCGCATGAAGCGCGCACTTGAGCAGCGCCTGATGTGTGGTGTTGAATTGGGCTCAAGTACATGGGCTACCACTTTGAGAGTATCAACATTTTTAATGTACAGTCGAACTTAGTTAATTCGAAATTTTAGATGATTCCAATTGTACAAATACCTGTTTAATATTCTATACTTTGTAACATTAAAATTATAATTAATAATTATTATTACAATATATAATTAACAATTACCCTTATTGTCATAATATATAATTAATAATTATTAAATTAATGCAATTATTATCACAATACATAATTAATAATTACCATTATAAATACTACTTATATTAACCCCTTACCTGTGGCACCCGAACTTAGTTCAAGCAACGTAAAAGTGCCAATTTTGGAATGCCCGGCCTGAGTTCATAGTAAGAGAAAAAACGTCATTTCAGCTAAGTGAAGCCCGAAATCAGTTCTTCAAATGCATAATATTTAATTTGCTTTTTTCCACATAGATACTTAACCTCGAAAAGTTCGAAAGTTTCGCGTCATTTGTCACTTTTTCTAGGATACTGCAAAGTATTTATGAAATTCAAAGGAATCTGAGGGACATGGAATTCATGACAGTTGATATAGATTAATAATGTTGTAATATTAGTTTATTATATTTATACAGAAAATTATGTCACTTGATTTATTTTGCTGTAATTTGAGCAAAAATTACTGCAATCTATTAACATTTCCCATATATGTGAAAATATTGAAGATAGTAGTGATTTCATTTAAATTTTTTTTTTTCAAAAATAATCTTTTTCTAGCTGTTTGATGATAATAAAAAACAAAATTAAAGAGAACATTATTTTTTCTGTTTTTGCTACGTTTTTCTCAGTTATATTCCAGAGGCAAAGGGTGACATAATAATTACTATGTATAATTAATATTACTTATAATTAATAAATTAATTTCTGTTTCGTTTGGAGTGTTACGGTCTACTTTTTGCAACACGAGGGCTAATGAGACCGGGACCTACAGCTTAAAGCCAATCCGAATGGCTAGGAATACCACAGTGGAATTCGAATCCATGAACTCTGGTACCGAAGGCCTGAACCCTAACCAATCGACTGTCGTTCGGTAATTTTAATTTTAAGTTAATTTTCTACACAAACTTTAAAGTAATTGGTTGACTCGAAGAAAATTCAAGAATTTTTGTTTCATACGAATTCATACGAAGTTTCAAATCCTGAAATATAGTCCCTTTTCCGTAAAATTTACGAATTTTTATTAGAATCATACTTTACTTTGTCCTTATCCGTTTGCAATTGACACTGTTAAGCTATACAAACAACAAAAAGCCTCAGAGAAAGTGAAGAAATGTTTGCAGTGAAGGTTATTGCCTTCAAATGTTGAAAAAAGTCCTTTTTTTCCCTAAAATTTACGAATTTTTATTAAATTACACCTTTACTTTGTCGTAATCTGTTTGCAATTGATTCTGTTGTGTTAAGCTATACCAACAATAGAAACCCTCAGAAAAGGTGAAGAAAGGTTTCCAGTGTAACTTATTGTGTTTCTCTCCCACATATTCTCCACATATGCAAGTGATATGTCTTTTGTTCAGTTTTTGGTCAGAACAATGGAATATAGTAGTGACCTATGTCACCTACGAATCACAGTTGATCAAGTGTTGATCGAGAAATTGTTTGTTGTTGATATTTGACTGACACAGAAAATATTGATGAAGTAAAGAACAAAGATACCGATTATCTGGTAGACAAAGAGAAGATAGTGATGAATAAGATCATCTAGTACGAAATTCGAATCGGAAGTTATGGTATATTGTAAAAATTGAAATGATTTGTTAAAGGACAAAATAATGTTAAAAATACGGTTTTCTATTCTGCAGGTGGACTTGGGGATTTCGCATATTATATAGAGGAAAAGAAAGTAAAGGAAATGCAACTTACAATATTTCTAAGAGTCAGCTTTTGAATTTTTATTCATTTTTACTTCTTTTATATGGAGATATTAGAGGAAGTTACGATTTAAACCATTCATGCACAATTCAATTTTAAATGTTTTTTCACTGATTTTATATTATTTAGTTTGTGTACGTGTTAATCTAACAAGCTATTTCTAATTATTTTATAGAATTGCATGGGCCTATTTAAGGTCATATCTGTTATGACTTCAAGATTAAACAATATGAAGGATTCACTTCTGTCCGTTAAATACCTTAAGTTATTTGGAATAGTTTACTGATATTGAATCCTAAAGTGTCTGAATGTAATTTTGGAACTAATTTCTAGAAATTTAAATTGATTTTTAAAACTGCTTAATAATTACGGTATTTTCTAAAATATGTTCAGATGCAAACGTGTGAAAAACACGTTATTAACACTGGTAAGCAATTTTATTATAAAAAAATGGACTTGTTTCACTCCTCTTGTGAACCTCTCATTTGATTACTGTCATAATGTTTTCGAATTATGACTTTTAATATTAAAAAGGCAGGCTATTTTTAGAATGTTTTTTAGTTGCAATGTGATTTAGACGTAAGTAATTTATGTACTTCTGGTGATGTATATTTTAGTAACGTAATAAGACCTAACAGTACGACTTTCCTTCATCCACGATTTCGTTAGTTCATAAAAAAACACATTGAGACAAAAGAAATTAAACTTCAGGTAGCTTTTAACTACAATATATATTAATTACGAAGCCCAATGGTCCAGTGGAGTAGTGCTTCGACACAGGTCCTAGGTTCGATCCCCGGGCTGGATAAGGTTGATTAAGCCTTTCATCCCTTCAGTAGGTGGACCAACTGATAAGTAAGCATGCTAGGGAACTAAACAGAGTTCCGCGTAAGGCTGACCACCTAGCCGGGGACATATGCTTCGCACCTCAGTGCAACGGAGATTAGCATCGTAAGCCCTGTACCGCTAGGGTCTGTCGTACCGTGGAATTTAGTTTATATCTTAATTATAAACCTTTGAAGATACGACTTAGCAAAATGTGTTCACCCAGAACTTTTTAAATCCGAGGATATCTCTTCGATCCCTAAACATTTTTAATAAAATTTTGATAATTTTCGGCTGAACTAGAAAAAAAATTACACATCATGTTAGTAATAAACTTCCTAGAAATCTTACAAAAACTGAGAGCTCACATTTACAATACATTTGACGGGTAAACAGGAAAGCCCCACGGAGCTAGTCTCTCAGTGTTTTAACCCGGAATTTAACTCTTAACCGAAGCGGAACAATCTCTCCTGTTTTTAAAAACAGAACCCTTAAGCGATTATGGTTGGCCCCATCATTCACTATTGTGACAAAGGGTATTTTTTTAGCGATTGGTAGAGTGAAGACAGCGTTCTGTACCATTTTCTAACGTAACATCTTTCAGTGTGTTTCAACGATGCATTCACCATCAACTTGAAGCTAAAAATTACTCCGAAATAGTTACGAGTTTCAGTTGTTGTTGTTGTTGTTATTGTTATTGTTGTTGGTGTTGTTGTTGTTTCTGATGTCACTTGGTCAAACCAAGCACGATTGAGCCATATGCTGCTCGTATTAAGGCACAGGGGTGCGCCTTTCGTTCTAACGAGCACCGCTCAAGTGGGTCCTCGTAATTTAGAAGGAGGGACCAAGCAGAAGACCCATAGGCTTGTCCTGCCACCCCCAGAGGTATTGATTGAGAACTTGGATGAATTTGTGATCAAGAGCTTCAATAAAAATTGCGTATCATTGATCTTTAACTAGTTGAAGTTTGTAAGAGTTGTTATAGAAGTTACCATAAACAATAAAAATAGTAAAAAAAAAACAATTAAATTATAATTTGAATTTTTATACATTATTGATACCATTATATTACAGTACTTCTTTTCTTAGTTTTAAAGATTTTTTAGGCATTTCCATCAAATAAATGCAATGCAAAAGAGATTAAAAATATATAATTAAATGGAAATTCGACTTTAGATATATATTCTATTTCTTATAGTATTATATATTGAGATTTGTAAAATCCCTTGATAGACGCCTGTACAAACGGTCACATACACACATAAATGCGTGTATATATATGTATATATATATATATATATATATATATATATATATATATATATATATATATATATATATATATATATATATATATATATATATATATATATATATATATATATATATATATATATATATATATATATATATATATATAAATATATATATATATATATATATATATATATATATATATATATATATATATATATATATATACACTGTAGACATAATTAAACTGACAGTGCTTACAGTGTTCTGTGGAGCGATCTATTTGCGAAAATGACGCCACATTTTGTAGAAAGATTAAATAAGACGGGGGACGAATAATTCCGCGAAAAAACAAATTAGTTTCAAAAGTCACCGCTAGGGGAATATTTTACGCTGTGTTATAGAAAATAGAGTGTTAACAAATGCAAATTAATACGGAATAAAATTACCTTTTATTATGCACGTTTTCTGATTTAGTTTAAATGCAATATGGCAACACGTTTAAAAAAGCGTAAAATCTACATAAACACCGATAAAGTCTCGTGATCTGCACTATCACGTACGCTGAGCAGAAGAAGAAGTTCTTTATTCAAATTTCACGTTACATCCATTGGCACAGCGCCAGTAGGTAATTTACGTATTGATTTGCATTTGTTAACACTCTATTTTCTATTACACAGTGCCAAATATTCTCCTAACGGTGACTTTTGGAACTATTTTTTTTTTCGCAGAATCCTTCGTCTCCCTTCATGTTTAATCTTCCTACAAAATGTGGAATCATTCTCGTAAATAGATCACGCTACAGAACACTGTGAACACTGTCACTTTAATTATGGCCTCCCGGTATATATATATATTTATATATAAATATATATATATATATATATGTGTGTGTGTGTGTGTGTATATATATATATATATATATATATATATATATATATATATAAACATTATATGTATACATGTGTGATATTTAACCTAAAACTAACCAACGTAGTAATAATTGTATTCTAAAATAAATTTCGGGTGATTCTATCCTTAAATTGCAATCTTTGGCAAAAAATTTTTGTTCTTTCCATCTAAGTCCAGGAAATGGTGACTTCACATACACGAAAATTAGTTTCTGCTTACTTCAACCCTTCTTATATAACTCTTTATATAACAGTTTCTCTTCTTCCATGTCATCACGTGATTAACCATTAAAACACTTATTGCCTGACTGCCATATATTATCATGCACCCATATATTATCATGCACATGTTTTTCGTGGGAGAATCCCTGTAGATATGATGCTATAACAAACCCAGATTTTTCGTTTCAAAATTTCCATATACTCTCTTTGGCTGCCCGATTACGACTGCCCCTTACGTAATATGAATAACGTTTTTACTTTTGTAATGGGTTAAAATGCCTATTACATATATGTGCATATAAGTGTATATATTTGTATATGTATATGTATATATATATATATATATATATATATATATATATATATATATATATATATATATATATATATATATATATATATATATATATATATGTGTGTGTGTGTGTGTGTGTGTGTGTGTGTAATGAGACGGACTTCTCGATGGGTGGTTGCAGTCATGGCCATAAAAATGATACCGTTTCAGCTAAAGACCTTTATTAAGATAACGTTGAAGGACGGGTTCCCACTTCATCATAGGGACAGGACAAACTGAAGGGTCAGCTAGCATGATGTTCTATGTACAATACACGTAACACCTGGGTCAACATCTATGGGTAAATATCTCTAGAAAAATCTGTCTCCGACAGCGTGTATCTCCTTTTTATTTGGAAATTTCCTAAATTGTCCGCTAGGGCCATGTAGGATTATAATTGGACAGGCCCCTTCTCTGAGGGCGTAAACTGTAGCCCCAGTGGTCAATTTAGGTTAGGGGTAATGCAAAATGCATTAAAAAGGGTAATGCAAAATGACGCTGAATTTTTAGCCCTTGATTTAAGTTTTGAAAACCCCTGAGAATTTTCCTTACACACACACACACACACACACACACACACACACACACACACATATATATATATATATATATGTGTGTGTGTGTGTGTGTGTGTGTGTGTATTTGTATATATGCGCGTGACGGGCCCGAGATGGACTAGCAATAATTGTGCTATTACGGGTTGCAGGGTTGAAACCTGTCAGGCACCCTAAGTTTATATCCAGATATCATGCGGAATTAATCTCTTAGTCAAGATATCCTTTAGTTGGGAGGTGTACTAGTGAGAGGAAATAAGAATTCGAGAGTTAAAAACTATTCTTCTGGGGATCATTAAAAATGAGGAGATTTTCTTACGGGACATCAAGAAGGGCCTTATACCTTTGGCGATAGGTGACCCCTTGTCGTGTAGCTCTCGTTTAAAATTAGGTATTCACCTATGATCAAATTTATAGTGGTTGTTTATTTCTTTTAGTCACAAAGACTAAATATTATTTGGGTTGCGTTGTGTAGATATTTTAAGTTTAAATTCAACCACAGGCTCTGAGAGACTACAGACTTAAAATAAAAATAAACTAATACGCTAAATTAAGAACGACTGAAAACAGCTTTAAAGTAAAGATAAGTCAATTTATTACAATTTTATACATATACATTATTAATATACAAGATTCAGATTAAGTTTTAAACAAATAACTTTTAATATAATCAAAATAGGTGCCACACCAATTAAGATATGATTATAATACCCTCCTATCACTTAACTCTATAACTCTATGTATATAGGAGAGAGAACCCAATCTCAATTTCAAATATCTATAATTATGTGTACCTTTGTGGATCTTTAGGGTGTGCCAAGGCTGCACTCTTGGGAGCTCTTGTAGATACTTTTCGATTGATGTGATGATAATGTGGACTCCGTATCACCGCTGGTATGGGGTCTTCTAATATAATTCGGGGTGATACTGAAAAGCGGATGAGCTGGAAACTTCTGGTCGTTGAGAGATGTCGAGGTGTTCCTTGGACCCAACTCCTTTACTCCTCTTACTCTGTCCTGAATACTTGCCGTCGAACTCTCGACCTCCCGAACTCTGACTTCAACTCGACTCGACTCCTCGAACACTGATAGTCGGACTTGTCTCCTCGACTCGACTGCTCGGCTCCCTTAGATTCGACTCCACTCTCGAACCTCTCCCCTTTACAAAAGATGTGATGAGGTCAGATTTACATCTCAAGCATTTTACTTCTCGAATTAATTAATGAATTATATTACTGATCTAAATCGCCTCATCACACCCCTTCTGAAGTATCATCGGATCACTATGCGTGTGCCGGAAGCTGTTACGCCTCTGTATGGGCACATTAATGTAATCCAAGATATGGAAGTTATTTCAACATTTGAATTCAAAACTTATACATATTCTTGACAGCAAAGATCAGAAAATAATTTACAATCACAATACTAATGCGTTCACAAATATAATTGATAATACAATATATTTTTACAGTATGCATCATTTAAAATCCTTATATAATTTTTTATATGTAAATTATTTAAAATGAAAACAGTAAGAAACTAGTTTAAATTATTAATATTAGAAATTCAAAATTTAAAATTTAAATCACAATAGCTAAATTAAGTTATAATAATGAGAATTAAATACTTATAGATATAGTGGTAATAATTTAATTAAGTCGTAATATGTACGCACTTGTGTCAGCACATGAAAGTTCAAGAATCTAATAAGAATTTTTAGAGATATCACCGGCAAAAACTAAAAAATAGGAAATTAGAAAGTTCTTAAGTATATATGTACAGGACATCTGCGCTATCCCTAATGACAGGTATGTATGGGATAATGCAAATGCAGTGACTTGTTTAATTCGAAATTTTGTATGATTAGAATTCATAAATTCCCATTTAATATCCTATTCAATTTTATAGTAATATTAGATGCTTAAAGAAGAGTCCAGACTGTTTAAGTCTCATATTTTAAAAAATATGTTCTTTTTCTTTAAAATGCACTCAATTTTATTAAAATTATACCTTTATTTTGCTCTATCCGTTTGATGCTGATAAGCTATGCAAAGAATGTAGATACACAGAGATAGTATAAAAAATTTCCTGTATGTGTTATCGTGCTCCTCTTTTATCATCACGTATGGAAATGAATCAGAAAGTTATTGCTTATGTACATTTGACTGACACAGAAATTATTTATGAAGTAAATGACAAAGATATAGATTTCATGTAATGGAGAAAGAGAAGATAGTGATGAAGAAGCACTTGTAATACCAGCCACATCGAAAGTTACGGTTATGATTCAAAAAATATTCTTTAAAGCAAAAAAGTATTGCTAAAGATACAGTTTTACTTTACGTCAGTGAACTTAGGTATTTTGTGTATCGCGTAAAGCATAAGAAAATGAATAAAAATTAAAACATTTTTAAATAATGTTGGTGTTTGGTTTCTTTTTCTTCATTTTTACGTCTTTTACAAGGACCAGTAAAGCAATCTAAGCGGACTGTTGCTTATTTTGAACTATATTAAGTACTTAGAATATCGGATAATTCGAAATGTTTTGTATTTCCCTAGAAATTCGAATTACTAATATATAGTGTAATAATAGAAATATAAAGAATCTTGAGTTCTATTTATACAACTGAAAATACCGAAATGCTTTAAAATAATGAAATACCATGTTATATTAGCAATAAAAGATTTAGTTACAACTAAATTTATCTGTAAAATATTTTTTAAATATTCTATGGAGACCATACAATAATCATTTCACAGCACATCATTTGAAAGACATTATATTGCTTTTACTCTTTTTATCATAGTATTGCATATATGAAGCACATATAAATATAATTTAGTTATATTACATAATATTAGACTATTTACTGAAGTACAAAAAAGGTTTAGGTTTTTTTACGGTAACGGAACTTAAGCTTTTTGTAATTCGTGTAAAACTAAAGCAAACGAAACAAATGAAATTATAAATTCTTTAAGTAAGAAAACTGCTGGTGTTTAGATTTATTTTTTTAATCTTCCCTATTTACGTGAACCTATTAAACTAACAAATTATTATGCCGTTGTGTAGCAAAACAGTAGACCATAGAGATAAGCCAAGCATAATTACTAAACGAGGTAATTACTTTTTTATGTTTTTTTAGCTGAAATAGATAATTTGAACTTCGGATAGTTCAAAATGTTTGCATTTCTCTTTAATTTTAAACTAGCTAAGTTCGACTGAAATTTTTTATAACTGCCGTTTCTCTTGAGATATAGCAAAATAATGTTGTCAGTAATTTTAATTGTAAAAAGTCAAGAATTCGAAGGTTTCAGGCATTTAATTGCTTTGAAACCCCTATAACAGGCGACCTAATAAAACACTATTTATCAAAACGTTGATAGTAGAGCTCAAAACAATTCCCAACAAATTAACTCTTTTAATTATTTCTATTTCTTATGTTGACATCATTTTTAGTTTAAACCAACTAAAGCAGTCTAGCGACGTAAACCAACTAAACTCTTCAAACGAGGTAATTATTTTACTTATTTTTAAGCTGAAATAGATAATTTGAATTTCGGATAGTTCGAAATACTTTGCATTTCCCTTGAAATTTGAACTAAGTTCGACTAAAATTTATAACTGTCGTTTTTCTTGATATATAGCCCCATTTAATTGCCATGAAACCCTTATAACTATTGGCCTAATAAACCGCCATCTGTCAAAACGTTGATCATAGAGCTCGAAACAATTCCAAACTCTTTTAATTATTTCTATTTCTTATGTTGACTTCATTTTTAGTCTAAACCAATTTTAGTCTAATGATGTAAACCAAGTAAACTTACCAAACGAGGCAATTATTTTGATTATTTTTAAGCTGATATAGATAATTTGAATTTAGGATAGTTCAAAATATTTTGCATTCCTTTTGAAATTTGAACTAGCCAAGTTCAACTGAAATGTATCATAACTGTCGTATCTCTTGAGATATAGCAACATTTAATTGCCTTGTAACCCTTATAATAAGCTGTCTAATAAACCAGATATCAAAATGTTGATCTTGCGCTCGAAACAATTCCGAACAAACTAATTCTTTTAATTATTTCTATTTTTATGTTGACGTCATTTTTAGTCTAAACCAATTTAAGTAGTCTAGCTATCTAAACCAACTAAACTTACCAAATGATGAAATTATTTTGCGTATTTTTAAACTGAAATAGATAATTTTAATTTCGGATAGTTCAAAACATTTTGCATTCCTCTTGAAATTTGAACTAGCTAAGTTCAAATGAAATGTATTATAACTGTCGTTTCTCTTGAGATATAGCAACATTTAATTGCCTTGTAACCCTTATAATAAGCTGTCTAATAAACCAGATATCAAAATGTTGATCTTGCGCTCGAAACAATTCCGAACAAACTAACTCTTTTAATTATTTCTATTTTTATGTTGACGTCATTTTTAGTCTAAACCAATTTAAGTAGTCTAGCTATCTAAACCAACTAAACTTACCAAATGATGAAATTATTTTGCGTATTTTTAAACTGAAATAGATAATTTTAATTTCGGATAGTTCAAAACATTTTGCATTCCTCTTGAAATTTGAACTAGCTAAGTTCAAATGAAATGTATTGTAACTGTCGTTTCTCTTTAGGTATAGCAAAATAAATGTTGTCAGTTTAATTGTAAAAAGACCAGAATTCGAAAGTTTCAGACATTTAATTACTTTCAAACCCCTATAATAAGCGACCTTATAAACCGCCATTTATCAAAACGTTGATAGTTGCGCTCGAAACGATACCCAACCAACTCTTTTAATTATTTCTATTTCTTAGATTGACATCATTTTTAGTCTAAACCAACTAAAGCACTCTAGTGATCTAAACCAACTAAACTTACTAATTGAGGTAATTATTTTTTGTATTTTTAAGTTGAAATAGATAATTTGAATTTTAGATAGTTCGAAATATTTTGCATTTTCCTTGAAATTTTAACTAAGTTCGACTGAAATTATTGTAACTGTCGTTTTCCTTGTGATATAGCAACAATTAATAGCCTTGAAACTCTTATAACAAGCGGCCTACTAAAGCGCCATCTATCATAACGTTTATCATAGCACTCGAAACAATTCCTAATAAACTCTTTTAATTATTTCTATTTCTTATGTTGACATCATTTTTAGTCTTCAAGGAAAAGACTAATTCCGTGGAAATGACATTGAATCAACCCATTCATTAATTCATTAATAAACAAATAAATCCGTCCAGTCGATGAAAGTAAATGATTAACCTATGAATGAGTGAAAAATTAATTAAAGGCATATTTGTTTCATTTACGGAAATTTTTTGTCATCCGCAAACAACATTCCACATAATTATAGATTTCTTGTTAAGCGAGACATTTCCCTATGGAGAAATAATGCAAATTATCCGCACAATGCACTAAGTGATGCAAATTTTCGTCCAATTTCCATATGAAGCGTCAGAATTTTCAGTTTTTTTCCGCATTCAGTAATTTTTTTTTTTTAACTCTTCAAAATTCACGCGCATTATCGGTGACTAAGGCTTATGAGGCGGAAATTTACAACCTCTGTTTTATTTTATTTCCAGAAACACTCTTGTCGCGTAATACAATGCAAAATCACCTTGAAAAAAAGGGAGGTTGGGTTGAACACCTTGCAGAAAAATGAAGAGGAAATAAAACCCTTTGTTGCGCATTTTTCTCAAGCTTACAGACTGCGCGTTGCTTGCATCTGCGTAATCTGTGATCGGAGAGAAAAGAAATTTTGTTCTTTGCGGTTAACGACTTTAGAAAGTAATAACAGACACTGTCGGCCGCCGCATCGGACTACAAGAAAAGAAAAACGTATCGAGACAGAAATTATCTACCCAAGGTTGATAGATATTTCTTCGTTTGAGATAAGTCGTCCTAGATATATTATTATTTACATGTTTATGATAGTTAAGAAACCAACCATTGAAATCATCAAACTTAAAATAAAATACTTTAAACATTTAATTATTTGTTGGAATGAAAAATTCCTTAAAATAAATCTATTAACCCCTTAAAGCACAATTTTATTTATTTATATATATATATATATATATATATATATATATATATATATTATATATATATATATATATATATATATGTATATATATATATATATATATATATATATATATATATATATATATATATATATATATATATATATATATATATATTAAGGCCGGCCAAAAAAATCAAATTTTTTTTAATGTAAAAAACACAATTTAGAACTTTGTCTTGCCAAAACAATTCATATAAAAATTATCAAACATATAAAAAATAAATTGCTGCAGACTATTTATTTTAATATTTAAATCTAAGAAGTTTACACATAAAGGAAATTGGGTTTTAAGTGACTAGGTTTAAGAAGGTTTTGTGAAGAATATTTTAAACTAATGTTAAAACAAGAAATGTGTAAATTTTTGTCTGTATTATTTACTAATTTTTTATTTTGCATAAGAATACAACCAATAACACGTATAGCTTAACCCCTTAATGCACAGTTTTTTTAAAAAAGACCGGCCAAAAAATAAATTTTTTAAGGTAGAAAACACAATTTAGAACGTTGTCTTGCCAAACAAAATTACAAAAATTCGAAAATAATCAAAATTTTTATTGCAATTTTGTATTTTGATAACATTGAAGAAAATAGTAGAATATCGACTTTTTTTTTAATCTTTCTTTTCGAATTCCCATTTCAGAATAAACATTATTATCAATACTTAAAACTTTTAAAACATAAATAATAACAATACTAGTATTTATAAAATTAATTAAAGCTTTCTTATGTGTGATATATTTCGGAACAAGATACAGCACATAGCACAACATTGCAACTATTACACATGTAACGACTTTCTTTTCTTTTCCTTTTTCCTTTGCTATCTCTTTTAGCACAACACACAGCTCAATATCTACAAAAGTACAACGCCTCTCGAAATATCTCGAGTGTGCACAGTTTGACCTGTTTAGCGAGCTCGAGTTAACTCGAGAGTGCAGGTTAAGGGGTTAAGTTAATAATGTTTATCAAATTAACATTAAAAACTAATAATGCTTACATGATCATTACAATCCATAGAATCAACAGCATCAAGTAACTGTGTATGCTGTAGTGTCAGGTATGCAAACACATATATAGTGTGTATATCTATACATATTTATCGTGTTATTAAATTCAGATTGCATTTAAAAGATGCACAACAGTCCTTCATAAAAATGTCGATATACTACGTTAGTTGTCTGTGAGTTACATAACATTAAGAACAAAAACTACTGAAAACTACTTAAAGTATGGTCAAAATAGATATTTAATGTTACAAAACTAAAGTTTCCTTGTACATACATATAGGCATAGTATGTAAACATCTAAACTTTCATTCACGTATGCTTTATATAAATATTTTTATTGAAATTTGAGCACTGAATTTTTTGGTCACTGCAACATTTTCTTTCACTTTGTATAAGGAAGTAATAATTACTTAGTTTTGCTATATAATTCATTTTTGAACAAACCATAATTTTATTATGGTTTGTTTAAAATGTGTGTGTGTATTTGTTCAAAATGTTGTGTGTCCCACACACACACACACACACACATATATATATATATATATATATATATATATATATATATATATATATATATATATATATATATATATATATATATATATATATATATATATATCAAGTAAAGAAATAGAAATCCACTTACCTGCAAAATAACTTCTGAATTGCAAATTAGATACTTCATAAATTCATAGTTTAAATACATTTCCATATTCAAATGATTTTGTTTCACTTAAACTTTTTTTTTCGCTTATATTCGTTCAGAAACTTGGACAATTTTGTTTTACAATTTGATATTTTTGCTCTTGATTGGCGACTTTCAAAAGTTAAGGTTCATTACATCATTCTTAATCACTCTCAAATTTTGGGAGTTTGTTTATTAATTTGGTTGTAAAATCTTTGGGTATGGTTTATTGAAATTTTCAATTAAATAATTAAGAGTGTGTAATATTCTTAATCAAAGAAAAGGAACTTCCTAAAAGATTCCACAAGTATAAAAGATTGTTTTATATCGGGTATATTTGAAGTAAAAGAGAATTGTTACCCTGATTTTTTTGTATATAATTCCTCAATATAGAGAAAATTTATAAAAACAATTGACTGATATGTAATGCCTTAGAAATACTTTTAATATCAATTCTTAGTTTATTCAATTTTTTTGAAAATATTTTGTATTTTCAGGGGAAAAAAAAGATTTCTTGAAGCTTTTAGTATGTTATGCATTTTATCTGACATCATTCTGAAAAATCCTGAAAATAATATTACTAAAAGATTATATTTTAAAAAGGAGATTTATTAGAATTTTTATCCTGATTTGTTTATATATAAATCCTCAATATACAGAAAATATCTGAAAGCAGTTGACTGATATGTAATGCCTTTAGAAATACTTTTAATATCTATTCTCAGTTTATTCAATTTTTATGAAAATATTTTGTATTTTCACCAAAGAAAAAAAAAAGATTTCTTGAAGCTTTTAGTATGTTATGCATTTTATCTGACATCATTCTGAAAAATCCTGAAAATAATATTCCTAAAAGATTATTATTTTAAAAAGGAGATTTATTAGAATTGTTACCCTGATTTGTTTATATATAAATCCTCAATATACAGAAAAGTTCTGAAAGCAGTTGACTGATATGTAATGCCTTTAGAAATACTTTTAATATCTATTCTCAGTTTATTCAATTTTTATGAAAATATTTTGTATTTTCACCAAAAGAAAAAAAAATTGGAATAATGTAACACTTCGGAATTTATACATATAGAAAGGCATTCAGCAGTTTTAAAAATACAGTTAAAGTGGGTTTGTTCCTGCCATATTGAATCCCTCTCGCTCAGTGTTAACCTGTGGGGAAAAAAATTCACTGTCGCCGGCTTGTATTTTAAGAATTCTTTGTAAAAACCATACCACGAGATAAAATAACAAATTATGTATGCTATCTATCCCTTATAAAAATACATCTGTTAGCTGATCTTATTCGCATATGAGAAAGAGCATATCAAAATTTCTCACAAATAATTTAAATTTAATATATTTTCTCGACTTTTTTTAAAAACAAAAACCTGGCATCACCCAGACTTTGCTGTTTAATCAAATGGTATAACTTTAAAAAAAAATTCTCAAAATATGAGCCGACCAGAGGTTTTGGTTTGGTTCGAAGTGCTACGGTCTACCTTTTGCAACACGAGGCTAATGACACCGGGATACAGTTTAAAGCCGATTCCGAACGGCCACGAACATCCATGCTACAGTGGGATGCGAACCCACGAACTCAAAGGCCAGCACCCTAATCAATCGCCCATCCTTCGGCCCTAACAAAGGGAATTATAGTTTCCTCATAGATTAACGTTCAGCGAGAGGATATATAACAACTGTAGATCCATTTTAAACATTAATATAGCTCCACTTTTCTTTGGAACAACTACTTGACAGTATATAACAATTTTGTGGGTATATCGAATTATAATCCTGTATATTTGGATAAACTGAATTTAAACTCTTATTTATTCTCTTGATTTCAGATTCTCAGTTTATTCTCAGTTTAAAGGTTATTAACGCGGTCTCTCCTAAATGACTATAATTGAACTCATTGAAACAACACTGTCACCTTGAGAAACGATCTTACTTAGAGCCTTTAAAAGAATTAGAACATAATTATTCTGAAGACTCCTGATACAGCAGCAATAAAAAAGAATTTAATTTAATATGTGCACAAGGAAATCAATGTTGTACTCTCATCAAATAATTTTATATTCAACAATAAGTGCTCGAGAATACTACAATCCATACATTTCAATGGAAACACGCTTTTTATTTAGATTCAAACAAAATTTGGTATGTTAATTTGTAAGTATATGAATTAGAGATTTACTGTAATTTTCTTTTTACTTACACATTTTTAATAGAAAGATTAAAATATTAATTTAAATTCTTTTTTAATATCATTACAACTACAAATTTGGTCATTTTTCATCAGTGGTATTTAAAAATGTTCATAGCTTATTAATAGATGATGTGTATATATATATATATATATATATATATATATATATATATATATATATATATATATATATATATATATATATATATGTATGTATTAAAGCTGAATAGAATAAGATGGGCAGGACATGTAATGAGAATGAGCCCAAAACGAACAAATTTAAGGGTTTTTAATGCACTCCCTTCCAATAAAAGACCAAAATGAAAGCCTAAGAAACGGTGGAAAGACTGAAAGATCAATTGCTGGGAGAAGGGCAGATTGGGAAAAGCTTCTAAGGAAGGCCCAGGCTCACAAAGGGCTGTCGTGGCAATGCTGATGATGATATATGCATGTATATATATATATATATATATATATATATATATATATATATATATATATATATATATATATGTATATATATATATATATATATATATATATATATGTAATGAGACGGACTTCTCGATGGGTGGTTGCATGCATGGCCATAAAAATGATACCGTTTTAGCTAAAGACCTTTATTAAGATAACGTTGAAGGACGGGTTCCCACTTCATCATAGGGACAGGAAAAACTGAAGGGTCAGCTAGCATGAAGTTCTATGTACAAGACACATAACACCTGGGTCAACGTCTGTGGGAAAATATCTCTAGAAAAATCTGTCTCCGACAGCGTATATCTCCTTTTTACTTGGAAATTTCCTAAATTGTCCGCTAGGGCTATGTAGAATTATAATTGGTCAAGTCCCTTCTCTGAGGGCGTAAACTGTAGCCCCAGTGTTCAATTTAGGTTAGGGGTTGAAAAGGGGAATGCAAAATGACGCGAGAATTTTTGTCCTTGATTTAAGTTTTGAATATATATATATATATATATATATATATATATATATATATATATATATATATATATATATATATATATATATATATATATGTGTATGTATGTATGTATATCAGTGGAGTTCGGTCCATTTGTGCAGGGTGTGCACTGCACACCCTGGCAAAATTATAAGGGACAATAATTTTCTTCACCCATGTCTACCTGTCTTTATATGGTATATAATAAATATTATTTATAATATATTCAAATATTATGTTGATTTGCTTGCTTGTATTCCCGCAGCGCGTGCGGTACTAGGGCTGCACCACGTAGCGCACAAACGAACATAAGAAGTTCTGATGTGTACGCACTGCGCACTAAATTGAAAATCACGCTTTATATGCATGGGCTGCTGGAGAAGAACAGCATACTATGGCACTGAGGCAAGTGCAGCTATTTTTCCTGCACTTGGCATTCAGAATCATCCAGAGGTATGGTTTATTAAGCGTTGTATTAGAGCGGGGACTTACGTGCTGAAGTACTTTTGTTTTTTTAACTGATTAACTGGCCATACGATTTTGCGGACGGTTAATGTTTAAATTTATATATTGTAAGATTTTGTTTTCATGGAAATATAAAAGAAGTATTTCATGAATATAAAGTGAACTGTTTTAGTGTGGTAAATTAATTTCGGTGATGTATTATATTTATTGAAATAATTAGCTGAAAAAATGTTTTGTTTAAAGAAGCGAATTTTAACAGAACAGTCCAAATTTTACCATTCATTGTGTCTTACAGACAGTATATAAGTTATATTATGTAACACCATATCCCTGGTTTAGTTTTTAAAAATTGTCAAGATGTTTTTCGCAGAATATATGATTTCCAAATGTTAAAAACAATTAATAAATATAATTTAATCCACATTGACCACCTAACCGGAACTTCGCACCCCTGGGCCTTTGGTCAAGCAAACGGAGAGCCGTAAGCCTTGGCCCCCTAGGGTCTGGTGCGCATTTTAAAAAAATTTAATCCACTGACCGAACAAAAAACAGTTCTCTCTATTGTGCCAGCGTGCAGCGAAATCCTCTGCACGTGGAATAGACTTTCGGTTTGTCGACACCAATGAGCATTCGGATGAGGCACCGCAGCGGCGGGCGCCATGTGGTGCTACGTTTGCTGAACATATAAGTTTTTCGTAGAAGCCCGAAGCGTTGCTTTTTCGACGCCGATATGATGCCATTCAACAAAAGACATGATTTTTGCTTCAGTGCTAGTAGAATTCTCATAAGTTTAGCTGTTTTTATAGTTATAACTCGACTACTCGTAAGTAAATATTTTATTTATTGTAATCTTTAAATTTATATTCATAATAAATAACCCGTTTCAGAATGGAGAACTGAGATGTCTCAAAAATTAAAGTTTTATTGGATAATCCATGTTCTCTGCACACTTTGCATGAAAACCTACCGCACGCCACTGATGTATATATATATATATATATATATATATATATATATATATATATATATATATATATGTGTGTGTGTGTGTGTGTGTGTGTGTGTGTGTGTAGTAAGATTGACTTCACGATGAGTGGTTGCAATCATGGCCCATAAAAATGACACCGTTTAAGTCAAAGATCTTTATTAACAGAACGTTGGAGGACGGGTTCCCACTTCATTATAAGGACAGGACAAACTGAGGGCTCAGCTAGCATGAAAAGTATAAGGCCCTTAACACCTGGGTCAACATCTCAGTCAAAATATGTGCGAAAATCTCCAGGAAAATCTGCGTCCGATAGTGTGCATGTCCTTCTTATTTGGAATTTTCTAAATTGTCCGCTAGGGCAATGTAATTATAATTTGTTAGACCCCCTTCTCTGAGAGCTTGAACTGTAGCCCTAGTGGTCAATTTAAGTTAGGGGTTAAAAGGGGTGAACAGAGGAAAGAGGGAAAGTTTGCCCTTGACTTAAGATTTCTGGAATGCTAAGGGCTGTTATAACATGCAGTTATGCACCTCCATTTATGATTGCAATCCGCATAATGTATAACAAACATCTCTAAATAAAGTAAAATAACGCTATCAGGCTACAACAATGAAAATAGAAATATATCGAAGTATTTATGTTCATCTGAAACAATGCTTTTTAAGTGGTTACGAAATGCATTTTAAGCCAATTTTTAAACTAAGAAGTATAAACGTAAATAAAATTATTTGCAGAAAATAATATGAAACTTTTTTTACTTACTTGTACGAAGTAAAGTCATGCATCATAACCTCGAAAATTTTCGGGTTATAACAATGTATATACAGTGGACTCCGCTTAATGTTATCAATCGCTTATTGTTATCGAAATCACTTGGTCCCGATTTTCTCTATTCATTTGTATGTTAAAATTATCCCTTTATGTGATCGTTAGATCGGTTAATGGGATCAGTTTTCGAACCTTATTTTAACTGGAAAAGGAATATTCACAATGTATTCAGAAGGAACCCATTGTTTTCCTTCCTTTCGCTGTTGTTTGAATTTCCGAGAATTCTCCTCTTCCACCTAGGGAAATTGGGAATGAACAAAGGAGTGGAAAATTACACGTTTCTGGAATTTTTCAGAAATACTCACACCCTGCTGATGGTCAGTGGTTGTCAGATAAGCAGAAGGCAACACATTAATATCGGAATTTGGAAGGAGCTTATTCACATTTTGTATCTTGCTCGCTTACATGCAGCTTGTCAATATGAAAACCAGAAAGCGAAATGATTTAACATTAAAACAAAATATCGAAATTTTAAATCGTTATGACAGGGCTTTCGTACAAAATCGTTTGGATGACTTTCGTACAAAAAAATATATAAATAATTCTCTCAAAGAATATTTTTATTTGTTCTTTTAGAATCCATTATTTCTTATGAGATGATCTCCGAGACTTGATGAGCTTTATGTGTATTAAAAATTACAACTATAATGCCTATTTATAGATCTATTTGTAATCGGAAGTAAAGGGACAATAACGAAGGTGGATTTCCCGTATTCCAATCTAGTCGACAAAGTGTGAAGTAAAAAATCATAGAACACTTTGATCACTGACACAATAAAACTTTAGCGTACCTTTCGGAGACTATTTTTCCTCGGAGTGTTCCACTAGGAGGGTCAAAGAGGGAGGGTAAATTTATCTAATTTTACATATCGTTTATTGATAGCAATCGATTAATTGTTATCGAAATTATCGTGTCCCAATTTGATCACATTAAGCGGTGTCCACTGTATATGCACTCTATATAACGAAAAATATTCTTAGTGTAACGGTTATTAACACGGCTTATCTTTCTTAGATGGCAATACTTGATCTCACTGAGACAACACAGTGACCTTGAAAAAAGAATCTTATTTTCAGCCTTTAAAATAATTAGCACATAATTATTCCTAAGACTCCACATACAACAGCAATAAAAAATAATATAATTTAATAGGTGCACAGGAAATCAATGTTGTACTCACATCAAATTTTTTTACGTTCAACAATAAGAGTTCGAGAACACTATAATCTATACATTTCAATGATAACACACTTTTTATTTATTTTTTACCCTATAAGCGATTCGGGAAAACAAGTAAAGAATATGATTATCTTTCAGTTTTTAACACTTTCGAAATGTGCTCCATATTTATTAAATTGTTTAAAGTAGCAATTGATTGCATGTGTATCATTTAATTTCCATTCCTAAGAAATAATAATCCTCAGGTCAGTGATTAACAAGAGAAGTACTTTAATAATTGAATATAACATATAATTAGATGAAGCAAATCCAAACGACTGTGGTGAGGTCTACATTTCATCCAGTTTATCCCCTGCAGCAGACTCACGGTTACGTGTAATGATTACAGAGGAAATTTGCAATCACTTCTCATTTGTTCTAGATTACTCGTAGATGTCATACCAGAATAAAACTCCCTGATAACATTCGTGTTTAATTTCCTCGCCTGTAAATGAATGTATCGGAGGAAATGTAGTGAACATCATATTATATGGAATTACCAAACATATATCTGACAGTTGGAAACGACAGTTTGTTTACAAACTGGAAAAAATGTAGTAAATAAAAAATATAATCAAGTTATTTTAAGTACTATAAACATTTAATGATAAAAATAATTATACTACTTTAATAAACGTCAATCTATTATATTATATAACGTCAATCTAGTATATTATATAACGTCAATCTAGTATATTATATAACGTCAATCTAGTATATTATATAAATATACTAGATTGACGTAGACATCATATCAGGATAAAACTCCCCGATAACATTCCTGTTTAATTTCCTTAATCGCCTGTAATGAACGTATGGGAGGAAATGTACAGAACATATTATTTGGAATGACCAAACATATTTTTGACAGTTGGAAATGACAGTTTGTTTACAAACTGGAAAAAAATGTAGTAAATAAAAAATATAATCAAGTTATTTTTAAGTACTATAAACATTTAATGATAAAAATGTTTATACTACTTTAATATACGTCAATCTATTATGTTATATAACGTCAATCTAGTATACTATATAACGTCAATCTAGTATACTATATAAATACACTAGATTGATGTAAATATCATATCAGGATAAAACTCTCCGATAACATATGTGTTTCATTTCCTCGCCTGTAAATGAACGTATCTCAGGAAATGTAGTGAACATCATATTATTTGGAATGATTAAACATATTTTTGACAGTTAGAAATGACAGCTGTTTACAAAGTGGAAAAAAATGTAGTAAATATAAAATATAATCAAGTTATTTTTAAGTACTATAAACATTTAATGATAAAAATGTTTATGCTACTTTAATAAACGTCAATCTATTATATTATATAACGTCAATCTAGTATATTATATAAATATACTAGATTGACGTAGATATCATATCAGGATAAAACTCCCCGATAACATTCGTGTTTAATTTCTTCGCCTGTAATGAACGTATGGGAGGAAATGTAGAGAACATCATATTATTTGGAATGACCAAACATATTTTTGACAGTTGAAAATGACTGTTTGCAAACTGGAAAAAAAATGTACTAAATAAAAAATATAATCAAGTTATTTTTAAGTACTATAAACATTTAATGATAAAAATGTTTATACTACTTTAATAAACGTCAATTTATTATATTATATAACTTCAATCTAGTACATTATATAACGTCAATCTAGTATATTATATAAATATACTAGATTGACATAAATATCATATCAGGATAAAACTCCCAGATAACATTCCTGTTTAATTTCCTCACCTGTAAATGAACGTATCAGAGGAAATGTAAAGAACATCATATTATTTGGAATGACCAAACATATTTTGGACAGTTTGTTTACAAATTACAAAAATGCATTAAATTAAAAATATAATCAAGCTATTTCAAAGTACTATAAACATTTCTATTATTATATAAATATACTAGATTGTCGTAGATATCATATAAGGATAAAACTCCCCGATAACATTGGTGTTTACGTTCCTTGCCAGTAATGAATGTATGAGAGGAAATGTTATGAAAATCATATTATTTGGAATGACCAAACATATTTTTGACAGTTGGAAATGACAGTTTGTTTACAAACTGGAAAAAAAATGTAGTAAATAAAAAATATAATGTTATTTTTAAGTGCTATAAACATTTAATGATAAAAATGTTTATACTACTTTAATAAACGTCAATCTCTTATATTATATAACGTCAATCTAGTACATTATATAACGTCAATCTAGTATATTATATAAATATACTAGATTGACGTAGATATCATATCAGGATAAAACTCCCCGATAACATTCGTGTTTAATTTCCTCGCCTGTAAATGAACGTATCGGAGGAAATGTAGTGAAAATCATATTATTTGGAATGACCAAACATATTTCTGACCGTTGGAAATGACAGTTTGCTTACAAACTGAAAAAAATGTAGTAAATAAAAAAATATAATCAAGTTATTTTTAAGTATTATAAACATTTAATGATAAAAATGTTTACACTATTTTTATAAACGTCAATCTATTATATTATATAACGCCAATCTAGTATATTATATAACGTCAATCTAGTATATTATATTACGTCAATCTAGTATATTATATAAATATACTAGATTGACGTAGATATCATATCAGGATAAAACTCCCCGATAACATTCCTGTTTAATTTCCTCACCTGTAAATGAACGTATCGGAGGAAATGTAGAGAACATCATATTATTTGGAATGACCAAACATACTTTTGACAGTTGGAAATGACAGTTTGTTTACAAACTGGAAAAAAAATGTAGTAAATAAAAAATATAATCAAGTTATTTTTAAGTACTATAAACATTTAATGATAAAAATGTTTATACTACTTTAATATACGTCAATCTATTATGTTATATAACGTCAATCTAGTATATTATATAACGTCAATCTAGTATACTATATAAATATACTAGATTGATGTAGATATCATATCAGGATAAAACTCCCCGATAACATTCCTGTTTAATTTCCTCGCCTGTAAATGAACGTATCTCAGGACATGTAGTGAACATCATATTATTTGGAATGATCAAACATATTTTTGACAGTTGGAAATGACAGTTTGTTTACAAACTGGAAAAAAATGTAGTAAATAAAAATATAATCAAGTTATTTTTAAGTACTATAAACATTTAATGATAAAAATGTTTATACTACTTTAATAAACGTCAATCTCTTATAACGTCAATCTAGTACATTATATAACGTCAATGTAGTATATTATATAAATATACTAGATTGACGTAGATATCATATCAGGATAAAACTCCCCGATAACATTCGAGTTTAATTTCCTCGCCTGTAAATGAATGTATCGGAGGAAATGTAGTGAACATCATATTATTTGGAATGATCAAACATATTTTTGACACTTGGAAATGACAGTTTGTTTACAAACTGGAAAAAAATGTAGTAAATAAAAAATATAATCAAGTTATTTTTAATTACTATAAACATTTAATGATAAAAATGTTTATACTACTTTAATAAACGTCAATCTATTATATTGTATAACGTCAATCTAGTATATTATATAAATATACTAGATTGACGTAGATATCATATCAGGATAAAACTCCCCGATAACATTCCTATTTAATTTCCTCGCCTGTAATGAACGTATGGGAGGAAATGTAGTGAACATCATATTATTTGGAATGAACAAACATATTTTTGACAGTTTGTTTACAAATTAGAAAAATGTATTAAATTAAAATATAATAAAGCTATTTTAAAGTACTATGAACATTTCTATTATTATATAAATATACTAGATTGTCGTAGATATCATATCAGGACAAAACTCCCCGATAACATTCGTGTTTAACTTCCTCGCCTGTAATGAACGTATAAGAGGAAATGTAGTGATCATCTGAATATTTGAAATGAACATATTTTTGACAGTTTGTTTACCAATTAGGAAAATGTAGTAAATTAGAAATATAATCAAGCTATTTTAAAGTGTTATAAAAGTATTATAAACATTTCTATTATTATATAAATATACTAGATTGTCGTAGATATCACGATAAAACTTCCCGATAACATTTGTGTTTAATTTCCTCGCCTGTAATGAACGTATGAGAGGAAATGTAGAGAACATCATATTATTTGGAATGAGCAAACATATTTTTGGCAGTTTGTTCACAAATTAGAAAAATGTAGCAAATTAAAAATATAATCAAGCTATTTTAAAGTACTATAAACATTTCTATTATTATATAAATATACTAGATTTTCGTAGATATCATATCAGGATAAAACTCCCCGATAACATTCGTGTTTAACTTCCTCGCCTGTAATGAACGTATAAGAGTAAATGTAGTGATCATCAGAATATTTGGAATGAAGAAATATATTTTTGACAGTTTGTTTACCAATTAGAAAAATGTAGTAAATTAGAAATATAATCAAGCTATTTTAAAGTATTATAAAAGTATTATAAACATTTCTATTATTATATAAATATACTAGATTGTCGTAGATATCATATCAGAATAAAACTCCCCGATCACATTCGTGTTTTATTTTCTCGCCTGTAATGCAAGAAAGGAAATGTAGTGAACACCTCATTATACTGTCCTTTCTTATTAGAAGCTTGTTTCTTAGTTTCTGATAAACAGATTTTTATTATATTTTTGGCTATTTTAGTTAATTCCTACTTTGTGATTCTTAATAGATACTTAGGCAGATAAATTATGTATGTGGATAATATACAACAATATGATAATATTTGGTATAATTAACTATTATGGAAGACGGGCCGTACAATTTTTTTTTCTTATAAAGGAGGGGCAATCAGAAAAAGGGTGGGAATCTATGTATGCAGTGTAGCTTTGCCTCACTTTCTATCGATTGACCAAAAATGGCTGCTGGCTTAGACTCTGTTTTTACAATGAGCATTGCATCACTTTTACTCAGCTACTTACCTGCTATTTTGTGGTTTTTAACTTCCGACGGTGCATCCGAAGTGACGAATGTCAAGTTTCTGGAGTATTTTTTTTAAATAAAACGGAAATACCTATTTCATTGTTTAGTGATAACAATACTAAACAAGTAAATTGTCTTCTCGCGTTTCAGGAAGTTAAATGTTCTCTCAAAATTTCCAAATAAAGAAATTTTGAAGCATTTTTATTGGATAGTTCCATTTCTCAATATTTTGCTCCGCTAACAATAACAGTTATTGTTTTTTGGAACACAAGCTTCTATAAAAGGTCTCTTTATCACACGTTAGCCTGTATGCGTTGAAATAACAGCATACAGTAAACGCACAATATGAGGAATTTTCACGTTTTCTAATTTTAATTTTAAACGATAGAAGACAAAAAAGTAAGCAGGACAGTAACTATTTTTCTTTCATTTGGGGGCCTAATTAGTGATTTCTAATGGGTTTTATAGCGGACTCTTTAACGTCTCTCAAAAACGATACTTTTCCGGAGTTTTTGAAGTCATCGTTCACGAAAACACCGACTGCCTATGTTGTTTACATGTTACAAGGCGACTTTTAAATTTGTTTCTGTGTAAAATATCGCATATTGCCGCATAAAGAAGATTGGCCAACGAGCTCAGTGGCCGAATGGTTAAAGCACGAGATGCATCCCCGAAGATCGTGGGTTCGATGCTTGCCATGGCGGTTTATCCAAAGTGCGGATTTTTAATTTAAAAATGTTATTTATTGTTTCCTTATGTTCTTGAACATTCTAGATCTTTCTTTAATATGTAAATTAGTTATTTCTCGAATATTCTGTTTGGGTATAAAAGCGGATACCCACTAGTTGTAGGCAACTTCCCAATCTTGTAAAGTTGCGAGTTGCTACTTAGCTTCAATAAATTCATCTGTTAAGTTAAGCGGTGTGTTCACTCGAATCTTCGTGACAAATTTATAGATATTAAAAATTTTTTTTATTATGTCTGGCATTAAAAAATCATATTATAAATATTGTATTGTGCCACTCTGTAAAAATACAACATCTAATTGCAACGAAATGATATTTTTCAGCATTCCCAAAGACCCACATACACGTAAAATCTGGGCAAATGCGATGACAAGGGATGAGAAATTAAACCCCAAATTATCATATAAATCATCTCTATGGGTTTGTGAAGACCATTTTTCGGGAAGTAAATGCTTGCTTTTGTTTTAATATTACTAATTTAAAACAATTAAAGTACATAAAAATACATCTATACCTTTAAAAGGACTGCTGATTAACCAGTGCTATTTAATTTTTAAAACTTCTAATTTTCGAGTATTGTCACAGAGTTCAAGTACAATGAATGTTTGCTGACCATTGGCCGATTGGTTAGGACGCTGATCGTTGGTACCAGAGTTCGTGGGTTCGAATCCTACTATGGCATGGATGTTCGTAGCCGTTCGGAATCGACTTTAAGCAGTAGGTCCCGTTCTCATTAGCACTCGTATGCAAAACAGTAGACCGTAGCGCTCCAAACCAAACCAAACCAATAAATGTTTGATAAAGCATATAAATATTGTAAAACATATAAATATTGAAAGCCTATAATTATCTAATAAATAACTCGGAGGAGTGAAAGGTTATGTATTTTCAAGGTATTATAAATATTTTCTTCAGAGCTTCATACTTTCTTAAGTGTATCAATTCACAGTGATATTTTTCGATTAAATTGGTGACTAATTTGAAAAAAGTATAATATGTTTAAAATACTTAAAAATGATGTTACTTGAAAAATTAAATTTAATTTCAGAAACTTTATACATTTTTTAATTTAACATTAATATTAAAGGCAATAAAATTATATTGCTATTTAAAAAATTATAAGTAATTAAGTAAAGTCATTTAAAGATTTTAAATTTATTTTCATCAAATTTAAAAAACTTAAAAATTGGTTTGGTTTTGGAGCTCTACGGTCTTTTTTTGCAACACGAGGGTTAAAGGTCCCGGTCTCACAATAAATACCTACTCTAATTTTTATTTTAATATTACATCCATCTCTATTTATAAAACGCGATGCTACTACAAATGTCTATATATGATATATGTATATTTATTTAACTTGACTACTTCTACAAACAGAAGAGCTGTGATTAGCATGAATAAAATATTAATACATGTTAAGTAAAATTGGATAAATATATAAATGATTTTACATACCTTTGGGTTTTAATTCTCCGTATTAATGCTCCGACTGTCCTTTGGTAAATCCAGATAGAAGAGACATTTATAAAAAATTGAGATAATTAAGCTATCGAGATCGATAAAATAAACCTTCAGGTTTAAATAAAAATAAATTTAGCTAGAAAATTCCAAGAACTTGCAAAAACAAAATTGGAAAATAGTGCGCGCTTACAAGAAAATATTGGATATCGTGAACTATGACGTCACAACCAATCACAGAGCGTTTTGATGTTACGTGATTTTCGTGATTAACCTTAAAATTAATTTTTAAAATGATGGACCCAGTTTTTTACATTTTTGAGAACATTTTTGGAATTTATGAGTCTGGAATTATCAGAAAAATACTAAGTTGTTCGAATCCCCCACATGTGTAAATTCCTCATTGGGACCGAACCTGTGCTTCTTATAATCAAGAATCCATCAATAATCATCTAGTATAATATGTAGTATCGTCATTTGTACAATAGCATTCGATTGTTCTGGGACTCGGCAGTATGACCCTCCAAATTTTGACATGTGGTATATTATTGTTTAGAACCTGTTTGTTTGAAACTGAGGAAGAGTACATTCATACCGAGAATTGTGCTTGCGAGAAAGAATTCTAAAAATGGGAATTCCAAAATATTTTTCTGCCCTCGTAAAATAGCCCTCGTTTTCTACCTCGTAGTTTGGGAAAGACGGCTTACGTAAAAAGGAATTTGGGGAAAAAGAAAACTTTAAAAATGCATGTTTGTAAAGAAAAAATTTTGGAGGATAGTAGAAAGTAAAAAAAAAAAATAATAAATAAGAAGAATCCGTCTTCGGTTAACGGAGAGTTTCGGTTAATCGAGGTTCGGATAATCGAGGTTCTAATGTATTCAGTTTACTATTACTTTTTCCGTTAAAAAATGTATGGATTTTTCGTGGAATTGCGAACAAATTTCTACTGACGTATTTTGGTTCAGACTCATGTGGGATTAGGACTTTAATCAAACGAGAATATTTTTTTCGAGAGTTTTTCGTGTTTCAAGGAGTGAAATATTTGCTACCTCGAAATAATTCAGAAACGAAATATTTGGGACATCTATATGAGATAATTCCATTACTCTATATTTTTTTCACTAAAAGTAACCCTGATTGATTCGGATATATAGTTTAAAGCTGAATTAACAGAGGTCTGCGTTTTATTATTTTATTAAAATGTTATGCAATTATTTTGGAGAATTACTTACCTTATTGTTTAAATAAAAGAATAATTCACTTTTTTTTTAATATTTACGCATTTTGTTATTTACCTAAAAGGAATTCCACTGGTTTCCACTTGTTTATAATCCACTTGTTTTAAAGAATTAAGCATTTTATTATTCACCTAAAAATATGATCCACTTGTTTTAAAGAAAAAGTAATTCTTTAAAACAAATGGATTATCGTTTTACGTAAATAATGAAATAAAAATTTCTCTCAAACTGGCATAAACTTTATATAAAAATCCACATAATTAAAAAATGAAGCCCTTCTTTTAAAGGAAACGGAGAATTGTTCTCTTTGCGCAATTATTCCAAATTTGTAGAATGGTTATAAGAATAAGAAATATTCCTCCAAGGCAAAGTATAAAAAAAAGTGCACAAAAAAATTCAAGACGTGTTAGGAATGAAATTTTGGGGCACTTACATAGGATAGTTTCATTTCTCAATATTTTGTTTCTCTAAAAATAACGCTCTATGATTCGAATATGTAGTTTAAAAATGATTTGATAGAGGTCTAAGTTATTTTATTTGCCTAAAAGGTTATCTGGTTGTTTTGGAGAATTACGTATTTTATTGTTTAAATAAAAGGATAATCCACTTATTTTAAAGAATTACTCATTTTATTATTCACCTAAAAATATAATCTACTTGTTTTACAGAAAAAGTAATTCTTTAAAAGAAATCGATTATCGTTTTACGTAAATAATGAAATACAGACTGCTCTCAAACTGGCTTAAACTTTATATACAAATCCGGTATAATTAAAAAATGAAGCACTTCTTTTAAATTAAACGGAGAATTGTTCTCTTTGCGAAATTATTCCAAATTTATAGAATGATTATAAGAATAAGAAATATTTCTCTTAGGTCAAAGTATAAAATAAATGTACACACAAAAAAAAAATTCAAGACGTGTCAGGAATGAAATTTTGGGGCATTTACATGGGATAGTTTTATTTCTCAATATTTTGTTTCTCTAAAAATAACGTTCTATGATTCGAATATGTAGTTTAAAGATGATTTGATAGAGGTCTACGGTATCTTATTTACCTAAAATGTTATCCGCTTGTTTTGGAGAAAATCTAATTCTTATTTTATTGTTTAAATAAAAGGATAATCCACTTATTTTAAAGAATTACGCATTTTATTATTCACCTAAAAATATAATCCACTTGTTTTAAAGAAAAAATAATTCTTTAAAACAAGTAGATTACCGTTTTATGTAAATAATGAAATACGGACTTTTTCTCAAACCGGCTTAAACTTTATATACAAATACACTATAATTAAAGGATAATGTACTTCGTTTAAAGAAAATGGAGAATTGCGCTCTCTGTTCGATCAATCCAAATTTGAAGAAGGATTATAACAAAAATAAATATTTCTCCTACTTCAAAGTATAAAAATATTATGCACAAAAAAATTCAAGACCTGTCAGGAACGAAATTTTGGGGCATTTATATATTTAAGGCATTTATATGGTTATTTACCAATATTTTGTTTCACTAAAACTAATGCTTTTGATTCAAATATATAGTTTAAAGATTTATTAGAGGTCTGCGTTTTATTATTTGCCGAAAATATTATCAACTTGTTTTAGAGAATTACGTATTTTATGTTTAATATATGTTTAATTATGTTTAATTTTTAATGTTTAAATATAAGGATAATCCACTTGTTGTTTTAAAGAATTATGCATTTTAACACATTGTGTGCGGGTACCTTTCGCAGCGGAATTGTACCGGGAACGGCGTTTTGCGCGTAAATTTAGTTATTCAGTTAAATCGCAATAGATCGAAAATTATTTAATTTTTTAACCAATTTTTCGTATTTTATATTGAAATATATAAACAAATATATAAATAACAACCATAAGATTTTTGTAAACAAAAATATAATTTTTAGTGGATAATGTTATAATAGCATCGTACATATGAAAAATCAAACAGAAATAGTAGTATATTTTGAATTTTTCCTGTTCTGTGGTTCCGCATCGACTGATGTATAAACTAGTTTTTATTTGTCTAAATTTTTCCAGAATCTATGTAGTAGACAAGAACATTCGGCTTCGTTTTCCTGTATATACCGTTATTTTTTTTTTACCCATAAACAAACCCGTACTAGTACGTGACCCGCGCTCAAGTATCAATCGTCAGAAAACGTACTAGTACGTGTCCTGCTTACAATGTGTTATATTCGGGGGGGGTGGGGCAGTGAGTCTCCTCAGCAGTGCTACGGCGCAGCTCTGGGGATGAGCCTCAGGGTGTTGTACTACGGTACCTCACCTAGGACAGCTATCAGCCTCCTCGTGGCGCCCCCTGGTAACTAGGAGTGTCCCTCCTAGGCCAATGATAGCCGTCTGCAACCTCAAGGGGTATACCTCCTTTAGGTATACTCGGGTTTCACGAACCCGGGGTTTCCTGAGTGATCCTTCTCTTCAGACTTCCCTGGTAGTCACGAACATACTTTGTAGTATTGTTCCTTACTGGGGTCGTCAACATTATTCTCGAACCATGACGGAACTCTCGGTTTACGATTACTTTTTCCGTTAAAAAATGCATGGATTTCTCGTGATTGCGAACAAATTTCTACTGACGTAATTTTGGTTCAGTCTCATGTGGGATTAGGACTTTAATCGAACGAGAATTTTTTTTTTTCGAGAGTTTTTCGTGTTTCAAGGAGTGAAATATTTGCTACCTCGAAATAATTCAGGAACGAAATATTTGGGACATTTATATGGGATAATTCCATTACTCTATATTTTTTTCACTAAAAGTAACCCTGATTGATTCAGATATATATAAAGCTGAAATGACAGAGGTCTATGTTTTATTATTTTATTAAAATGTTATCCATTTATTTTGGAGAATTACTTATCTTATTCTTTAAATAAAAGAATAATCCACTTGTTATAAATATTTAAGCTCCACTTGTTATAAATATTTAAGCATTTTATTATTCACCTAAAAATATAATCCACTTGTTTAAAAAAAAAGTAATTCTTTAAAACAAATGAATTATCATTCTATGTAAATAATGAAATACAGGCTTAAACTTTATATACAAATCCGCTATAATCAAAGAATGATGCTCTTCATTTAAAGAAAACGGAGAATTGTGCTATTTGCGCAATTATTCCAAATTTGTAGAATGGTTATAAGAATAAGAAATATTCCTCCAAGGCAAAGTATAAAAAAAAGTGCACAAAAAAATTCAAGACGTGTTAGGAATGAAATTTTGGGGCACTTACATAGGATAGTTTCATTTCTCAATATTTTGTTTCTCTAAAAATAACGCTCTATGATTCGAATATGTAGTTTAAAAATGATTTGATAGAGGTCTAAGTTATTTTATTTGCCTAAAAGGTTATCTGGTTGTTTTGGAGAATTACGTATTTTATTGTTTAAATAAAAGGATAATCCACTTATTTTAAAGAATTACTCATTTTATTATTCACCTAAAAATATAATCTACTTGTTTTACAGAAAAAGTAATTCTTTAAAAGAAATCGATTATCGTTTTACGTAAATAATGAAATACAGACTGCTCTCAAACTGGCTTAAACCTTATATACAAATCTGATATAATTAAAAAATGAAGCACTTCTTTTAAATTAAACGGAGAATTGTTCTCTTTGCGAAATTATTCCAAATTTATAGAATGATTATAACACTAAGAAATATTTCTCTTAGGTCAAAGTATAAAATAAATGTACACACAAAAAAAAATTCAAGACGTGTCAGGAATGAAATTTTGGGGCATTTACATGGGATAGTTTTATTTCTCAATATTTTATTTCTCTAAAAATAACGTTCTATTATTCGAATATGTAGTTTAAAGATGATTTGATAGAGGTCTACGGTATCTTATTTATCTGAAATGTTATCCGCTTGTTTCGGAGAAAATCTAATTCTTATTTTATTGTTTAAATAAAAGGATAATCCACTTATTTTAAAGAATTACGCATTTTATTATTCACCTAAAAATATAATCCACTTGTTTTAAAGAAAAAATAATTCTTTAAAACAAGTAGATAACCGTTTTATGTAAATAATGAAATACGGACTTTTTCTCAAACCGGCCTAAACTTTATATACAAATGCACTATAATTAAAGGATATTGTAATTCGTTTAAAGAAAATGGAGAATTGCGCTCCCTGTTCGATCAATCCAAATTTGAAGGAGGATTATAACAAAGATAAATATTTCTCCTACTTCAAAGTATAAAAATATTATGCACAAAAAAATTCAAGACCTGTCAGGAACGAAATTTTGGGGCATTTATATATTTAAGGCCTTTATATGGTTATTTACCAATATTTTGTTTCACTAAAACTAATGCTTTTGATTCAAATATATAGTTTAAAGATTTATTAGAGGTCTGCGTTTTATTATTTGCCGAAAATATTATCTACTTGTTTTAGAGAATTACGTATTTTATGTTTAATATATGTTTAATTATGTTTAATTTTTAATGTTTAAATATAAGGATAATCCACTTGTTTTAAAGAATTATGCATTTTAACACATTGTGTGAGGGTACCTTTCGCAGCGGAATTGTACCGGGAACGGCGTTTTGAGCATAAATTTAGTTATTCAGTTAAATCGCAATAGATCGAAAATTATTTAATTTTTTAACCAATTTTTCGTATTTTATATTGAAATATATAAACAAATATATAAATAACAACCGTAAGATTTTTGCAAACAAAAATATAATTTTTAGTGGATAATGTTATAATAGCATCGTACATATGAAAAATCAAACAGAAATAGTAGTATATTTTGAATTTTTCCTGTTCTGTGGTTCCGCATCGACTGATGTATAAACTAGTTTTTATTTGTCTAAATTTTTCCAGAATCTATGTAGTAGACAAGAACATTCGGCTTCGTTTTCCTGTATATACCGTTATTTTTTTTTACCCATAAACAAACCCGTACTAGTACGTGACCCGCGCTCAAGTATCAATCGTCAGAAAACGTACTAGTACGTGTCCTGCTTACAATGTGTTATATTCGGGGGGGTGGGGCAGTGAGTCTCCTCAGCAGTGCTACGGCGCAGCTCTGGGGATGAGCCTCAGGGTGTTGTACTACGGTACCTCACCTAGGACAGCTATCAGCCTCCTCGTGGCGCCCCCTGGTAACTAGGAGTGTCCCTCCTAGGCCAATGATAGCCGTCTGCAACCTCAAGGGGTATACCTCCTTTAGGTATACTCGGGTTTCACGAACCCGGGGTTTCCTGAGTGATCCTTCTCTTCAGACTTCCCTGGTAGTCACGAACATACTTTGTAGTATTGTTCCTTACTGGGGTCGTCAACATTATTCTCGAACCATGACGGAACTCTCGTAGACCAGCAACACCTTGTGGTGTGGTGGTTGCTGTCGTGGCGACCAATCATACAGACTGTATGGCTCCGGTCGGGACAGGGTTAAACACACTTACAATGTGTTATTATTTACCTATGAATTTAATCCACTTTTTTTTTAAAGTAATTCTTTAAAACAAATGGATTATTGTTTTACGTAAATAATGAAATACAGACTTCTCCCCAACCGGCTTAAATTTTATATGCAAATCCACTATAATTAAAGAATAATGCATTTCTTTTGAAGAAAACTGAGAATTGTGCTCTCTGTTTGATTATTCTAAATTTGTAGAATAATTATAACATTAAAAAAATATTTCTCCTAAGTCAAAGAATAAAAAATTTGTGCGCTAAAAATTTCGAACCTATTTCTTTCCGCACCAAATTCAAAAAAAAAAAAATTATTGAGTTTTATTTTGTTTCAAAGTTTGGTAAGGGATGACTATGAGAAGGTTTATTCCTATATTTAGGGCAAGTTTTTAGAAAGTTCTAACTTTTATCGTCTACTTAAAAGTGTAATTCCCTTGTTTAATACTGGAACCGCGATGTGCGTCATTTTGACACAAAAACTGCTTTGAGTCCAATTTCCAGTTTTCCAACGAAATTGAAATAAATTCTTGACTTTCTGAATTTTATGCCCATAAAATCTATGAAAATATAATATTAAAAAATCTGTGCATATATATATATATATATATATATATATATATATATATATATATATATATATATATATATATATATATATATATATATATATATATATATATATATATATATATAAATGATTCATTACTAAGCTTCCCAGCGTGGTAACAAAACTGTAAATATTTGATCTAAGAGTAAAATATCGATATGTAGAATATGTCTAAAATATATGAACGTTTTCTTTCAAAGTGGTGTAAGTGTATCTTATTTTATATGGACATAATATTTAAGTTTTTGCAGTTGAATAATTTGAAAAATATGGATATATGTTATTACACAACTTTTATATCTTTATATATAAAATTCTTCTGCCCATGTGTTTGTAATAGAATTCCTCCTAAATGACTGGACTGATTTTGATGAAATTTACTGCATGTAATTAAGTGGATTCGAAAATTGTTTAGATCCACAATTTGATCCGATAGAAAATTTTTTTTATTAAAAATGGAGAATTGCGCACTTTTTGAGATTATTATAGTGCCGCTTGAAAACCTATCCTGCAAACATATCTGTGGCGCAGTGGGCTTCACTACGGGAAGTCCCCGAATCGAATCCCCGTACAGGCGATGTGGGAATTTTAGTATAATCTAATCTCGTTTGTGATGACTGTACACGTGTTGGCGTTATCTTTAGAGATGTTTAAATCAGATATTTTTAAAATATTTTTTTTCCTATTTTAACATCATAACGGTCCAATTTATAATTTATTTATAAACATTTTACAATTTTTGGATTTACAGCGTTAAAACAGGACAACGTCTGTCGGACCGTCTAGTTTTTATATAAAACTAGTAATTTTATATAAAACTTATTTTTATATAAAATTCACAGTAAATTGTACTCATTTTTATCATTAACTAATTTTTTTGTCGAAATGGACTTACACGGCTTTCAAAGAAAACGGTTCATGTGGAAGAAATATTTTCCAAACCGCGACAGAACTGTGAACGAAATCTTGACTAGTAAGAAGCAAATTAATTCCGTTAAAGTTGTCTATATATTTTACTAACTATATATACTTTTCGATATTGTGATATCTTATCATTTTTTTAATATTGTAATAATTTAATGACTAAATATGAATGAATGTCACTGAGTATATGTTAAGTGTACTTTTTGAATAAAAACACGGATTCATACTAATTTGGGTAAGTTTGACTCAGCTCGTGGTTTTAAGTAGACTGAAACCCCCGCGGTTTAAGACTTAAAAGAATTACGTATTTTATCATACTAGATTGAGAATGGCCTTACTTTTGTCGAGGCTATAACCAAGCCTGATTTTACTACCTTATGGATACTCGTGACAGTAGATCCTCAATTCAAAACCTTAGTAATTTTAGTAATTGACAGAACTGGGTTGTCCATTTTAACTCTTATCAACAGATTCTTTAGTAATTCTGATGTTCATCTTCAATGGGTTCCATCTTACGTCGGGATTTCTGGCAAAGAGACGGCTTATTCTCTGGAGAGATCTGCTGCTCTTGCTACTCCTCATCCAGATATGGGTTACACCTTTAGCGAGGTTTTCTAGGAGCAAATAAACTTGAATAGGGACCTGTGGAAACTCTCTCCGGATCATCATTGGTATTATAGTAGTGTGGGAATAATGTTACGTTGGCTTAGTGTTTGAGAAAGAAGAAATTAATACTCATTAAAAACACACCTAATATGTCTTGATAAATGATTTTATACAACTAAATATCTAAGGAATACATCAGAAATACAACTTATCGCTTGTAGATGTGGAAAACTCCTCTGGACTAGGCGTCGGGCTTGCAAAAAAAATTGGTGTCGCTTTTCTTTTGTCTCGTGTCTCTCCAAAAGGTCTATCCCGGAGGCAGCTGATGCCAGCAGCGTTTCTACCTTCTTTCTTCTGGTAACAACCTTGTCCTCTAAATAAATCCGACGGCCATGCGGAGAAAAAACAGGAGTCCACTCCAGAACGGAGGGGTCAGAATCCCGACAAACCAACGGATTCTTCTATTGATTGGGAGAAGTCCAAAGTCTCTTCCTAGTCAAACCGGTCTTGTTCTGTATGTCTTTGACGGAGGCTCGCGAGAAGAGGTAAAAAACGTTGAAGCACAGAATGTAACTTATTTTTACAAGGAGGAGCCCTGGTGGTGCTTTTCTTTTCAAGGGTACCAGAAGTCAGCAGATTTGTCTCTTACACGTTTTGCCAGTGGACACTTGAGGTCTCTCTTCTTTGAGCAGGGACAGAAAGTTTTTAAGACTTGCACCAAGTGTAAATCTGCCCAGGCTTCGCCTGAATATATTTTAATTTGTATCGGTTTTAAATTGGACAAGGTATTTTCAAACCCTTATTAATTTTAAATTTTCTAGTTGTGTTTGGACTTGTGAAGTTTTTATTTTAGTCATGCCAATTAAGGATCAGTAAAACAACAGCACTTATTTTATTATTTAACACTAGGTTTAGGGACGTTTCTTATATACCTATCTCTACGAACAGGCATCAATTTGACGAATGAACGAATACATATAACAACACTCAGAAAGCATTGTAAATTATAGACTATAAGTAAAAAAACGAAAATATGAGATAATATTGAGGTTCATAATATTATTATTAATTCAAAAAAATATTCAAGTATTCTATTTTTCAATACTCGAACCAAGCAACTAAAACCTTCAAAATCTCTTCACACTCTGACTTCAATTGACATTCTGCTTTTCGTTCTCTCTACTGTTGTTTATTGCTTGTTTCATTCGAGATAACAATATAGGATAACGGATCTAAGTATTGTCGGTACATTCTTATTTAATATTGTTGTAATGTTTGCGTGAGTAGAACTAATTTGCTAAAAATTTTGTCTACATTACGATCACGTCAAATTGAAGTATATCCGTAGAGATGGGTATACGATATAGAAAATTTCAATATTTCAACACTTTTAAAGAAAATAAACTTCAATATGTATTTACCTCGTTCAATGGATGAAGTTAGTACAAGACATAAAATAAAAATGCAAAACTATTTTGTAATTTTCTTTATAAAATTCGAAATGATTCAAAATGACGTATTACGTAAACCTAGTGTAAAATAAAATTATACTCCCCTGGTTTTAAAGTCTTACTAATTATTTAATACAAGAGGAATTTATTTTTTCGTAAATAAAATGCTGTCATATCTCCTTTTTTAACTAATCACTAGATTTCTACATGTATTTTATTACTTACCAATAACTGTGTTACGTGGTCTGTGATTTCAAATTTATAGGATGATCGTAACAACATAAAGCATTTCTAAGACCAGATATTAAATGTTTATAAACCCAAAACTTCAAATTGAGCCCATTTCAATCCCTCAAATCTTCACAATTTTATTGGGTAATCTTGTTTGTTCTCAAAGTAAGTTTAATGAGAGATAACAATCGAAAGTTAGATTCGTATATAAAGTTTAAAGCTGGTTTGAGAGAGGTCTGCATTTTATTATTTACCTAAAAGCATAATCCACTTGTTTTATAGAATTAGACTCATTGATGCGTTAAATACAAATCTGTTAAGATTATAAGAGCTTAGGAGATAATATGATGATGATGATACGATTTTCAAAACAAGATTAGAATGAAGAATCAAAATTAATCCTCTTATCCTCACTGACACCCAAACTTTCAAATAAACTTCAGATGTAAAGATAGTGGGAGAAAGTCATGATTACTTCCCCTTCAGCAGTTTATATTGTTCTATAGATAAAATGAATACTTTGTGTGAAATATTGTATACATTTCAGTTTGGAGATAGCTCTAACTGAAAAAAAAATACGCCCTCTGAGTTACCTATTTGATTTAATGTTGGATTAATATAAATAGGTAACTCAAATACTTGGTTACTTGGTTAAAGTTAGAACACTGGTCTTTACTATTGCGACACAGGGGTATGTAAATTGTTTTGTAACATTTGGATACACACATACAAATACACACACCTATATATATATATATATATATATATATATATATATATATATATATATATGTATATATATATATATATATATATATATATATATATATATATATATATATATATATATATATATATATATGCATCTATATGCGTATATATATGTATATAATATGTACAGTACATAAAAATACACATACGTGTATATATATATATGCATCTATATGTGTATATATATGTATATAGTATGTATGTACAGTACATAAAAATACACATACGTATATATATATATACGTATATATATATATATATATATATATATATATATATATATTTATATATATGTATATATATATATCTATATTATATATATATATTATATATATATATATATATATATATATATATATATATATATATGCATCTATATGTGTATAGTATATACAGTACCATTACCATTGCAACACAAGGGCATGTAAAGTGTTTTGTAACATTCGTATACACACATACAAATACACACACCTATATATATACAAGTATAAGTGTATATATATGTATATAGTATATACACTATAAAATATGTAATGTGTATGCATGAAATATAACAAAATTCTCTACTCCTCTTCGCAACAGTCCAACTTGGATATGGCCTATTGTGCCAATCTCCGTTTTCGAGACCAAGAGTACTGGGTATTATGTACCAATGTCTTATACCAGGCCATGTTCATATAATACAAAGATTTAAAACACCAGATACAAATGAGGCTTACTGTTTTGCAGACTTTTTTATTTGTATCTTTCTTTATTCACAATCTGGTGAAGCACATAAAATCTATGCAATATTAATATGGAGTCCTTGGAATAGGTAAAAATGTTGCTGCTATAGCGACAGTTTATAGTGCTGAAATTTTTGAGTATTGAACTGCCGAGGTATTAGAATTGGTTTGAAAAGCTAGCAAATATCCAAAAGTAACTAGAATAACTCCAAGACATTTACAACTTGCTATTCGTGGAGATGAAGGACCTGATTCACATATCAAAGCAACTAACGCTGATGACGTTTTCCTAAGATGCAATAGTTGAAATTTCTCTGCCTCTGATCGAGTTTTCCGTTCGCTTCCAATTCTTCTCTGAAGGGAAGTTCCAATCTGCCGAGTGAAGTATCCAAAAAAAGTCTTATTGCCAAGGCCAAAGACGACTGACCCGAGTCAGGCACTCCTGTCCAATGGGGTCAAAGGGGGGGGGGTCACTGACATCGTCCTTGTCCGTCGGTCAACAGTGTAATCACGTTACACTGAGGTGCTAAGCGTATGTCCGGGTTAGGTGGTCAACCTTGCACGGAACCCCCAGTGTTCAGTTCCCAAACATGCTTGGTCCTCAGTTTGTCTAACCACTGAAGGGATAAAAAGATGAGTTAACCTTGCCCAGACCGAGGATCGAACTTCGAACTGTCATGGTAGAGCGAAGAGATACCCCAACGCCACTGGGCTTAAACATTAAAATTATATATTAAAATTATCACCCCTAAAATAGATATTTAAAATTCTTCCTTTTCACATTATTTATTACCTAATTACCCAGTCATGAAATGTCAGATAAAGGAGTGTTCTCCGACTCAAATTCTTTTTACACATCTCTCAAAACCCAAGCTGGATCTAATGATAGTTTTCCGTCCACTGGCCACATTTTCAGCTGTCCCAGGAAAATGGTATTACTTCTGCAGTCAATTAAATCGCTGCCTGTGTAGTTTTCAAGCTGATTTAAATGATGACAGTTCACTCTTGGCTCCCTAAATGTGTTGATTCATCTTTAGTCTCATGGGAATAAAATGTGATTCGCTCGCTGTGAGGCCGAAATCTGTGATAAATATGTAAGTTTTGAGAGGATTCTATGCAAAGCTGTTTCACAGTAATGACGATTGGTAGACCGTGCCCTCCTCAGTAAACGTAAAATTTCTTCCACGACGCTGGACTCTAGGGGTTTCACGGCTGCAACTTGACCAAAAGTTCTCTTTGTCCACCAAGTCCGAGCAAGTTAAATAATAATGGATAATCTCCCGTGTAATCGTTGAAGAATAATTTCTTCCGGTTACATGCGCATAACAGTGCGTTTATATATAAATGTGAGTGTATGTCTGTGTGTACCGGAAGACATTCGACAGCGCAGCACCGTTTCCGGCATTCTAGTGTTAATAAGAAAATAAATCTATTAAGATAATCTGAATTTGAAGAAGTCTCACATTTCTGAAAGGATATCCTTTTTCGTGGACTTGTGCTATCTTTAACCTTCTTCTCTCACAAGGCCTAATTGATTTGCTACTAATGCTGATGTTATAAATAATGCAATATTATAAAGATGTTATGCTTAATTATAATGCTGATGTTATAAAAAAATGCAATATTTAAATGACGATATGCTTAATTATAATGCTGATGTTACAAAGAATACTAAGAATAAACAACGTCCAATCTTCAATAGTTTAAAATAAGTTGCAAGAAAAATATTTACCATCATTTTGGTGTGCTATGTGTGATTTGTAATCTAAAGGTTTCATGCTATTTGCTTCTACTTACCTCTGCGAAAGTGCATTTATTAAAATTTCTAATCATAAGACAAAAGATTCAATTAAGCTTGATGTTCAAAGATTTGAGATTGGCTTTTACAAAAATTCAAGCGAGAATTATAACGCATGTGGAGCAAAAAAAAATGTTCAGTAGTCATCACATTAAATATTAATACATAGAAATATAATATAGAAAATGTTATATATAGAAAATGCCCTACTTTTTTAAAAATCCTAAAAAATAAACTTTACCTAAATTCTTTATTGTTTGTTTTATTCATCACATATAGTGGATGAGAAAAGAAGGTCGAAAACAAATAAAAATATATAAATAGGATCACGCTTAAAATAGACTAGAAATTATTGATATAACAATAAACAGAATGATTATTAAAATTTTGATTTTTCAAATTTTTATGTAAAATCTAAAAAGTTTTATAAATTTTTCAATCCAAGAAAAATGAGGTAGTTTAAGAGGCAGTAAAAATATCACTTTTCTAAATACAGTAGAACCTCGATTATCAGAAGTAACTGGGACCGAACTTACTTCAGATAATCGAAATTTTCCGACAATCGAGAATTCATCAATAATCATTTAGTTTAAAATGTAGTATTGTCATTGGTGCAATAACATTCGATTGTTCTGGGACTAGGCAGTTTGACCTTCCAAATTTCGAAATAGGGTGTGTTTTTGTTTAGAACAGGGAGGTTTGAAAGTGGGGAAGTGTACACTCATACCGACAATTGTGCTTGAGAGAAGGAATTCTAAAAAAGAGAATTCCAAATTATTTGTCAGCACTCGTAGTTTGGAACGGACGTTCTGCATACAAAAGGAATGTGGGGGAAAAGAAAATTTAAAAATGCATGTTTGTAAAGAGAAAATTTTGGATGATAATAGAAAGTGAAAAAAAAAGTAATGAAGAAACCGACTTCGGTTAACGGAGAGTTTCGGTTAATCGAGGTTCGGATAATCGAGGTTCTACTGTATATTTTTTCCCTTTACATAAAAAGAATTCTATATTTTCAAAATAGAAGGTTCAAAATAGAGTTGGATTTTAGCAGTTATAAGGTAACAGACACCTTAAAATATTTGGTTAGCACTTTAAGTCAATATTTAATTACTCAATTTCTAATAATGCTCGTAGCTGATACTTAAGCCTGATCTGAGAGACGACAGACATCTCTACCATTTATTGCAATGAAGAGTATTCAGATGTATTAAAGTTTAAAAAATGACCTCTCCTTCACAGAACAAAACAAAATTATTTTAATGACAGATTTTACAAATATAATTCAATTAATGCGAAACATTATTCAAGATATAGAAATAAGGTTTTAACTGCCTGTAGGTTTGAGAAGTTCCGGTTTAGCATTGATGCGTGATACCACCATGTCTTCTAGTAAGGAACAAAGGACTATTCGAGTGGAGTTAGAACTTTCATAGGTCCGTTACATAAAAATAATTCTATATTTTTAAAACAGAAGGCTCAAAATGGAGTTGGTTTTTAGCAGTTACAAGGTACCAGACCCCTTAAAATATTTAGTTGGGACTTTAAATCAATATTTAATTACTCAAGTTGTAATAATGCTCGTAGGTAATACTTAAGCTTGATCTGAGGGACGTCAGGCATGTCTACCATATATCGCAATGAAGAGTATTAAGATGTATTAAAGTTTAAAAAATGACCTCTCCTTCACAAAACAAAAACCAAAATTATTTTAATGACAGATTTTACAAATATAATCCAATTAATTGAAAACATTATTCAAGACATAGAAATACAGTTTAACTGCCTGTAGGTTTAAGAAGTTACGGTTCATGTAACAGTGATGCATAATACCACCACACCATGTATTTTAGTAAGGAACAAAGGACTATTCTGTCGAGTGGAGTTGAGAACTTCTGTAGGTGAGGCAAGAAAACACTATCAATCCATCCATGGCACGTAAACCTAAAAAATATAGCTCCAAAATCAATTACCCTCAGTATTTTGTCATCGTCACACCAAAAATTTAGGATTACTTTCAGTTACTATAAGAAAATAATTAATAATTTGCTTTTGATAACTTATAATCCAAAAATGAAATAACGTTTTTAATATTTTCAAATAATTTATCTTCCCCTTTAGAAAAACTACTTTATTTAAATTTACTTGAGCCTATGTCTTCCTGTTTTATAAGCAGATTAAATCCCGGAATTTCACTTCCCCTCTACCCATAATTTAACCCTTATGAAGAATCTTTTAGAATTAATTAAATTGCCTTATTTTAATTTGTTAATAACAGGAAATTAAAAAGCGTTTAATGTAATGGCAGCAAAATTATCAAATGAGGATACAAATTGCAACAAAAGAAACGAGAATTAAAAAGTAATGGAATAAAAATACAGTAATGAACAGCAATTAAGAACGATAAGAAATGTTAAATCGCCAATTAAGGCAGTGATAATTGCTTTATGTGATTTAAAAATATTTATCAGCAATGAAATATTACGTATGGTGGAAATATTTGTTATTAAAAATTGCAGTTAAGGCAGATCCAAAACTAATACAGTGCATTTTAAACTAATGACCATCCCTCTAAATAGAATAGCAGATGAAATTGTTGGAGTCACGCAAATTTAATTTAAGCACATAAATATAAAGAATCATTAATAGCAATATCTTCTGCCACTCAGTATCACACACTTTGAACCAACATTTTTCAATTTTGATGCTTTTTAAATCAAAATATCAATCGAAGAGCAACGTTTCATGTCCAGAAGTGTCGAATATTCAAATGGTGTAGACAAGAGGAGAGCTAAAACACCTTTTTTGGTGACGAAAGCCTATCTACGTGATGTCACATTTCTCGCACTACGGCTTGATCCTTTAGTACAGGGGTGCCCAAGCAAAATCGGTTGGTGGGCCAAAAAACAATTTACTTAACTGAGGTGGGCCGCGCATATAAAAATAAAACAACAAATTATTCAAGATGTTTTATTATCTTGTAATATTCAAAAGATGCATTTTTACAGTGCCAGCTGCGACTGTACATAAAAGTTGTATTATACATATATCATAACTACAATGACAATAAACATTAACTATACTGTATTTATAATCACGTCTAACACCTTACCTTCCTCCCTAATCATGAGGGTTAAAATATTATTATTATATTTACACTATTGTTGGTGCCGAAGCTCAGTTCCAAAAACGAAAGTCAAAAAACCATAACTAGCAAATGAAGAGAGTGGACTGTATTTTAATCATATTTATTGCAAAACCAATACTTCAACGATAAGAAGCATAATTAAATCCCAATGAGGGAGTTTTCACAATAGCAGGATCGGATCCCCATAGAACCGAACGTCTGCTCTAGGTGACGACCAACTAGCGACTACACCTACTAGCGACAATTTTCGCCAGATGGCGCTCATAAATACAAACAAGAGCTTGCAACGCAGGGGCTCGAACAATTATAAATATATATTGTAGTTTACTCACAAGCACTACCACATGTATTATTTTAAAATTAATATGAGATTTGTTTTTGTATTTTACTAGAGATGTTGTTAACATTGACAGAATCTTCTAGGACACTCAAATTTTAACGTAGCCTGTCCAACCCTACTCAAAGACCAGGTTTAAGTTGGTTACTATCAAGTCTTAACGTACATAATATGTGATAGTTATTATTTCAAACATTAACAACTAAAATTCTATGTTTCAACTGTATATAGGCTAAAACTATATAGACAGTTGAAAACTTCAATTGGGCCGCAAAAAGTTTTTTAATGGGCCGCATGCGGTCCATTGTTCTCGGGTTGGGCATGCCTGCTTTAGGAGGTGTTGTTTTGGGCCTACGTAACCTACATCATACGTCATATCGGTAACTACGGTTCCGTACTACGGTTTGCTCCTTTAGGGGGTGTTGTCTAAAAGGGCTTGTTCGGTCTTGTGTCCAGTAATTATTTGGCCACTAGATGGCGTTCTCGATTCTATGTTTATATTATTAATTCTGATATCTTAAGTGTGCTCGTGGAATAAATTCTTTTTTATTATAGAAATCTTTAAAGTAATTTTTTCATTGGATTTTACTTCTTTTAATTCCAAAATTTAGTGCTAAATCATCTCAATGTTTACTTCAAACCAGGACACAACGGTAAGTCGTTATCTTTTATTTTATTTCCCATGGTTGATCTACGCTTCCGTTTTCAGTTGTAATTATAACTAGTATTTGCTAGCTTAGTTTGATTTTTAAAACTAAGATAATCTGATACAGGGCTCAAGTCTCTCTTTGGTGTTAATATTTTCTTTCTTTTTTTTTAAACTCTTAACTGTGGTGTACATTTCAGAAAAAAATGCATCAAAAATGGAAATTTTCTTCCTGCTTAATTTTGTGTTACACATCAATAAAAATGTTATAAAATTCTTTAAAAACAAAACAAATAATAAATGTACTAACTATCGTATTTAATATTTTTGCATACATGTTCAAAATCAAGGGAATAGCTACATTTGCATGGAACAGCATCATTACACTTTGTGGCAGTAACTTTTCCATGGCGAAAAGCAGATAAATATCTTTTATTATTTTAACTAGCATATAGCCCGTCATATAACGGGATCAGTTAAATTTTTTATATTTCCAGAATTCTAAAGTACTCTATGAGGAAAGTAGAAAATGGTTTGTTTTTGGCTGAGAATTATCTGGTACACGCTCAATAATTTGTTTATCTGTATACTCCTGTAAAGTCTCCCGATACTGTGAATGCAGTTTGGAATCACGTTGAATTCATTTAAGAAAGATAGTTGACCACCGCGGAATTTAATTGGTTCAAAGATATGGGTTCGGGGAAAATCTTCCGAAATTTGCCGAAGTTCAACAGCAATGCGATGTCAAGAAAGCGATGTCAAATAGCGAGGGATACAGTTTGGTTTGGTTTTGGAGCCCTACGATCTACTTCTTGTAACACGAGGGCTAATGAGATCGGGACCTACCGAGGGGTACAGTTAAATCCCAAACTTTGAGTTAGATCAGTGATACAGCGATCAGCCATGGGGCTGTTTGAATGCTCCCTATAGTTCAATGTACATTGATTGAATCAAAGTAATCTTTGGGCTTGAAGAACCTGATTACAAGTCATTCCGGTTCACTGCTAAAAGACTGTGTTTCAAGCATAAGATACGAAAGTGATCGAAATAAACATGGTCCGTCCCCAACTATTGGAATGACCATATGGGGAAGCCATTTCCCCTTTTATATTTAATAAATATTGTTCCCTTTTGTAATTATGCTGACTAAAAGTTATTCTTTTTTAACTTTGAATTTTGCTAACCCTAACTCATCAAGAATCCAATACAGATACTTCTATCCATTCCAGGTACAATGAGGAATTTGCACATGTGGGGGATTCGAATAACTTAGTGTTTTTCTGATAATTTCAGACTCGTAGATTCCAAAAATGTTCTCAAAAATGTAAAAAACTGGGTCCATCATTTAAAAAAATTAATTTTAAAGTTAAGCGAAAATCAGGTGACATCAAAACGCTCCGTGATTGGTTGTGATGTCATCGTTCATGCAGACCAATATTTTTGTATTGCTTTTAAGCGCGCACTATTTTCCGATTTTGTTTTTGCAAGTTCCTGAAATTTTCTAGCTATCAAAATTTATTTTTATTTAAACCTGAAGGTTTATTTTATCGATTTAGATAGCTTAGTTATCTCAATTTGTCATAAATGTCTCTTCTATCTGGATTTACAAAAGCACAATCAGACAACCTCCCGAAAATTGACAGCATGTCAATGTTTTCTTTCTTGGCAAAAAACCCGGATTTTATGGGAGCAGAAATACGAGGAATTAAAATCCAAAGGTATGTAAAATCATTTATATTTTTTTCCAATTTTACTTAACATGTATTAATACTTTATTCATGCTAAACACAGCTCTTTTGTTTGTAAACACAAACAAGTCAAATAAATATACATATATCATATACACACACATTTGTAGTAGCATCGTTTTTTATAAATAGAGACGGATGTAATATTAAAATAAAAATTAGAGGAGGTATTTATTGTGAGACCGGTCTCATTAGCCTTCGTGTTGCAAAAAGTAGACCGTAGCACTCCAAAACCAAACCAATTCTTAGATATTTTAAATATGATGAAAAGAAATTTAAAATCTTTAAACGGCTTTACTTAATTATTTATACATTTTTAAATAGCAATACAATTTTATTGCCTTTAATATTAATGTCAAATTAAAAAATGTATAAAATTTCTCAAATTAAATTTAATTTTTAAAGTAATATCATTATTAAGTATTTTAAAAATATTATACTTTTTTTCAAATTAGTCACCAATTTAATCGAAAAATATCACTGTTACATTTGATACACAAGAAAGTATGCATCTCTGAAGAAAATATTTATAATACCTTGAAAATACATAACTTCCCCTCCCCCGAGTTATTTATTAGATAATTATATGCTTTAGATATTTATATGTTTTTTGATATTTATATGCTTTATAAAATATTTATTGTACTTGAACTCTGTGATAATACTCGAAAATTAGCAGTTTTAAAAGTTAAATAGCAGTGGTTAATCAACAATCCTTTTAAAGGTATAGATGTATTTTTATATACTTTAATTGTTCTAAATTAGTAATATTTAAACAAAAGCAAGCATTTACTTACCGAAAAATGGTCTTCACAAACCCATAGAGATGATTTATATGATAATTTGAGGTTTAATTTCTCATCCCTTTTCATCTCAGTTGTCCAGATTTTACGTGTATGTGGGTCTTTCGGGACGCTGAAAAATATCTTCTCATTGCAATTAGTTGTTGTATTTTTACAGAGTGGCACAATACAATATTTAGAGTATGATTTTTTAATGCCAGACATAACAAAAAAATTTCCATTATATGCGATACTTTACACAAAAACAAATTTAAAAGTCGCCTTTTAACATGTAAACAGCATAGGCGCTCGGTGTCTACATGACCGATGACGTCACAAACTCGGCGGAGAAAAAGTAGCGTTTTTGAGAGACGTTAAAGAGTCCGCTATAAAACCCATTAGAAATCACTCATTAGGCCCCCAAATGAAAGAAAAATAGCTACTGTCCTGCTTACTTTTTTTGTCTTCTATCGTTTAAAATCAAAATTAGAAAACATGAAAATTCCTCATTGCAACATAAACTCGAGGATAGATGGACAGATTACTTAGGCTATTATTATATAGGGGATTCAAATCAGAGGACAAATCCTTTTAACTACATGTACTTTGCAGTTACGTTCTGTGAATAAGTGATAAGAAAGGTTGTTAGAACCCTGCTGTACAAATATATAAGCTAACTGTATAGAAGTATAACTATTTAACCTCACCTAGCTGCGGTTTTTTCAACGACACAACTACCTAGAGAGATATAGCGAGATGTTCATAAACACCATAAAACTTTTGTTTTTTCTGTGTTTTCTGGGATGTAACGCTCTGCAAAAGTTAATATTATATATTGGCAAGTATAAATAATAATGTAAAAAATTTATAGTTTTTATTCTCGCACCTTTCATTTTTGTTGCACTTCTATTATTTTATACTAATGTTTACAAAGTTATGCAGCTATTTTGATCCAGAAGTTTGGAAAAAGACGATACAAGAAAAAAAAGTACCGTTATATATAGTGAAAATAATAGTGCAATGGGTTAAACTTTTTAATTGTACTGTCCCATTATACAAAATAATAAAAGCTATATCATATTTAAAACTTATTTTTTTAAAATGGAAATAACTTATTTCCATGTTGATAGTTAATTGTCATTTGGTCTATATTTTATATGTTACTAGCAAGCTGGCCCGTGCTCCGCTACGATGAACTTAATGTATTACATTTAAACAAAGCCTTTTTTTCCTGCATAACTCTCTAAATTCGTCACAGTACAGTTCGAGTCATTGACATATTTATATATTTCTATTATAAGCATATTATAACAATATTCAGTTTTTATACTACTGTATTACTACTGTACGTTGATTAGCAACGTTAATAGATCTTGACATATTAGGTGGTAGAATAGGTTGGTTAGTTGGATGGTTGGGAGCACTGCGGTCTGCTTTTTTGCAACACGAGGGCTAATGAGACCGGGACCTACTGCTTAAAGCCGATTCCGAACGGCTACGAACATCCATGCCTCAGTGGGACTCGAACCCACGAACTCCTCAGTGGTCCCTAACCATTCGGCCATCGTTCGGCTATAGAAGGCAGAGGTTTTGACAGCATTCTAATTTGTTGGGATTAATAAATGTTGTCCAAAATTAAGGAAATGTAACAACCATTTTTTTTTGAAAAAAAAACACTTTTGGTACGAATATGAAAATACCATTTTATTTTTTATTTATAGTCCTGAGTACTTTTTGTTGTCATTGATAAACATTTCATTGTAACGTAAAAAATTAACCAAGAATTAAATTTAAAATTAGTTCTTACATTAAAATGCTATAATTTGCGTCACATAGAAATGAAAGTGAATCACTTTATATCTAAATTTCCAGGTCAAACCGGATTGATACCACGCAGACGATGTTTAAATAATATAAAATAAGAAATGAATGAAATATTTAAAGGAATGACATCACAATGATAAAAAAAATACCGTTTTCACCTATTTATTATGTGATAAATTGAAAATTTTAATCTCCTGCTTTTAACCGAGGAAAACCGCGCTTAAAACAATTACATGGGATTAACGGAATGACGTCACATTGATAGAAATATTGCTTCTTTCACTTAGTTATGATGCGATAAATTAAAAAGTGAATCGTTTGAGTTTCACCGGAAAAAATAATGGTTTGAAGAATGACATGAAACGCTCGAAAAAGGGGGAAAGGAATGGATTTCGAACGTTAAAAATTTACAAAAACCTTCCTAGGGATATACCTAATAATTTCCCAAATTTTCACGCCGATTGGATGTATGGTTTTTGAGTCTATCGAGTACAGACAGACAGACACAAATTCAGTTTTATATATATAGATTACGAAGCGGTACCGTAGCCAGGATATAATTTCGAGATAATTTTAGAATTTCAAATAAATTATAAATCTAAACTTTCAGCTTGCAAAATAAAACAGGTATTTTGTTTTAATTTAATAAAAAAATTTAGTTTCTAATTTGAATATTTCGACATTTATCGTGCGGGTAAATGAATTTCATTTTTTTTTTTCATTTGGTCTACATTTTATAAGTTATAAAGCAAAGTCTTAGTCAAGATTTAATTTAGGGAGGAGCTCAAATTAGACTAAACTAAATTCTTTTACTATTTTTTGATTAAAATTTCATAAAATTTAGTAAAAAATTTTATAGAATATTAATAATAGCATAAAAAGTTATATAAAATTTAATATAATATACTCTGAACAAAATAGTATCTCCAAACCAAACCTAATACAACATACATCTAAAAGTCCATGTTTGCTCTTAATATGTTTCACCAAATGTATAAAACGATTTAGAGAAAAATATTGAAATTAAAAGAGCAGATAGAAATTTAAGATTTGAAATTGTTATATAAAAATTAAAGTTTGATTAAGTATGCAACATCACAAATTCTTATAATTGAAAACATACTTCAATATTAAAATGCAATGCAGTAAGCCTTTAATTTCGGGTAGGGGAGGAGGTTGGATCGGTTACTTCTCCCCCCCTCCATCTTTCGGCTAATTCCTTGTTATAAAATATGTTTAAAAATGAACACTCAATAAATTTTTTAAAGCTAGGCTGTTATTAAAGAACTTACAGGCTTGCAGTGCTTACTGACAGGTAGGTGCCTCTGGATTGAAGGGCTCGGCCCATATGGTCCAGTTGCATCACCACCTTTGATGCCTTTGATGCAATTCCGTCACTTTTCTCACCTTTAGTCACTTTTTTAACAATTGATCACTTTTAGTCATTTTTTAAGTAAACAGTCACTCTTTTCATGATGTCTTACAGCAAAAGTCTGTTGTTGAAAAAAGAAAATCTGAATTAACAAAATATTTTAATAAAAGACCAAAAATGTGATGCTCTAATCTTATTAGAATGTAATTAGTCATATGGTTTCTAGAATTTAGTGATTTTAAAAAGTCGCAAAGAAGTTCTTGAAATCTACATTTGTACTGAAACGTACATTTAATACATTAAAATAATTTACGTCAAAGTACACATTTCTCTTTTTCTTTTTCTTCACAATTTTTGTTTAGATACTCCAATCCAGCTATGCACATATTTCAAAACATCGTTAATATATGCAGAAAATTGTGATTATAAAATTAATGCATTGTATGTATTCAAATCTAATTTATAGATTTTCTTGAATAAAAAGCAATATTGAGTTGTGTTAAACAAAATTTTTAACCTTTTTTTGTATTTGATGCTAAAATCATGTCTTGCATGAATCATTTGATTTCGAGTTAAAATAAATAGAAAAATCTTAATAATAGTATCTGTAATCAAGAGGAGAAAAAAAATCGCTTTTTTTTCAATGTTTAGTCACTTTTTAGTCACTTATTCTGTATTATTTGTCACTTTTCTCACCTTTTTGGAAGTACCTCAGCAGTTGCAAGTCTGAATTTATAAAAAATCAATTTAAATGGAGGAAAACATTTTATTTTATGATAAATCTAAAAAAAGTAAAATAATACAGATTTTAATTTTCGAAAGGTACTATGCCTACTTAAGTTATTTAATATCTAGGATCCCAAAAAAATCTGGATGATAGAAAAGGGTCATGAACGAAAAAAGATTAAGAAATTCAGAACTCGTAGAAAATAACTCTGTCTTTCGGATAACAATATTCCCGTATAACCCTGGGTACCATGCATTATCTTGCTTCGTCGAATAAATCTGGTTTATATGCATGTATGCAGTACAGTTTACACTGATACAATTCTGTCTGAAAAATGATTGTTCCAAATAACAACCAGAAGTTTTTGTTCCATCGATAATGGATTTGAAATAGGAATAGTGATTTCAGACATCGAAAGAACAATGACGGTGACATCCTTTCCTTCCAAAATTCAGCACGACCAATAATATCGAGGAATTTCCGTTTTGACTCGGCAGATGACGGCTGATAGATTCATCAAAATTCGCCAAGCGTGTACTTGTTCAAGCATTGGAAGCTGCCGACTGGACAAGAAAGGGATTAAGTTTAAACACTTGAGTGACCGAGCGATATTTCGCCTTTATTTGCCGAAGATTGTTGGCTTTTCTTAGATCCTTCCGGGAATTCTGCTTTTGAGACGCGAAAAATTTCTTGTGAGGTCATTAGTAAACGATTTTACGAATATTAAGCAAATCTTGTTAGTTCCACAATGATATAAATTGAATGAAGATCTCACATTTATAGATGCGTAATTTCTTTAACCTGGAGGGGAAAAAATTTAAAAGCAGCAAAGAATACATTATTCATTTGTTATTGTTGAAGAAGAAACTATTTTGAAAAATCTATATGTCATGTAACTGATGGATGATACATGAAAGATAGCTATACCGTTATTTACGGTTGTTGTTATGGAAATCATAATGATATAATGAAAGTTGCCTTTGAGCAGAATTGTACTTTTGTGCCTCAAGCCTCCAAACTTATTTTACTAACAAATGAGTAATACTCAAACTTTTTGAAACGTGAAAACTAGGAAGGGCGAACCTTTTTTTAGTATGATAGTTAAATTAAGATTTATTACTTTAAGGTATCCAGAGTGCCACTTGTAATATTTCTTTTAAAAATCCTCTTTAAACCCCTGTAATCTACATAAAAATGCTTAACTTCTAAAACTATTTTCTGTCCTTTTGTCATAATGCGAGAATCACTGCTCTAATATTAAGGTTTTAAGTGACATTTTTTTTAATTAAGTTCTTGTATGGTATAAAAGCCAATTACTTAGTCATATGTTTAAACTGTTATATTTAGAAAATTAAAGGAGACAATGGCGTTCATCGGCCATATCGTTCTCAAAAAATCATTCTCACTTACCTCTAAACATGAGTTTTGTTGCTTACCATCTTCATACTCAAATATAAGAAACAAAACTTCAAACTACGATATAATTTACAATTTAGTTTGGATTCTCTCGTACTTCTTCAACAAATAGTCAGTATCCTATAGGAACTTACTTCCAAGGTCAGGAATGGAAGGGAGGCACTAGTCACCCTTCTGTCCTGCTAAATGCCTCGATACTTGATTTTGCCTTTGAGGACTAGACTTGATTCTTTTTTATGTTGTTTTCAGTGAAATTATATGATTAAAACAATTTAATATGCCATAGAAATACCTATAGTGCCATTTCTGATGGAAAACCATACACTCATGGCATACTTTGGCAATTGCAGACGTTTATAAAGACCAATACTCATTAAGTTTGCAGATAGAAGACGAAGAGCATGATCTTCTCAAACCTAAATTAAAATTGATATTATCAGGATCCTTTAATTTGTATTTGGCACTTAATATTATTTAAATTTTTTTGCAATTTTAATATTCTTTATTTGGAAAAATATTTAATGATGATAGTTAACTTTTTCTTCTCAAGATAAAATTTTGGAATAATACTTTCACATAATGACCCTGAAAGAATAAATGTCTAACATATCACTAAACAGTCGACAAAGCACTAGCTACAGTAGCCCAATACATAATCTGAATGTTAATCGAAACTGGGTTTGGTGACTATTATTTTGGAGACATTTGGTATATTTACCTTTTAATAACGTACTAAACTAAAAAAAAAAAAAAACCTTCTAACTAAGTATATTCATCTGATATCGTTTAAAGTGTGTTTTCCGTCAATACAATCATTCTTACTTTTTGACCTTATTTATTTATTTATTTATTTTTTATTAACTTGAATTTGGTATGTTTATTTTATTTTTAATTCATTTGCAACCTTTTTAATCAAATTTTTAGACGCCAATCTTACCCCACGCCTAACTGTGTTTTTTTTAAAAAAGTATTTAATATTTATGTCACATAAATAATACTCTTATTTATGGATACATGTATTCTCTTCAATAATCTAGCAAAAAAAAAAAACTTTTTGTTATTTCGTACAAGGATAAATAACCAAATATAATTCTTTTGTTTTTTTAGATTATATTTCTTAAAGTTCATAATAAATATTAAATTTAAATGTGTTAATCGTTTTATAAGGATAAGTTGAATTATATTAAAAATTGCTTATGTTATAGTATAATCTTTAAATTAATTTGAATTTTTAAATAAATATAACCCTTATTTGGAGATCTTAATTTCACAGATCGATGGCTGGACATGAAGTAGCTAGTGTTTTAAAGATTTGCGTATTTATTTAAATTACATAACTGTTATATTTGGTTTGGTTTGGAGTGTTACCGTCTACTTTTTGCTACATGATGGGTAATGAGACCGAGACTTTAGAGTCTAAAGCCAATTCTGGGAATGAACATCCAAGCGGGATTCGAACCCACAAATTATAGTATCAAAGAACAGAGCTCTACCATTCGGTCATTGATGTGCTACATAACTATTAGAAACGTTGATTAAGTAATGAGGTATACATTTCTTATATCTAGCATTTTTCTAAAGAGTTCGCATATAACTAACAAAATCTTTAGTCTCTTAACACGTTGAATACCACAGCAATTTTCAGAAATCTGGCCTAAAATGACAATTTGATTTAATCACATTACATTATTAAAAACTCTAATTTGTGGATAGTAATTCAACAAAGTCCTGAATTATTTATTTTCCAAGAGCATTGATTTTTTTAATCTTTACACAGAAGCCATCTAGCGATATTAGCACTGATATACGAGTTTATTTGTAGCTGCACAAAAATGGCAAGTAAACACAGTAAGAGATAACTCGTGATTGGCGTTCTAGAAAAGAACACAATCTACGAGTTATCTCGTAGTTGGCAATCAACGTAATAAGTAGCATTATAGCTGAGTTTGGCTACACAAATAATCATGTATCGCAAATGACTTTTAAACATCATATGAATGTGGAGAGTAATGGTAGAGACGTAGCTAGGTGGAGGGGATTTGACCCCGGATGTCTTATTCTGGGGGTATAAAATTGATGTTACGGAAATTTAGAAGGTGATGTTTTCCATTCTTAAATGCACTAAAAAGTTTTGAAAAAACATTAACTGAGTACATTATTATGAGGATTTTTATTTATTTATTGTATCTTTCCCATTTCAAGTCGAACAATGTCCGAATGAGTGCGGACCTTCTGTTCGGTACCGGAATTCGGCGATTCGAATACTTCTGATGGAATGAATGCTCACAGCCACTCGGAATAAGATTTAAGCAGGATGCCCTGTTTCGTTAGCCCTCGTGTAGCAAAACTGTGTTGTATTAGCCAAATTTAACCAATCCTGATTTCATAGCTGGAAGCATGAGCGCAGAATATAGATTTTTCATAATAGTCTATGGACTGTGCCTCTTTTCGGATTCGACACATAGAACTATCTTAAATGCTAAAAAGCTATTAGGAGAAAAGTTTCTGTCAAAAATAAAATTTTTTTAATAAAAAAAAGGTTGAAAGCTTTATTATGCTGTAGGGTGGATTGCCCATGTGCTGTATTCCAAAGCGTTGCATTCTGGCCATCCATTTATGAACAGTTATTATTACATTAGTATTTTAGTCCGTGGGCCGAACGATGGCGCTGGTAATTGATACCGAAGCTTGTGGGTTCGAATCCCACTGCTTGAATGGTTGTACATAGCCTTTCAAAATCGAATTTAAGAAGTATGTAGTCACGGTCTCTTTAGCTCTCGTGTAGCAAAATAGTAGACTGTTGTGCTCCAAAGCAAACCACGTGAAAATGTGTACTAATGAAGACCATCTTATGAGCGTTATCACAGTGGTGCAGTGAGGCGGGAAAAGGCGGTCATCATGCCCCGAGCACTACTCTCAAACAAGACTGCAGCAAGGCTATGAATTTTCGCTTGCTTCAAGGTTGTCATGACAAGGTTGCGACAGTGTTGAAGCAAAATACCTTTGCAAAGGAGTGGTGGTTTTATGTTCCGTCTAACTTGCAGGAGTTTTGCTACAAGTTTGTCGGTTCAATTTTGTTATGACAAGATGTTATCCAGAAAAAATCAAACTTGCTGCAAGTATGTATGCTATCTGGGAAGTGGCAACTCTCCTTACACAAGAAACACGCTGTAGAACAGATTACAGAAGCAACAGGTTTAACCCTTCTCTAAAACCTATTTTAAACGGATGTAAATGAAAAATTCATACCGGTAGATCGTAAACTTGCCCCATTGGAGGTACAACAAAGCACAGAACTTATTAGTGTGCTTAGCTCTTTCTACAACAGACGAGAAACACCTAACAAAAGAATTGAAGTAATTCTAAACCGAGATAGAAACTGACGGGGCTTACTATACATTAAAAGGCTGTTATTGTAAAACATCAAACTTTTTAATTAGTTAAGGAGCTATATCCCTTTATGATATTCTTAACTTAAATTTATGAAATTTATTTTACATATACCATAAAAAATGACTAAACAATAAAAAATAATTATAAATAAATTTTAAGTGATTTTACATTGTGATCTAGAAGGAGTACAAGCGTGAACAGAAGAGAGGGGGGGGAGAAATATTATTGAGTATTCTGAAGGATGTCGTGAATTATCTGATTTTCATATTCATGGTAGATGCGTTGCTCAGCAAAGCACTCACCAGTCAAGCATAAATCTCCACAAATAAAATTTTAGAGCACTTTAATAAAGCAAAAATTAATAAATTCACAATGGCTCATCATCGAGAGGAGCAATAACTTTCGAGCACAACACTTATCAATTCGAACACATTCTGCGAGAGTCGTAGAAGTAGTGGTTCTTTACAAGTACCAAATAAGCAGTACCAAAAAAGTTTCTATTTCATATGGAAAATAAAAGTAAATTATTGGAGTTGAAAGTTCAATAATGGGTCATAATTCGATTTACTCCATATTATCAAATAGAATCATTACCAAAACTACCAATTTTGATTCCATATTTTTATGCGGCGAAAAAATTTACAGATATAAAATTAAATAAAGGAAAAGCATAAATAAAAATTGTTCGTGAAAACGTTATAATATCAAAGGTAAGTTAATAATTTATCGTATTAAGTGCATGTATTTGACATATACTTTTTGAAAGATGATCAAACTTAACTTTTCTATATATAATTACCTCAAATTTTAAAAATTGCCTACAGGTGTCAAATAATTCGTTATTTTAATTTCATAAACAGTCCAGATTAATTATGTGTAATTTTTATTAAATTTTATTAAGTCATAACTTAAAAATCGTGAGTACTAGACATAAAATTAGTTTTGAGAACCAATTTAAAGATATAAAATAGTTTCGTCAGCAGAAATATTTGATACAAATTATAAATAACATCAGATATTCAAATGTTTAGGGGAGGGGTTTATACATTGGATTTTCCATTTTCTTCTCCTAAAGGGAATCTTGTTTCGAGAAAACATGCAAATTCAGGAAACTGTTTTTTAGCAGTCTCTAAAAAAGGGAAGTTAGGCATTTATAGGTTAAAAGAGATAATTAGACTGGAACACGATAACTTGCTAATAAATCAGCTGGGTGTTATCTATGTGTGTGTTCTACCTTTGATCTCACAAAGAAAAACCGAGTAATGAACGAATGTCTTTATACATTTTTCTGAAGTGAGGATGAAGAGTCGTTAGATGTTGACAATAAGCAAATATATCATCATCTCGTTTTAAGAAAACTGCCAACAAATAATAGCCAGTTTTTATTGCTATTTATTTTAACTTTTATAAAAATGGAAATGGGTTACAATCATTTTCCCACGAATGATTTTCACTCAGCCCCAAATTAGTTTTTTGTCTATACGGACACCTAGTCAAGAGATGGCATACCTATGAAACAAGTGCCATTAGGTGGCATGTGTCAGGTACATAAATTATTTTTATTTACTTACATTCACTGAAAACATATTTTAAACATGGTTTCCGCGCATCTGGAAAGTCAGGGAAAGTCATGGAAAATCATGGATTTAGACAATGGATTAATTTTGTCATGTAAAGTCTTGATTTTTCAAGTAAAATGAGTAAAAGTCATTGCAAGTCATGGGTCCGCTAAACTACCGATTAAAAAAATGCATTGAATTGTTTAATTCTATATTTACTTGTCATTTGGCTGAAGTTACTGAGTTTGGTATTTATGTATTATCCTATTGACCATATTACCAAGAAAAATTTGTTCACCAAGGAAACTCAAAGTAAGAAAGCTTAATGGGTGGGTAAATGTATATTATTCTGGTTTTTTCTTAAATTGTAGATTAAAATTTTATTAATATAATAATTAATATTTTTTAATAAAAATTAAGATTTTTGCACAAAATATAAGTTTATCTCTAGGGATACTGTATATAAACATTATAGAGTTATATTTGGCTATTATTCATGGGCACCTGGATAATACCAAAGTACCCTGAATTCAAATTGGAAACATTTTGATTGAAAAATTGCTATATGATTAAACTTAGGTATGTAGATACAACAATTTATTTTTATGTATGCGAGTTTATTAATACTTATAAAGTAAGTTTATAGTTTTATGATAAAATTCCTGTAATTTCTGTAAAAGAATATATTTTATTTGTATGTACATCAGAAGTTTTATTCATATATACTTTAACGAAAGCTTTTTAAAGTCATGGAAAATGATCTGCTAAATCAGGGAAAATCATGAAAAGTCATGGATTTGAAACATTTTATTTTGGCAGATACCCTGTTTAAAAATTGAGCTCCACTACGAAATTTAGTAGGATAGAAGATTGACTAATGTCTTCCTCCACTATGGAATCCCTGTAGGGAACATTGGCTTGTTTTTGGAGAAGTAAGTAAGGGAGGTAGGGTATTAAGAAAAAACCCAAACTAAATAGCAAATAATGGTAAATTTTGTAATTTGTTTCGTTTCTTTGAATATGAAATTGGTATGCAAAGAAACTGAAGTTGCGAGGTATGTGAGAATGCTTTTTTTGAGAACGAGAGAACCGATAAATGCTATCGTCTTTTTGATTAAGACAATTTGATTTTCTAATTATAAATCTAAAATAGTGACAAGGTAAAAAGATTCTATAACATATGAAAAATGAATTTTTAAATCAATTTTACTTAAAGCCTTTATATTAGAACAATGATTACCCCATTGTGACAAGCGGACAAAGAATAATGTAAAAATTAAACAATTTTAAGTAGACTGTAGACGTTCAAAATGTATCGAACCAAAATAAACCGATATTTTTTTCGGCTCAGTTCCGGTTTTCGTTTCGTCGAAAATAACGGCTTTTTTCCGGTTTTCAGTTTTCGGTTCTGTAATGGTTAGAAGCCCGGACCATAAGAATATTTTTTTGACTGTTTAGCATATGAAACTTCCTAATTTCGATATCTGCTAAGATTCTATACCATATGAAAAATGAAATTTTAAATAAATTTTACTTAAAACTTTTATATTAGAACAATAATTATCCCATTGTGACAAGCGAACAAAGAATAATTTAAAAATTAAACAATTTTAAGTAGACTGTAGACGTTTAAAATGTATCGAACAGAATTAAACCGATATTTTTTTCGGTTCAGTTCCGGTTTTCGTTTCGTCGAAAATAACGGCTTTTTTCCGGTTTTCAGTTCTGTTATGGTTAGAAGCCCGGACCGTAAAAATATTTTTTTGACTGTTTAGCATATGAAACTTCCTAATTTCGATATCTGCTAAGATTCTATACCATATGAAAAATGAATTTTTAAATAAATTTTACTTAAAACTTTTATATTAGAACAATGATTATCCCATTGTGACAAACGGACAAAGAATAATTTAAAAATTAAACAATTTTAAGTAGACTGTAGACGTTTAAAATGTATCGAACAGAAGTAAACCGATATTTTTTTTCGGTTCAGTTCCGGTTTTCGTTTCATCGAAAATAACGGTTTCGTTTCGTTTTTTCGGTTTTCAGTTTTCAGTTCTGGTTTGGTTAGAAATCCGAACCGTAAGAATATTTCTTTGACTTTTAGCGTATGAAACTTTTTAATTTCGATA
>CM063501.1:149397299-149402299 GCA_032207245.1 Pardosa pseudoannulata
AGCCCATTTAAATAATATGAAATTTATAAATTAATTTTAATTCAATTAAAAAGGTAAAATCTTGAATGTAATGTAAAATATGTTGAATCTACATATATATATATATATATATATAAATATATATATATATATATATATGTGTGTGTGTGTGTGTGTGTGTGTGTGAATTTGTGTCTGTCTGTACTCGATAGATTCAAAAACCATACATCCAATCGCCTTGAAAATTTGGGAAATTATTAGGTATATCCCTAGTAAGGTTTTTGTAAATTTTTAACGTTCGAAATCCATTCCTTTCCCTCTTTTTCTAGAGTTTCATGTTATTATTTCAAGCATCATTTTCCCCGGTTAAACGCAAACGATTAACTTTTTAATTTATCGCATCATAACTAAGTGAAAGAAACAATATTTCTAGCAATGTGACGTCATTCCGTTAATCCCATGTAATTGTTTTAAGCGCAGTTTTAAGCGAGATTAAAATTTTCAATTTATCACATAATAAATATAAGGCAATTTGTCGCAACGTCACGAGCTACTCTAATGTCCTTCCCATTCATTTTCATGCTTACAACAGCCAATAGACAAACAATAAACTGCCCTTCCGTTTGAAACTAAAGCCAGAATTGTCATAATTTGAGAATTTGCTCTACTGCGTGAAATCACCTTATTGGAAAATATTTTTTTTTATCATTATGATGTCATTCTTTTAAATATCTCATTTATTTATTTCTTATTTTATATTATTTAAACATCGTCTGCATAGTATCAATTCGATTTGACCTGGAAATTTAGATATCAACTTTCATTTCTATGTGACTCAAATTATAGCATTTTTATATAAGAACTAATTTTAAATTTAATTCTTGGTTAATTTTTACGTTACAATGAAATGTTTATCAACAATATTCTAACCACAAAAAGTACAAATTTCAGTGACTCTCATTGGCAAATAAAAACCTATCATTTTATAAAGTAATCTTTATATTCATATGGTTTTCAATATGAATATGTGTTTCAGTTTCATACAAAACCATGTAGTTTTTCATAAATTTCCTTAATTTTGGACAACATTTATTAATACCACCAAAATTAGAACTGTTGTTGTCAAAACCTCTGCTTCCTATTCTAGCACTTAATATGTCAAGATCTATTAACGTTGCTAATCAACGTACTGTAGTAATGCAGTAGTATAACAACTGGATATTGTTATAATACGTTTGTAATAGAAATATATAAATATACCAATGACTCGAACTGTACTGTGACGAATTTAAAGAGTTATGCACGAAAAAATATCTTTGTTTAAAAGTAATCTAAGTACATTAATTTAAGTAATCTAAGTAAAGTAATTTAAGTACATCGCAGCAAAGCACGGGCACACTTACTAGAAATACATAATAATTAAAAGCAAGAATTTCACAAAATAATTGTTTCAAATTTTTATTTATAAAGCTAAATTAATATAAAAATCTATTTATAGTATTTAAACTATTAACCTTTGGTCATACTTGATGCAAAATATGTTTAAGCTCCCCGCAGACGTCCTGTTATTTGATAGTAACTGTATACTATATTTCGATTTTACGAAATTCATGGAGTAGAAGATTTACTCTAATAAGTTATGCCAAAAATTGAAATTGTAAGGCAAGTAGCTTTCTACATTTTGGTTCATGTATGACTTTTCAAAACTCGGTTATTGAACTAAATGTCTGTTGCATTTGCAATGCCTCTCTCATTTCTAATAATTTTGTTTCCCCAGCTTCTTTTTCAGTAAATATTATATCATAAATTGGTGTGATCCATCTAAACATCGTAAATAAATGAATTTACAAAATAAGCATCAGGGCATCACTAAAATCGATGAAACCACGAGTGACCAAATGAAAGCCCATTAGTAAAAGTTTGCGGCCAACAGCTGAATTCACAAAATTTAAAATTAAAACAAAAATCGCATTTATTATAGTAAATACAATATTCGATTAATTAACTGATTTTTATTGTAACATATGTATTAAAGACAGTCACGAAAGAGTCCTTATTAGGTTTTAGTTGACTATGTTTTTCAGCAGATAAATTTTAATCTGATTTTTTTATGGTTTGTGCTTTATCCAATTTACTAATGTGTTTTCATGGGGAAATGCCAATATCAAATTTGATAGCATATTACATTATACATTTTATTATTATATAACAAGATGTGTAGTCACAGTTGTATAATTTTATATGATTATAATAGTAATATAATTCATGTAACCTATTCAACTGTTGCCTAAAAACTAAACTAAACTTCTCAGTGCAACAGCTCCTAGGGCACTGCCTGGGGTGACAATCGAAACCAAAGGCCCTGGTATGCGAAACATATGTTCCGATTAGGTGGTCAACCGTACGCGGGACCCCCAGTGTTTAATTACCAAACATACTTGGTCCTCAATTTATCTACCACTGAAGAGATGAAAGGCTGAGTCAACCTTGCCCAGCCCGTGGATCGAACCTCGGACGCGTGTCGCGAAAGCGTTAGCCCAGCCCACTGGTCTACAAAATCAAATTGCAATTCTAATGACTCATCTTTAACCTATTTATGTAAACTGATTTCATAGAATACAACTGTTATTATTTCTAATACGTGGCACTTACTATAGCAACCGCCATTATCAAGCCGCAGATATTTGTTGACTATTTTAACACATTATGTGCGGGTACATTTCGCAGCGGAATTGTACCGGGAGCAGGCGTTTTGAGCGTAAATTTAGTTATTCAGTTAAATCTCAATAGATAAAAAATTATTTAATTTTTTAACCAACTTTTCGTATTTTATATTGAAATATATAAACAAATTTATAAATAACAACCATAAGATTTTTGTAAACAAAAAATATATTTTTTGGTGGATAAATTTATAATAGTATCGTAAATATGAAAAATCAAATAGAAATAGTAGTATATAGTTTTAATTTTTTTTAATTATGTTATATATAAATATTTTTACATTATAAAAAGATGAAAAGTGCAATCATAAAATTGATAATGTAAAAATTAGTTTTTATTTGTTTAAATTTTTCCAGAATCTATGTAGTAGACAAGAACATTCGGCTTCGTTTTCCTGTATATACCGTTATTTTTGTACCCACAAACAAACCATGTTGTTACACTAACCCGTACTAGTACGTGACCCGCGCTCAAGTATCAATCGTCAGAAAACGTACTTGTACATGTCCCGCACTCAATGTGTTAATATGGGAACATCATAATGGCGGACAACATTCTCACTGGAGATAACATGAAAAACAAAATAGATCCTCATAATTTAGAAGCAAAGATCAAGCAGACGACCTCAGCTTTTGCCTGCCTCCACCATAGGTATTGTTATAAAATTTGGAGGATATTATATTCATGAACCTATTTTAGTTGCCCCAGCTGATTTTAATGAACATGCCGGATCTTTTGTTGGTTCGAGCCTCGAAATGTCAACACTTTTGTATTAAGGTCGATCCTTTTGCCTACTGAATACCCACAGGTCGAATACTAATGTTTGTCCAGGCACATAGTGTGTCATTTGCTTGCTTTCAATTGTTATCTTCAATTGTTTTTAGCTTTAAGAATAAAATTTGTCTACGGCCACACAGCAGTTATATGGTATTATTATTGCGACCAGTGTTACACATAGAATAAGGGAGAACAAATATTTTACAATGAATGTTTTTCTGAAATTAAATTTTCTGGTTTTTTCTTTAGTTTTCACGCAGGTAGAAGAATAGTACTACCACCCATTTGAATGTCAAATTAAAATTTTATTAGATAGTTGTTCTAACAGGTCTTCTAGTAAAATAATAATGAAGGTTCTAAATAAAATTGATAAATTTTACTATAATTGTCCCGCTATTATTCCTTAAACACTCATTTCGATTCATGTTTTATCACGTTTCTGGTTGGTAATTTCCTCTGCTAGGTTCTGACTGTGTCCAATCGATTTATCGCCCTCAATTAATTTGTTGTATAACGCAACATTACCAGATGTATAGAATCACCGGATCTGACAGAAATTCCAGACAAACATTTGACGATTAGTTTGTTGAACTATTGCTAAACCGTCAGTTCGGCAGATAATCAAATGCAATTTAAAAATATGCCTTATCTCTGTTCTACTCCAAAACTCCATTATCTGAATAGATAAATTCGAGCTACTATCGTTATTTGACACAAAGCGAATTATCATTTCACGCGCAGTATCAGTTTGTGTTTTCGCTTTTATGTAAATAAAACAAAGATTTCGCAGTTCATGTGATAGTATGAGAATTGAAAGTGTATACGATTGCATTCTTTCGTTTAATTAAATTTGCCGTAAAATATCTCGGTACGTTAATTAGTCACATTTGATTTAGAATAGGAAAATCTCTCCATGTATTGATTATCAATTGAAAACAAAAGTAGAGGAAACAAAACAAGTTATAATTTCATCAACTCCTGCAATTGTTTTCCTTTTGCTTACAGCATAAGGAAACAAGTTATGCTGTGTAAAACTACTCGTTAAGCGAAAGCAAGATAAATAGCTTTTGAGCTGCTTTTAACCAAATGTGCTTTATATCATTTATGTAACATGTGACGATTCCATTCTGACTAATTTTCTGGATGTTATCTTTTATTCAAAATGCAAACATTGATAATACTTCCATAAAAAAGTTTTTATTGGTGAAAGTTTCCATACCACCAGTGTCGCGGTTATTACCAAGGATAGGCCTTTACACCAGTATTCTTTGTTTTACATTACGGGTGAAACTGCTGAAACAAAGGCTTTAGCGTTTAGTGGTTTTGTCTTTATGACTGTAAAACTACTTTCATTTATGTTTTATGTTCTGAATTAAATCTTCAACTACTTTTTTATTTTGTTTCTAAGCAGACAACTGATATATGCTTCTAATTACTAAAATATTTTCAATTATATTAATAACTGCGCCATGTTTAGTTCCACCTACATTACGAGACTTATCTAACGAAGATGTGCGACG
>CM063501.1:149404799-149442299 GCA_032207245.1 Pardosa pseudoannulata
ATGATTATTAGAATGATTTACGGGATAACTGTGACTACAATGTCTTAATTGAACTGAAAGTATTTTTCCCAGATTATGCGCAAATGGAAAGCAAATTTAATTACACAACTGAACAGTGTTAAATAGAACTGAAACTTTAAAAATGAATCTCATCCCATTTCGGATAAAGTAGAAAATAAAACAGTCAAATGAAGCGTAATAAAATGGATGTAAAGACAAGTTCATAAAGAATAAAAAGAAAATATAATTCCCACCAATTCATATGTCGGACATCAATCTAGATTGAAGACACAAAAGTGGTACATCATCGACATCATTTTCAATCACGCGGTATTACGGAATTGCCTCGGATTATTATCAAAACATTAGCAGTTATAGAAAAACAAGAGAGAGAAAAAATATATCTTTTTTTATGGATTCTTTTTGGCCAGGTAACGTACGCAAGATCAAACCGAACGTATCCGAGGAGGAAAAATAGCAAAAAATGAATGTCAAAACGCCCTGAAGCTCTGGATAATTCACATAATATTCTCCTGGATATGAGAGTAGTTTACATGCTTAGCTGTGCGCGTCTAACGAGGGGCGTATAGTGCAGGCCTCTCATAGCAGGAGACTGAATTGGAAAAAAAATAAATAAAAATAATGCTATCTCCGAATGATCTCCGAGTTGAGTAAGAGGGAGCCTGTTCCTGTCACATATTTTTTCGCATAAACTTAGATTTCCTCGAGTACATTACTAGGGAAATTGTGTATCTATGCTCCACTTGAAACGACTTTTTGGTTGGTAAAAAATAAAATTCAAGTTCGGTTATAAATATAGACCAGATTTTTATTCGAATTTTCTAAAAATAGGTTGAATGTTATTTTTTTTTAATAAAATGTAAGCGTTAGATTAAAGTTTTCGTTTCTTTAATGGTGGTTGTCAATATTTCGGGCAGATGCTGGAAAATTGCTCGGAATTTATTTTACATAGCTTTTCTTTAAATGTGTAATACAATTTAATATTTAGAGAGATTTATACTATTCTTCTGGATAGTTTATAGCCTAGCGATGTCCGAATGGTTAGTAAGCTGAACCTTCAGTACCAGAACTGGTGGGTTCGAATCCCACTGTAGCATGGTTGTTCGTAGCTGTTCGGAATCGGCTTTAAACTATAGGTCCCGGTCTCATTAGCCCTCGTGTTGCAAAAAGTAGACTGTAGCACTCCAAACCAAACCGCCGAACGATGGCCGAATGGTTAGGGTGCTGACCTTCAGAACCGGAGTTCGTGGGTTCGAATCCCACAGTGGCATGGATGTTCGTAGCCGTTCGGAATCGGCTTTAAGCAGTAGGTCCCGGTCTCATTAGCCCTCGTGTTGCAAAAAGTAGACCGTAGCGCTCGAAACCAAACCAAACCAAACCTAACCTAACCAACCAATAATTTATTACGAGGAATAACCACATTAATTTTCTGATTTTTAACAATAAATATATCCGAAAAATAAATAGATCAGAATTTTATTCGCATTTAATAAAAATAGGATGAATATTATTTTTTATAAAATGTAAGCGTTAGATGAAAATTTTTCATTTCTTTAGTAGTGGTTGTCAATATTTCGTGGCAGATGCTGAAAAATTGCTCGGAATTTATTTTACATAGCTTTTTTAAATGTGTAATAAAATTTAATATTTAGGGAGATTTATACTATGCTTCTCAATATTTTATATAATTTATTACGAGGATTAACCACATTAATTTTCTGCTTTTTAACAATCAATATATCTAAAATATAAATAGATCAGATTTTATTCGCATTTCCTAAAAACAAGTTGAATATTATTTTGTATAAAATGTAAGCGTTAGATTAAAATTTTCGTTTCTTTGATAGTTGTTGTCAATATTTCGTAGCAGATACTGAGAATTGCTCAGGATTTATTTTACATAGCTTTTTTAAATGTGTAATATAATTTAATAATTAGGGAGGTTTATACTATGCTTCTCAATATTTTATATAATTTATTATGAGGAATATCCACGTTAATTTTTTGCTTTTTAATAATAAATATATCCAAAAAATAAATAAATCAGAATTTTATTCTCATTTTCTAAAAATAGGCTGAATATTATTTTGTATAAAATGTAAAGCGTTCGATTAAAATTTTAAATTTTTTAATAGTTTTTGTCAATATTTCTGGGCAGATGCTGAAAAATTGCTCAGAATTTATTTTACATAGTTTTTTTTAAATGTGTTATAAAATTTAATATTTAGGGAGATTTATAGTATGTTTCTCAATATTTTGTATAATTTATGACGATGAATAACCACGTTAATTTTCTGCTTTTTAACAATAAATATATCCAAAAAATAAATAGATCAGAATTTTATTCGCATTTCCTAAAAGTAGGTTGAATATTATTTTTTTATAAAATGTAAGCGTTAGATTAAAATTTTTCATTTCTTTAATAGTGGTTGTCAATATATTCATGGCAGATGCTGAAAAATTGCTCAGAATTTATTTTATATAGCTTTTTTTAAATGTGTAATAAAACTTAATATTTAGGGAGATTTATACTATGCTTCTCAATATTTTATATAATTTATTATGAGGAATAACCACATTAACTTTCTGATTTTTAACAATAATTATATCCGAAAAATAAATAGATCAGAATTTTCTTCGCATTTCCTAAAAATAGGTTGAATATTATATTTTTTTTATAAAATGTAAGCGTTAGATTAAAATTTTTCATTTCTTTAATAGTGGTTGTCAATATTTAGTGGCAGATGCTGAAAAATTGCTCAGAATTTATTTTATATAGCTTTTTTTAAATGTGTAATAAAATTTAATATTTAGGGAGATTTATACTATGCTTCTCAATATTTTATATAATTTATTACGAGGATTATTTTCTGCTTTTTAACAATAAATATATCTAAAATATAAATAGATCAGAATTTTATTCGCATTTCCTAAAAATAGGTTGAATATTATTTTTTATATAATGTAAGCGTTAGATTAAATTTTCGTTTCTTTGATAGTAGTTGTCAATATTTCGTAGCAGATGCTGAAAAATTGCTCGGAATTTATTTTACATAGCTTTTATAAATGTGTAATAAAATTTAATAATTAGGGAGATTTATGTTATGCTTCTTAATATTTTGTATAATTTCTTACAAGGAATAACGGCATTAATTTTCTCATTTTTAACAATAAATATATCTAAAATATAAATAGATCAGAATTTTATTCGCATTTCCCAAAAATAGTCTGAATATAATTTTTTATAAAATGTAAGCGTTAGATTAAAATTTTCGTTTCTTTAATGGTGGTTGTCAATATTTCGGGGCAGATGCTGAAAAATTGCAGGGATTTTATATATTTAGGGAGATTTATACTATGCTTCTCAATATTTAATATAATTTACTACGAGTAATAAATGCATTAAGTTTCTGCTTCCTAGCAATAAATATATCCAAAAAATAAATATGTGCAGTTAACATAGGGAAAATAAGTTTTCACAAGAATTTTCTGGGGTTAATGGTTGAATAGCAGAAATTTTTATTTCATAAGTACCTAGTAATTTACTAAATTCCCTCATGTTTATTATAAATTGCCTCTAAGGCAAATGATAAACAAAAACAAAATGTGTATCTAAAACAATAACTATATAATTGTGTTATTAATGTTCATGAAATGCTAATGTAAATTAATAACAGTGAAAAATACACCTGAGGTCATTTCTGACCCGTACACGTCAGGTACACTACATTGTAACAAGATTAGAAAAAAGTTAAAGTATTCTAAGTAATCTAATTAAAACTGAAGAGTGATATTTCACTAGACAGATTCTTATTTTTTAATATTGTCTTCACAACGAGTACATGTGTAGAAAGTGTTTTAATGTGATAAAGTATAAATAGAATGGAAAAAAGAGAGTTTTATATTATTGGGAGCTTGATATATTTATATACACGTGGATATATTTATATACCCCGTATGGCGAAAGCTGGGTCGGGTGTAGAAGTTACTTATATACACGTGGAATCTACAAAAGTTTACACAAATAAATACAACTATACACTTTTTATAAAATAATTTTTTTCTGATGTGTTGCAACCAAAGTATAGATCAACTTAAATTCTAATATTTATTTTAGATCAATTCTAATTATGGAGTATAAACCATAGTAATCGCACCAAACGAATATAAAACTCCTTGTTCTTTAATGGTGCGGTAGCCCTGGGTGGGTTCTGACTTTACCAATAATTTTCGCCCAGATCTCTCTTTTCTTGGCCTTGATCTTCTAATTAAAAACTGCTAAAGTAGCGAGAAGCCTTTCTAGGCAGCCGACCTATCTAAGGTTTGATCGGTCCCAAGTTCGTGTTCCAGAGGGCTTGGACAAAAAATATTTTCTGTGTAGAACGTTCTTTGTTCATTCTTATAATGAGGCCAGCCCTGGGTGGGTTCTGACTTTACCAATAATTTTCGTCTAGATCTCTCTTTTCTTGGCCATGATCTTCTAATTAAAAACTGCTAAAGTAGCGAGAAGCCTTTCTAGGCAGCCGACCCATCTAAGGTTGGGTCGGCCCCTAGTTCGTGTTCCAGAGGGCTTGGACAAAAAATATTTTCTGTGTAGAACGTTCTTTGTTCATTCTTATAATGTGGTCAGTTCATCTGAATCGTTGGATTTTAATATATTTGATCGGTACAGTGAGTGAATGTTCCGAACAAGTTCCGATTCTCAGGTTCTTAAAGAGTTTGCCAGATCATCTCCTAAAGTTCGGTCTGGATTTAATTTCTTGAGATTTCGTAACAAGTTTTATATTAACGGGGTGGAGTTGTTAGCACTACCCCCAACCCCCAACGTGAAGGACCAGCTCCGTGATATAAACCCAGGGCAGGGTGTATATCACGGACCCCGGACGCTGGGTACCCATTTTAGTCGCATCTTACTGTATGCATAAGCTACATTGGGACTATTTTGTCACACCCGGCTATCACATGGGATAGAACATTGTAGTACTGTTTATTCTACCTATCAATGTAACACAGACTAAGGAAAACACTGATTGCGTATTTTGTGTTTGGGCATACTTTAGACGCAGAGAGATTGTGTGGATTTATAGTGGATTACTGTTTGTAACAGCTAGAATAGGGAGCCCAAAATTACATGATAGAGTCCTCTAAATACTCTTGTACACAGTGGAATTTTGATCAATCTGTTTTAAATAAACGGAATTGGTTGGCTAGTAGATTGGTTTGGAGTGCTACGGTCTATTGTTTTGATATATGACGGCTAATAATTCCGGGATCTATTAGATTGGTTTGGAATGCTATGATCTACTGTTGTTTTGCTATACGACGGCTAATGATACCGGGACCTATTTCCCCGGTACCTGTTAGATTGATTTGGAGTGCCATGGTCTACTGTTTTGCTATACGACGGCTAATGATATCGAGACTTGGTAGATTGGCACATATTTCCGCTTTAGACTAAAAATAATTTGGAAAATGCCGTCCACATGACCTTAGTACATGCCTATCAACACAAAAAAGAAACATTTCACCCTTTCTCCTAAATTGCACAAAAAGGAGTTTCTATGAAGTAACTACAACACCAAATTTTCCACTATGGAATATGAGGAAACCAGAAAAAAATTAGCTTCATGAGACTAAATTCGGTACCGAATGAATAAAAAAATCAATGCGTAAACGATACATCGGGGTTCTATGGTATATCTATTTTAGACTACAAATAATTAGAGAATGCCATCCACATGACCTTAGTACATGCTTATCAACACAAAACAAGAAAAATTCATTTCACCGTTCTCCTAAATTACACAAAAACGAGTTTCCAGGCAAAGAAAACTACAAGACCAAATGTTCTACATAGAATCGGAAAAACGATGAAACTGGATAAAAATAAAACTAGATTCATGGCACTACATTTGGCACCAAATGAATCAAATGATGAATGCGGGAACGATAGACAAATGTTCTAAGGTATATCTGTTTTAGACTACAGATAATTAAAAAATACCATCTGCATGGCTGTAGTACATGCCTATCAACACAAAAAGGAAGCCTTCATCTCAAACGATCAATGCGGTAACGACAGACCGAGGTTCTATATTTCCACTTTAGACTAAAAATAATTTGGAAAATGCTGTCAACATGATCTTAGTACATGCCTATCCACACACACAAAAGAAAAAACATTCATTTCACCCGTTCTTCTAAATTACAAAAACGAGTTTCCAGGCAGAGAAAGGCTACAAGACCAAATTTTCTAAGATAGATTCGGAAAAACGATGAAACTGGAAAAAAAAATTAGATTCATGGGACTACTATTGGCAGCAAGTGAATCAAATGATCAATGCGGGAAATGTAGACCAAGTGTGAATGGTATATCTGATTTAGACTACAAAGAATTTTGTGTTGGTAGGCATGTACTAAGGTCATCAACATGATCTTAGTACATGCCTATCAACACAAAAAAGAAACATTCATCTCAAACGATCAATGCGGGAACGACAGACTGCGGTTCATATTGCCGCTTCAGACTAAAAATAATTTGGAAAATGCCGTCCAATGATCTTAGTACATGCCTACCAACACACAAAAAAAGACACATTCATTTCACCCCTTTTCCTAAATTACACAAAAACGAGTTTCCAGTCAGAGAAACGCACCAAGACCAAATTTTCATTGATAGATTTGGAAAAACGATGAAACTGGAAAAAAGATTAGATTCATGGGGTTCAAATGATCAATGCGGGAACAATAGACCAAAGTCCAATGGTATATCTGTTTTAGACTACAAATAATTAGAAAATACCGTTCGCATAATCTTAGTACTTGCCTATCAACACAAAAGGAAACATTCATTTCAAACGATTAATGCGGGAACGACAGACTGCGGTTCATATTGCCGCTTCAGACTAAAAATAATTTGGAAAATGCCGTCCACATGATCTTAGTACATGCCTACCAACACAAAAAAAGACACATTCATTTCACCTCTTTTACTAAATTACACAAAAACGAGTTTCCAGTCAGAGAAACGCACCAAGACCAAATTTCCTTTGATAGATTCGGAAAAACGATGAAACTGGAAAAAAAAATTAGATTCATTGGGTTCAAATGATCGATGCGGGAACGATAGACTAAGGTCCAATGATATATCTGTTTTAGACTACAAATAATTAGAAAATACCGTCCGCATAATCTTAGTACATGCCTATCAACACAAAAAGAAACATTCATTTCAAACGATTAATGCGGGAACGACAGACTGCGGTTCATATTGCCGCTTCAGACTAAAAATAATTTGGAAAATGCCGTCCACATGATCTTAGTGCATGAATACCAACACAAAAAAAGACACAGTCATTTCACCCCTTTTCCTAAATTACACAAAAACGAGTTTCCAGTCAGAGAAATGCACCAAGACCAAATTTTCATTGATAGATTTGGAAAAACGATGAAACTGGAAAAAAATTAGATTAATGGGGTTCAAATGATCAATGCGGGAACGATAGACCAAGGTCCAATCTTATATCTGTTTTAGACTATAAATAATTAGAAAATACCGTCCGCATAATCTTAGTATATGTCTATCAACACAAAAAAAGAAACATTCATCTCAAACGATCAATGCGGTAACGACAGATTGCGGTTCATATTGCCGCTTCAGATTAAAAATAATTTGGAAAATGCCTTCCACATGTCCTTAGTACATGCCTAACAACACAAAAAAGAAACCTTCATTTCACACGTTCTCCTAAATTACACAAAAACGAGTTTCTAGGAAGCTACAGGACCAACAAAACGAGGAAATCAGAAAATAAAAATTGGTTTCATAGGGCTAAATTCGGCACCAAATGAATTAAAAAATCAATGTGGAAAAGACAGATCAAAGTTCTGTGATATATCTGTTTCAGACTACAAATAATTCGGAAAAAGCTGACTGCATCATTTATTATAAATATAAAGCAGACATCCTGAGTAGATTTGTATACATGGTTACTTCAAAAATCCATATTTAAGTTGCTGATAAAAGGCATTAAGCTGGCAAGCAAGAAGCAGCAAAAACGCCGTGCATGACGTAACCTATTAGACAACCGCTTCGCTTTAAGTCCCACTTAAAGGGCGTAATTAAAGCTGCATTCAGCCTAACTGAATAAATAGGAAGAAAAATGGAGCTTCCGTTGCATGATATCAGAGACCCTTTCGCCGTATGTGCTGCTGAAAGCGCGTGTACGGAGCTTTTTTCTATACGCCTAAGCTTCAGAATGGATTAAAAACGAGGGTAACTGAACGTCGGGGGAAAAAACTGGAAGGAAGAATTTTTATAACGCCACCTGCTACAGCAGAGAACGGTAGAAGAAAAAATAAATAAAAGACACTTCATACCCGCGCCGCAATAACTACTGATAAATGGATTAGAATAACTTGTTATCGGTACACTTTTCCGACGTATTTATGTCAGGGGTAACACTCTCAGAAATAAATCGGGAAATGAAATAAAGAAACAAAGAAAGAAAGAACTGTGACGAAGCGATTGTGCTGTTATCGCGTTCGGCGTATCATCCTACGGATGAAAATAAAACAAATACTAATGACCAAGGCACGTTGTGAAAACAACCCGCATGTTGAGGCAGGAGAGATATTGAAATGAAATAGCGGCACTTTCTTTTCGCAACGCCCGATAATTTATTAGCACTTGCGCTACCGCTGCACGCGATTTGAATAAAGGAATCATTTGAATTTTGAGAAGTTGAAGCGATTTTCGGTGCTTTTAAAATTCGTTTTAATACTCAGAAAAAGGGACTTTTTTTTATTTATCCCCTTTTGTGTTCTGAGCTATATATAGCGATGAGGAAATTATTATTGGGGGAAAATATCTCGTGACAGGGAACGGTGAGATTTAATCTGGCATTGTCCCTGATCGAAATCAGGAAATTCGAGGAAACTCTATTATAATAATTTATTGCTTATTTTTTTATGAAATCATTTTCAAATGATTTTATCTTAACGATCATCTCCCACGCGGAGGAATAAGTGATTGGAATCAACAAAGTGTTATTTTGCTTCTTACACTTTTGATTTTATCGTGCATAAATGCAAACACATAGATGAATATGTGTGTTAATATTTATGCACGACAAAAGCAAAGATGTATGAAATACAACAAGACTGTAAATTACATACATATTTGTGTTTCAATGAATTGGGAAATATGGTTGGTTTTGGTTTTTTGGAGCGCTACGGTCTACTTTTTGCAACACGAGGGCTAATGAGACTGAGACCTACAGATTAAAGCCGATTCCAAAAGGCTACGAACAAACAGGCCACTGTGGGATTCGAACCTAAGAACGCCGGTACCGAAGGCCAGCACCCTAACCAATAGGCCATCGTTCGGCTTGAGAACTATGAGTACGAATATGTGTAAAGCAAAAACTTTTTGGCATTCATCATTCTATAGTACAAATAATTACTAACACAGCATACAATACCAGTGATATACCCAGCATTCTTTTCTGGGAAATCTAAGTTTCAAATCAATACAGTGAACTTACAATCTCATCAAAAAAGATACATTACACACACACATACAAAGCACAAGTGTACATAAATCTTATACATACAGCAATAGCATACATAAGTATGTCATAAAACGGATCCATCTAGCTAAACGTAATTTCTTTGTATTTTGGAAAATATATTTGGAACATAATTGTGTCGTTTATTTTATACTTAGAGTGTTTTACCAGGTTTATTTTTTTATGTCAAATAATGAAGCATATTTAATTTATACTCCAGTATTTACCTGTCAAATTTAACCAACATTGTCAAAATCAACACATTTTTCGTCAATAACTAGGAAAATTTAAAAAAATTGAGAAAGGAATGATGACGTATCTATTTATATTGCAACATTGCCTACCTTGTATGACAGCAAAAGTCGAAAACAGTATGGCATAATCCCTAATTTATAAACTACTGTTTCACAGTAATAAATTAATTCTTCTAGCTTTTAACGTCAGCTTATCAAACCTTCATCTGCATTTATATTCATGCTTTTGTGCACCGAAAACAATACTAAATTTCTTAACCTTTTGTGACCACTTCAGTTGCGAAAAAATGTCTTTACTCTTCTCATGGTTGAAAACGATCTGTTAACACTTACAGTGGAAACTAGTAATGCACATTTTACTAAGTTTAAAAAATCTTGTAGTACATACATTCATTTATATTTATATCCATGCCTTTGTGCACCGAAAACAATACTAAATTTCTTACCCTCTTTTGACCATTTCAGTGGAAGAAATGTGTTTACTCTTTTAGTGACTGTAAACGATCTATTAACACTTACAGTGGAAACTAGTAATGCACATTTTACTAAGTTTAAAAAATCTTGTAGTACATACATTCATTTATATTTATATCCATGCCTTTGTGCACCGAAAACAATACTAAATTTCTTACCCTCTTTTGACCATTTCAGTGGAAGAAATGTGTTTACTCTTTTAGTGACTGTAAACGATCTATTAACACTTACAGTGGAAACTAGTAATGCACATTTTACTAAGTTTAAAAAATCTTGTAGTACATACATTCATTTATATTTATATCCATGCCTTTGTGCACCGAAAACAATACTAAATTTCTTACCCTCTTTTGACCATTTCAGTGGAAGAAATGTGTTTACTCTTTTCATGGCTGTAAACGATCTATTAACACTTACAGAGGAAACTGGTAATGTACACACATTTTACTATGTTTAAAAATCTTAAAGTGCATACATTCATCTGCACTTATATTCATGCCTTTGTACCTCCAAAACAATACTAAATTTCTTAACCTCTTGTGACCAGTTCAGTTGCGAAGAGCTGTGTTTACTCTTTTCATGGCTGTAAACGATCTATTAACATTTGCAGTGGAAACTGGTAATGTACACACATTTTACTAAGTTTAAAAATCTTAAAGTGCATACATTCATCTGCATTTATATTCATGCTTTTGTGTCCCAAAAACAGTACTAAATTTCATAACCTCTTGTGACCAGTTCAGTGGAAGAAATGTGTTTACTCTTTTCATGGCTGTAAACGATCTTTTAACACTTAAAGTGGAAACTAGCAATGTACACACATTTTACTAAGTTTAAAAATCTTCTAGTGCATACATTCATCTGCATTTATATTCATGCCTTTGTGCCCCCAAAGCAGTACTAAATTTCTTAACCTCCTGTGACCAGTTCAGTGGAAGAAATGTGTTTACTCTTTTCATGGCTGTAAACGATCTTTTAACACTTAAAGTGGAAACTAGCAATGTACACACATTTTACTAAGTTTAAAAATCTTCTAGTGCATACATTCATCTTCATTTATATTCATGCCTTTGTGCCCCAAAAGCAGTACTAAATTTCTTAACCTCCTGTGACCAGTTCAGTGGAAGAAATGTGCTTACTCTTTTCATGGCTGTAAACGATCTATTAACACTGACAGTGGAAACTAGTAATGTACACAAATTTTACAAAGTTTAAAAAATCTTCTAGTGCATACATTCATTAGCATTTATATTTATGCCTTTATACACCGAAAACAATACTAAATTTCTTAACCTCTTGTGACCAGTTCAGTAGCGAAGAAATGTGTTTACTCTTTTCATGAAGGCGATCTCTTAACACTTATAGTGGAAACTGGTAATGTACACACATTTTACTAAGTTTAAAAATTTTAAAGTGTATACATTCATCTGCATTTATTTTCATGCCTTTATGCCTCCAAAACAATACAAAATTTCTACCCTCTTGTGATCAGTTCAGTGGAAGAAATGTGTTTACTCTTTTCATGGCTCTAAACGATACAGTAACACTTATAGTGGAAACTGGTAATGTACACACATTTTACTAAGTTTAAAAATCTCCTAGTGCATACATTAATTTGCACTTATATTCATGCCTTTGTGCACCGAAAACAATACTAAATTTCTTAACCTCTTGTGACCAGTTCAGTAGCGAAGAAATGTGTTTACTGTTTTCATGGCTGTAAACGATTTATTAACAGTTACAGTGGAAACTAATCATGTACAGACATTTTACTGAGTTTAAAAAAATCTTGTATTGCATACATGGAAAATATATTTCGGGGGAAATCTTAACCTCACGGACCCTCCTATAAAAACGTTCTTATGTAATACAGTAGACTCCCTCTTAACCACCTACGGATTCCTCAAGCTCAATGTTAATCTATGTGGAAAATAATGATTCTTTATAATTCCATGTAAAATCATTAGATTTTTTGTTACATTGTTAGATTTTTTTGCTTTTTTTAATACTTATGTTAAACTTAAAATCTCGACGGCTTTTTTGGCCTGTATTTAACTTGTGGTTATATTAGAAGTTATCTTTTTACCCTTTCAAATTCATGGTACATCGGCCATAAAATTGAGTTGTGCAAATAGTATCTGTTTCGACCGCTATAAAGTCGTAAATGCTTTAAAGCCGAGTGAGGTTGAGATTTAAAAGATTTAAACTTGGTTCCCCTGAGGTAAATTAAGGCATATGATTTTAAGTTCCGCAGAATAAGCTTTTAGTCCCTCAATGCCAATAACGGAAAAGTCTGTAATAGCTCAGCCAACAAGAAAATGTAATATAATAGCTCCCACTGGCGACTGTATTGAAAACCTGCCACAACATTAAGCAGCAACATTGAAATAAGATCTCTTCGGTAGAGATCATAAAGAGTACTGGTATTCAACAATTGCCCCGATTAACATTTGTTGAAGATAAAACAAACCTCACGTAAAGAGAAATTCTGCCTTTGTACATCGGAGAAGAAGAAGATATGTCATTGCACACACACATATCTATAAATTTATATAAATATATACATGTATGTATGAAATATGGGCGAGACTCAATCTAAATCACAACACAGTTTATTTCTGGTGAGATACATGAAATCCATACAACAGGCAAGCACTTTTACAACATCGTGCATACAGACAATGTGATCCTGCACACACTTTTCAAGCAGGGATTTCTCAGGTAAAAGGACTACGAATAATCCCTAAGCACAATTGATCACGTGATAAAAAATACCCATGTTTAAAGAGAACGCGCTAACTATTGGGTAAAGTAGTACAGGCAGAGGCTGAATTAAGTCTAAATCAGAATTACTGCGCAAAACCTCAACCTACTTTATGAACAAAAGTTATTAAATTAATAGTAAAATATGTAAATAAGGGATTTTAATAATACATGTATATGTGTATGTATGTTGAGTATAGTAATAAATTACACTACTGTTTATGGTACATTCTTATGGGAGAGTTTAATCTGTGACAGTTTATATAGAATGTTACTTTATCTTGGGCAAACACCTGGCATCTCGCCCTTGTTTGAAGATAAAGGTAAAATACTTAAAGGCTCCAAATACGTTTTTGCAGCTTAAAATCTAATATTGTTTTCATATCTAATATACATAAAGTATTATAGCATTTATCCAATAACTCTTGAAAAGAAAAATTAAAATCGATTGCTTTTCACTTTTTATCAGTAACCTACGGAAGGGACTGCATAAATTTAATTCTACATTTTTTATAAGATACGCAAGTGCTTCTTTAATCTTTATTCAGACTATTATACGAACTATATATGGTATGGCCCTTAATATTTAAAAGCTGTTAAGTATGTAAAATAGATTAATAGATTTAACATTGGAATTAATCAAAGCTGTTGACTATGAGAGGAAAAATATGGTTAAATATTAAGAATTGTTACAGATTGTTAAAATATTTACGCGTTGAAAAACAAGATCTTGATCAATTTTAGAAGATCTAACGAAAAAAGATCTGAAATATTAAAGTAAAACAAAGTTTATATATATATGTGTGTGTGTGTGTGTGTGTAATCCAATAATTATAAAACTGCTGGACACGTGATAGCCCCTATTATTTTTACTTGACAAAGAGAAAGCTAATCCGCTAACAATAATAACGAACGATGCAGTCGGGCCACATTGAAGAGAACGGCACAAGTCTAATTAAGACTTTATTTTAGAGCTGATAAAACGGACATCTTTACTTGTCGGCGACAGACAAAGGAAAAGACACAATCACTCTGCTCGAACAGAAGTGCACCCAAGAGCGAAGACAGAAAGAATTTTCCCACTTCCTCAGCGAATTTAAGTATAAGATCAGGAAAAACACGGAGCCAATTGCTGGAAACAGCTGGGAAACGTATTGAATAGACAGAAAATATACATGTACAGGATAGAAAGCTTTGGGAAATGTATCGAAAGAATTTTAAGTCGAGAACGCTCCTTTGATTATGACATTTAGTCTCTGGGAAAATTTAAAGAATTTAGAGTCTGGGAGATTTTAAGGAATTAGAATGGGAGAGAGGAAGTTTTTAAGAAAATATTAAAGTTAAATAATTTTTATATATTACATACATATATATATATATATATATATATATATATATATATATATATATATATATATATATATATATATATATATATATGACAGGGCTACTAAACACACTAGAGTTCGGAGTACCACTTCATCTCTTTATTTAAATCTCATCACACACTACTCTACAATGGCGTCTCACATTGGCGCCCAACTTCTAACAAAGGCAGGTTTTACTGCTTCGAGGAACTGCAGGTCTGACTGTGGAAAGTGCATACTGCTCTCTGCCCAGATCACTGCGCGTGAGCCGTATTTATGTGGCTAACTCCTCATGTCGCGTCACTCTCAATAAAAGAATCCCTAATTAAAATCTCTTAAAATTAATCTACATTTTAAATCCTGACATATATATATATATATATATATATATATATATATATATATATATATATATATATATATATATATATATATATATATATGTATGTATGTATAAATATATATGTATATATATATGTATAAATATATATATGTATATATATAAATATATGTTGTATATGTATGTATGTATGTATATATATATGTATATATATATATGTATATATATATATATATATATATATATATATATATATATATATATATATATATATATATATATATATATAATACTATATTGGATGCCCTGGAAGTGCGCTTTTTAAACAATGTCTGATAAAATATTTTTTTTATATTTCTTATCTCTCCTGGTACTTTTACTCCTAATGCTATCATTAGTTGCACAAGAGTAATGTAGACTGCATGGAAGAGCTAGTCCCATGAGCAGGAAGTATGCTAAAATGATACACATTGCTTTTAATTCCTTTCTTTTCACATCCATTCTTCCACAAAGCTGGATTCCACCTGATAGCAATACAGTAGCCGGTAATGACAGCCAAAATGTGTTTCAGTGTATATAAATTCAATGAAATACCATGTACAGCTTGAATTTCTTCCATGTCCTCTCTCTGGTGCGTCACATGACATAGTCATACTCTCTCACATTCATCGCACATGCGTATGCATGCGAGAAAGAAAAAAATGAGCTCGTGATTATTCTAACATAGAAAACCTGCCGGATAAAACCTTTTACCTCAAAAATTCTACTACAGCGTTGCAGTTTACAAGACTATACAAAAAACAGAATCCTATAGGTTCAAAAGCCTCAAAGAGTTCACGCTAAACATTCAGAATCAAAGACCTCAATCCTAATACATCCGAGAAGCCGTACAGTTAGCGAGGGCAGGACACGAAAGGAGATGATCTTCTGTGATGCGTGCTCCAATGCACTGGGGTCTTTTCGGAACAAATGAGCCGTCGAACGGTAAATGGACGGTTATCAGTTTCAGAGGCTGCGGAGACCAAGTATAGGAGATGATGTCTCTCTGGAGAGCTCAAGTGCTGCGATTTCTTCCTAGCTCCTCAAAAAATATTTCTGCATTTCAGAAGGTAGAATATGTGTATATATATATATATATATATATATATATATATATATATATATATATATATATATATATATATATATATATATATATATATATATATATATATATATATATATATATATTTGTGTGTATGTATATATATATATATGTGTGTGTATATATATATATATATATATATATATATATATATATATATATATATATATATATATATATGTCAGGTTTAAAAATGGGGGTTAAGAATTAAGCGAGTTATAATTAAAAATAGTTAGAACTCATTGATAACAATGTAATAGGAGAAAGACACACCCTCGAGAGGAACTAAACAGAGTAAAAGAACTGACGCGGAAGTAGACATAGGAATTTTGCTTAGTTAGCAACGCCAAAAAAGACCGTTCTGAGCGGGAACTTGGGCTGATAACATCCTCCGTTCATGTCGTCCCAAAGTATGGGAACAAAGGATTTCTAAATCGCATAACTATGGACAATAAAGAGATTCATATGGACAATAAAGGTATGGATTACAGTAAAGAAGTTTTTAAATATGAAATGAAATGTATCTTCCATGCCTTAACCACTTGTCCATGTCATATATATATATATATATATATATATATATATATATATATATATATATATATATATATATATATATATATATATATATATGGGATATTTATTCCCACGATGAAAAAGATGCAAATGCTCAACTAAAATGAACGTATTTAATTAAGCTATTTACACATTATATACAAAAATGGTGTCTAGGGAGAATTAAAATAAAAGTGGACATCAGTACCTGGCGCAACAATCAGTGCACGTCCTGGCGGTCAAAAACGATCAGCGAGAAGTACCGTCTGCACACGTTGCTGTCTCCCTCACGTCTATGGACAGTAAACAAAAGAGTTCGTTTCTCTCCTGTAGTTTTAACAGGGTTTAGTTGTTCTTTACTTCTACAAGCTGCCTCGGCAGGGTTGAATTGTCTTTTACTTTAGCATATATATATATATATATACATATGACTACTGAAACGGAGAAACGGGAGTGTTGCAGTCATAAACCCAGTTGCTGAGATAAAGCAACAAGAGACTATTTCATTAATGAAGAATATTTATTGCTGCATTTGCCATCGGTGGGGATTCTCAATTTAATTAAGAACAACAAGACAGCAGGATTTTATTTTTGTAGGGTCTTAAACTGGACACTAGGAATCTATACAGTTTTAATTGATTAGATCAGTTGCCCGAAAGCGGGAACTCTAGTCTTCGTAGTCAGTTTTGAGTAAGAGTCAAAAGAGGTAAAAAGAGGGGCACATGAAATTCCGCCCATTCATGGATTTCAAACCTAGTGAGAAATTGCTGGTGACGTAATGAAGGCTTTTAGCTATAAACTTACTTGAATATCTTTTATATATCAAATTCCCGGATGCTTGTTGACATGATATTTCTTAACATATCATCTTCGAGAGTTTTATGCAAAATACCTACATTCGTTTGAAGATTTAGAACTTTTTTCCTCACCCCCCACACAGATATATGTCAGGAAATGAAAATTAAATGTTAAAATTAACCATTTGATTAATAAAAATAGAGCAAACTCGTTCCTAATGCGCAAGAATCATGGTGAGTTAGCCTATTTAAGCGGAGAGTGCGTAAGATGCTCAAAAAATATCATTCCATTGGAAGAGAGAGAGAATTAGTAGCGGTAGAACATTTGGAATCAGGCGACTGGTGGCTCCTCAACGAAGAGTCGTTCTTTCTGTGGTGACTTTAATACATTGTTAACCGCCTTGTTGGATATTAAAGAAATAAATTCCTCTGTTCCGAACAGTGTTTGTGTTATTGAAGATATCGTCAATTCCATTAGTGTCTACAGCTTGACATGTATATATGTGTGTTTGTGTGTATGTATATGTAAACCAGCGCAATTTAAACCGTCGGTTACAATATAATTGTAGCCGCTATTGTTTATATTTCAGCCTTTCATCCCTTCAGTGGGTAGAGAAATTGAGGACCAAGCATGCTTGGGAACTAAACACTGGGGGTTCCGCGTAAGATTTACCACCTAACCGGAACTTTGCATCCCAGGGCCTTTGGTCACGCAAACGGAGATTGGCACCGTAAGCCTTGGCCCCCTAGGAGCTGTTGCGCATTAAAAAAAATTGTTTATAATTACACGGGCTACTGAGCAAGGAGAAGCCTAAACAACTCGACTATTGAAGTAAACAATCGTGGCACACTGAAGAGAACGACGTGTCCGTAAAAGAACTTAAACTTTATTTTACAGCTACTAAAAAATGACAAGTAACTCTGTCAAACGCAGAAGATTTAATGATCATGTAAATATGTGTAGATTACAGGGTGTGACCTCAGAGCGAGACGCGGAGACGAATTCTTTCCAAGAGAAAGTAGCTTAGTCGGCGATATTAACAGTAAAAAGGAACTTAGATCAGTTGAAAAAGTGAGTTGGGGACAGTTGGAAAATGTGGCCACTAGACAAAAAATTTGCATTTCTTTTCAGAGAAAGCTTTTAGAAATGGATTGGAAGAATTAAAGTCGTGGACACTCCTTTAAATAAGATATTTTGTGGGTGGAAAAATAGATTTGAAGGAATAAGAAAGGGAAAAGAGAGAATTTTAAAGAGATATTTAAAGTATAATAGTTTTGATATATTATATATAGGCTGTATATATGCGTGTATAAGAGCTTAATTTGTATGAATATATATAATGCTATATTTACATGTAAGTTTCCTGCACACCACCATATAAATTCTCTTTTTAAACTATCAGTAATCTCTACATATATTCTTATTTTTTTATATAAAAATGGGCTGGATATTTTAAAGAAAGGATAAAGAGAAACCAAAAGAATTTAACCATGAAACGTTTACAAAAGAAATAAAGAAAAAATATTCCCGATTTCCGAACGTCGAAAAGAATTAGTCAGCAAAAATACTCATGTAGCGATAAATTAAATTCAATGTTCCACTTGCGGTATGAGAAACAAAGAAACGGTCTTTTGTAAGGAGAAAATCAATTCCTGAAGAGACTCACTGTAGAAAGTGCCACAGTTAATTTTCTATTTTACAGTGGTGTATTATACTTGGTTAGTTAGGAATGCTGAGTTCTTCTTTTCATTATCCCTCTAAGCGGTTTGCACGTACATTCTGCGGCTGTCACAGACAATTTTCGACTCCAGTAGACGTAGTGTACATTTTGACAGTGCTTTCCCCCATGGAGTTTTGATTAAGGGTCATCTTTGTTTATTAACTGTATTCCTCTTGACTGATTTTATTGAGGGATATACTTAGGAACAAAGACGATGATATAATGCTTTGAATCTCTTATTTCGAAGTATTCATTTGCGGTAACAGTATATCTCTAATTGCACCACTGAAATATCTTGGATTTTAGTAAAAAATATATAATTCTCTTAAAAATCTTTTTTATTCGTATTTTAGATACATTATTTCTTATGTGATGCTATTCGAGACTTGACGAGCTTAAGTGAATTAAATTTTCACAATCAATAATGTCTATTTATATATCTATTTATAACCGGAGTAGAGGGACAATAAAATTGTTCCGTATTCTTTCTAGTCGACAAAGGGTGAAGTAAAATCAATTATAGAGACTGGTCACTAACACAATAAAATTTAGCGTATTTTTGGAGACTTTTTTCCCTGTGTTCACTCGTTATACATAGGCTTGATAAGACCACGACCTTCGTAATGCTGATTCTGAACAGCTATGAACGCTCATGTTCACAGCGGAATACATACCCAAGACTGTGGCACCGAAAGGTACTGCACTACCTGTTTCATCATCGTCCACTCAGCAACTGCCCTTTTTTATATTCCTGTAATTGAGTGCACTTTCGGCTTATATTTTTTTCACTATTGTCGTGTAGTCCTCGTTTTTATTTGAGTATTAACCTGTGATCAAATGTATAGTGAGGTTTTATTTTGATTGCATTGTGTAAAAGTATTTTAGTACTAAATTTAACCACAGGTTCTGAGAAACTATAGACATAAGATATGAAAATAAACTAATAGCTAAATTAACAGCATCCGAAACTACCTTAATATGAAAAAGAAAAATTATTATAATATATATAAATCTATGTACACACAAACTTATTCTAATTTTCATAAATATGCTTTATCAACACCTTCTAAATTAGTTCTGACAATAAATTTTCAATACTTAAGTAATTATGTAAATATAAGAGAGAGGACCTAATCTCAATTTCAAAAGGTATGTAAAAGGGGGTACCTTTGGGGAGTTAAAATGGTGTGCCCGGAACACTGCTGGTTGATGGGTATCTATGGCTGGTCAGGATTGGGTATCTATAGATCTTCCGTCGGTCTGGTCAGGGGCTTCCTCCTGAGTGTTTGGGGTGCGGCCGTGCTATTTGATACAGAAACACTTCCCGTCGGACTTGACTGGACTCTCGAACACGTTCCGTCGGACTTCTCTCCTCGTCTGGACTACCGAACACCTTCCCTCGGACTTCCGAACACCTTCCGTCGGACTTGTCTAGTCTACTCGACTCCCGAACCTCTTCTGTCGGACTTCCGAACACCTTCCGTCGGACTTTCTCCTCGTCTCGACTATCGAACACCTTCTAAATTTTAGATTTTTCTTATTTTATTAATTTCATCCTTGTCCCCTCTTCCTTCTTATCGTCCAATCGGGATAGTTGTAAGAATCTAATTGGTCTGCTTAAACCCCGCCTTGAGACCGCCAACGTGGAAAAACTTATCCCTTCTAATTGGGCACTGCCACTTAATGACTCATAAATACTCCACAAAGGTACATTCTTATTTAATGTCAAGTACGGAGACGGGATTCTAATCTGGGACTCGGATCAGATTCCCGCCCGAGACCACGTACAAGACAACAATATCCGTAGAATATAATTTTATGGACCTCTGTCTTTTTACAAAGATGTGATGAGGTCAGATTTAGATCCCGAGCATTTTACTTCTTGTATGAATGAATCAATTACATTACTGATCTAAATCGCCTCATCACAACTATATTGTTGTTAAATTTAAGAAGATATTATATAAGATGTAATTTTATAAAAAAAGACGAAAGCAAGCTCCTCTGAACAGATTTGTTTTAAATTCTATATAGAAAATAAAGTTTTAATCTTCTATGTATTTGTAAACAAACTAAAGAAAAAATTAAGTATACATACGTATAATGTTGTGCCTTTTTTTATAAAATTTCATTTCCTTTACATTACACTTGTTCGGTATTACGTCTCTTTACATTTGTTGCACATCGATAGGAAGCCAAATTTGGCGATTAAATTTTGTTGCAAATTTTACCATACATATATTGCCAGATTTGGCGATTTTTGACGTTGAAGCTGCGGATTACTGTAATTATTTTTTTAACCGACATTCTCCCGAAAGCAGAAAAAAAATCTAGAAATTTTAAATTTTAATATCTTAGTCAATTTTTACTCCGAAAATGTAAAATTTTGGTTTTACTGTTTTTAGGCTGTGTTTTAATTTTTTGATTAAATATAATGTTAAAATTCGGTTGAACAATAAAAATTTAGATTTTTGTAATTTTCTCAAAATTACATTTTTAATTTAAAATCACCTTTAAATAAATGCTTATTTTATCTGAAACATGTCTTATATGGATTGGTTTGGTTTTGGAGCGCTACGGTCTACTTTTTGCAACACGAGGGTTAATGAGACAGGGACCTACTGCTTAAAGCGGATTACGGACGGCTACGAACATCCATGCCATACTGGGATTCGAATCCACGCACTCCGGTTCCGAAGGCCAGCACCCTAACCATTCGGCCATCGTACGGCTTCCTTATTTGGAAACCTACAACCAAGGATTGCAAAGAAAAGAAATTAAAGACTTAATATTTACCCTGTATATTCCTAATTGTTGGACAATTACTTAGGTGTTGAGTTCATTTCGAACTGTCACCACTTTTCAAATCGGTTATAAATGCATTATCTATTCCTAAATATGCAAGTTTTATGGTTGTCTAAATAGTGTTGTTGCATTCTTTTAAACCGGAAGATAATGTTTTAAAATGTTGTAGATTTACGAGTATTTGTAGATCATTGGTCGGGGAACTTTTTTAATCATTACCCCAAAATATTTTTGTGTAAGTTGATATTACCCCATGGCAAAGAGAAAAAAAATAAAAAAAAAACGATTCATATTATAACCCCCGCCTCCCATGATAATTTAAAAAAGAAAACAACTAAAAATTTTATTTAAACTTCATTTATTCAATTTATCAATGTAATACCTAGTAATCCATAACGGTATTGTAACAAATAATAATAATAATAATAAAAGAAAAACAAACAATAGTTAGAATTGAAAAAATTAAAAAAAAAGAATAATTGAAAAAAATTTTTAAATCATCAACTAACTAATAAAAACTCGCTCTCAGACTTGTCACTTTATTTGTACTCAATTTAAAGTAAAATAAAATGTGCTTTATTGCTCAAAGAGAACACTTTAGTGGTGGGTAGGGAGATTTCAAGAACACTTTAGTGATGGGTAGTGAGATGGCGAGAACACTTTAGTGTGGTGGGTAGTGAGATGGCGTGGCCTGCATATGTCGCTAAATTGTTTAAGTTGAAAAAAATACTAACAAGTTTATAAAATAGCAAATTAAAAATATATACTTTTTACTCAAAAAAGTTTTATTTTTACCTCAAAAATTCATTTTTTTTACCCATTTGGGTAATTTACCCCGGTTCCCCGACCGCTGTTGTAGAAGCTGGTGATCTTGTAAACTTTTATGCTATTTTATTATCATTCAAGTCAGATGAATAAATACTCGTTCTATTTAAAAAGAAACCATTGTACTATTAGTTTTCAATTTAACTCCACTACATGGACAAATCTCCAGTACTCTACAATTAATATCTATCTCCAACTCCCTCCGAACAATGGCCGAATAAGTATGCACTGCTCTTCGGTATCAGACTTCGTGGCTTAACCCCTTGCCTGTGGAATTTCAGAAAAACGTGCCAAAAATGAAAAAAAAAATTTCTCTCTAATTTTGTTCGTTATTTTCATCAAAATGTTAGAAATAGATTTGTTTTGAAAAAAAAATTTAAGCGAAATAACCATTTTCACATGTATGGAAAATGTCAATGGATTTACAGTAAGTATTGCTCAAATTACAACATAAATCAAATGGCTTAATTGTATGGATAAATATAATAAACTAATACATCAATAATATTATCTATATCAACTGACATGAATTCCATGTCCCTCAGATTCCTTTGAATTTCACAAATCCTTTACAATATCCGAGAACTAGCGACAAATGGCGCGAAACTGTAGAACTTTTAGCAGGAAAGTATCTCTATTAGGAAAATGGCAAATTAAATATTATGCATGGAATGAACCAGTTTCGGGCTTCATGGAATTGAAATACTGTTTTTTCTCTTGTCCGTACTCAGGTTGATCCTTCCAAAATTGAGGAATTTGCATTGCACAAACTAAGTTCGTGCGTCACAGGCGAAGGGTTAAAATCTCACTGCAGGCATGGATGCTTCTAATCGTTTTGAATTGCCTTTAATCCCTTAAAGAACAGCACTTAAAATGCTGTACTAATCGACCGTTCTGAAAACCGTTGCTGTTTAACGCAATGTAGTAATTAAATATATCATTTAAATATTCAACTAAAACGTTCCGATTTCCGATTACACATACGCGACACTGGTCTCCCGATATCAACCGGAGCTCTTCGCATGGAGGCGACGCTGGGCTGAACGGAGTAAAATCGCTGCGTCACGTCCACGAGACGTTGGTCGAGAACGGGTTAAGCAAGTGAGCATCAATCTCCTTAGCTCTCGTGTTACAAAAAAGGCTAGATCTCATCACTCAAAAAAAAAAAAAAAAAAAAAAAAAAAAAAAAAAAAATTCTTAATTCTACAAAAGAAAAAAATGTGTTGGATATTTTCAACAAAGAAATCGAAAGAATTAAAATGAACTAATCATGAAACGTTTAAAAAAAATGCAAAAGAAAAAAGTCCAGGAATTTTTCGCAATTTCGGGACGTCGAAAAGAATTAGTCAGCAAAACTACACGTGTAACAATAAATTAAATTCGGTGCCCCAGTTGCGAGAAACAAAAGAAGGACGTTTCTAGAGAGAAAATCAATTAATTCTAAAGAGACTGATAGTAGAAAAGTGTCACAATTAATTGCCAGTTGTACTGTCGTGTATCTCTCACGGCAACTGCCCGGAATGCAGTTTTTCTGTCCCACTGTTCAAATGCTTCATCGATTAAGATTAGATTATGCTATTTTATAAACATTAAATTTAAGGATACACTAAGAATATGGGGTTAAATAATTAGAAATAGTCTTTAAATGTCTAATGAAACAAGTTTTTATTCTTCCTACCATATCAAAAAATCACAAGAGAATACAATACAAATAAATCAATAATAGGTAAAGCAAAGAGGGCCTTACCTTCAAATTTCCAATGGTACTGCTTCTCATCAATTTGAACCGGGCCGGGATGTTTTTACTCTTTTATAAGCACCTTGAGAAATCTGTCTTTGGCATTAAATGCTCGAATACATTCGAGAAAATGAAACAAAATTTATTACAATACCGGATAAATTTAAAAGGAATTACAGAAACGCGAAAAAACTATGTACATGTAAAAAGATCTAGCGAGCGTTCATCTGGTCTGTTTACACTCGCGGCACCGACACCCACAAGTTCGTTCGTTACGGTTTCAGTTAGTTAGCAGTTAGTATGCCGGAGGTTTTCCCACAACCAAGATAAATCGGAGCCTCGAACCAAAACTTAACTGAAAACCGGAAAAAAAATTTTTATTTTTCCCAGAACTGAACCGAAAAAATATCAATTTACTTCTGTTCAATATATTTTCAGTCATTTTTTTACTTTAACCAATTTAATATTTTCTAATTTAACATCAATCATATGATTATTGTCATCACTTGTACATTGTGCCGAACGATGACCGAATGGCTAGGGAGCTGATCTTCGGTACCGGAGTTCGTGGATTTGAATCACACTATAGCATGGATGTTCGTGGCCGTTCGGAATAGGCTTTAAGCAGTAGACCGCAGTCTTATTAGGCCTCCTGTTGCAAACAAGTAGATCGTAGCAACCATATTCTTTCCTGTCTTTGGGTTGTTCAGAATACTCTGCGTGAGGAACAGAGATTTAATCAACTTCATTAAAATAATTACAAAAATCTATGGCAATTCTTGCAGTTATGCTTTTTGAAACTTTATTTATATTTAAGTAATGCGGCTAATACATTTATAAACAATTTTACATTAATGTTTTAAAGATTCAATTCTTCCTTGATAATATTAATTTCCTTATTAGATTCACTTTGAGTAATGATATTTTTAGCTTAGAAATATTCTTTCCAGTCTTTGGGTTGTACAGAATACCCTCCGTGAGGAACAGAGGTTTAATCAACTTCATTAAAATAATTTTAAAAAATCTATGACAACTCTTGGAGTTATGCTTTTTCACACTTTATTTATGTTTAAATACTGGGGATAATATATTAATAAACAATTTTACATTAATATTTTAAAGATTCAATTCTTCCTTGATAATATTAATTTCCTTGTTAGATTCACTTTGAGTAAAATATTTTTAGCTTAGAAATATTCTTTCCAGTCTTTGGGTTGTACAGAATACCCTCCGTGAGGAACAGAGGTTTAATCAACTTCATTAAAATAATTTTAAAAAATCTATGACAACTCTTGGAGTTATGCTTTTTCACACTTTATTTATGTTTAAATACTGGGGATAATATATTAATAAACAATTTTACATTAATATTTTAAAGATTCAATTCTTCCTTGATAATATTAATTTCCTTGTTAGATTCACTTTGAGTAATGATATTTTTAGCTTAGAAATATTCTTTCCAGTCTTTGGGTTGTACAGAATACCCTCCGTGAGGAACAGAGGTTTAATCAACTTCATTAAAATAATTTTAAAAAATCTATGACAACTCTTGGAGTTATGCTTTTTCACACTTTATTTATGTTTAAATACTGGGGATAATATATTAATAAACAATTTTACATTAATATTTTAAAGATTCAATTCTTCCTTGATAATATTAATTTCCTTGTTAGATTCACTTTGAGTAATGATATTTTTAGCTTAGATATTCTTTCCAGTCTTTGGGTTGTACAGAATACCCTCCGTGAGGAACAGAGGTTTAATCAACTTCATTAAAATAATTATATAAAAAATCTATGACAACTCTTGGAGTTATGCTTTTTCACACTTTATTTATGTTTAAATACTGGGGATAATATATTAATAAACAATTTTACATTAATATTTTAAAGATTCAATTCTTCCTTGATAATATTAATTTCCTTGTTAGATTCACTTTGAGTAATGATATTTTTAGCTTAGAAATATTCTTTCCAGTCTTTGGGTTGTACAGAATACCCTCCGTGAGGAACAGAGGTTTAATCAACTTCATTAAAATAATTTTAAAAAATCTATGACAACTCTTGGAGTTATGTTTTTTCACACTTTATTTATATTTAAATAATGCGGCTAATATATTAATAAACAATTTTACATTAATATTATAAAAAATTCAATTTTTCTATGATAGTATTTATTTCTTTGTTAGATTCACTTTGAGTAATGATATTTTTAGCTTAGAAATATTCTTTCCAGTCTTTGGGTTGTACAGAATACCCTCCGTGAGGAACAGAGGTTTAATCAACTTCATTAAAATAATTTTAAAAAATCTATGACAACTCTTGGAGTTATGCTTTTTCACACTTTATTTATGTTTAAATACTGGGGAATATATTAATAAACAATTTTACATTAATATTTTAAAGATTCAATTCTTCCTTGATAATATTAATTTCCTTGTTAGATTCACTTTGAGTAATGATATTTTTAGCTAGAAATATTCTTTCCAGTCTTTGGGTTGTACAGAATACCCTCCGTGAGGAACAGAGGTTTAATCAACTTCATTAAAATAATTTTAAAAAATCTATGACAACTCTTGGAGTTATGCTTTTTCACACTTTATTTATGTTTAAATACTGGGGATAATATATTAATAAACAATTTTACATTAATATTTTAAAGATTCAATTCTTCCTTGATAATATTAATTTCCTTGTTAGATTCACTTTGAGTAATGATATTTTTAGCTTAGAAATATTCTTTCCAGTCTTTGGGTTGTACAGAATACCCTCCGTGAGGAACAGAGGTTTAATAACTTAATTAAAATAATTATACAAAAAACTATGACAATTCTAACAGTTCTGCTTTTTCACATTTTACTTATATTTATATAATGCATCCTAACATATTAATAAACAATTTTACAATTAATATTTTAAAGATTCAATTTTTCTACAATAGCATTAATTTCCCTTGTTAGATTCACTTTGAGTAATGATATTTTTAGCTTAGCAAATATTCTTTCCAGTCTTTGGGTTGTACAGAATACCCTCCGTGAGGAACAGAGGTTTAATAAACTTAATTAAAATAATTTTACAAAAAATCTATGACAACTCTTGGAGTTCTGCTTTTTACATTTTACTTATATTTAAATAATGCACCTAATATATTAGTAAACAATTTTACAATTAAGATTTTAAAGATTCAATTTTTTCTACAATAGCATTAATTCCCTTGTTAGATTCACTTTGAGTAATGATATTTTTAGCTTAGAAATATTCTTTCCAGTCTTTGGGTTGTACAGAATACCCTCCGTGAGGAACAGAGAATTAATCAACTTCATTAAAATAATTATACAAAAAACTATGACAATTCTAACAGTTATGTTTTTTCACACTTTATTTATATTTAAATAATGCGGCTAATATATTAATAAACAATTTTACATTAATATTATAAAAAATTCAATTTTTCTATGATAGTATTTATTTCTTTGTTAGATTTACTTTTAGTACTAATATTTTTAATTTATCAATATTCTTTCCAGTCTTTGGGTTGTACAGAATACCCTCCGTGAGGAACAGAGGTTAATAAACTTCATTAAAATAATTTTAAAAAATCTATGACAACTCTTGGAGTTATGCTTTTTCACACTTTATTTATGTTTAAATACTGGGGACCTAATATATTAGTAAACAATTTTACATTAATATTTTAAAGATTCAATTCTTCCTTGATAATATTAATTTCCTTGTTAGATTCACTTTGAGTAATGATATTTTTAGCTTAGAAATATTCTTTCCAGTCTTTGGGTTGTACAGAATACCCTCCGTGAGGAACAGAGGTTTAATCAACTTCATTAAAATAATTTTAAAAAATCTATGACAATTCTAACAGTTATGCTTTTTCACATTTATTTATATTTAAATAATGCACCTAATATATTAATAAACAATTTTACATTAATATTATAAAAAATTCAATTTTTCTATGATAGTATTTATTTCTTTGTTAGATTCACTTTGAGTAATGATATTTTTAGCTTAGAAATATTCTTTCCAGTCTTTGGGTTGTACAGAATACCCCCCGTGAGGAACAGAGAATTAATCAACTTCAATTAAAATAATTTTAAAAAAACTATGACAACTCTTGGAACAGTTATGCTTTTTACATTTTTATTTATATTTAAATAATGCGGCTAATATATTAATAAACAATTTTACATTAATATTATAAAAAATTCAATTTTTCTATGATAGTATTTATTTCTTTGTTAGATTTACTTTTAGTACTAATATTTTTAATTTATCAATATTCTTTCCAGTCTTTGGGTTGTACAGAATATCCTCCGTAAGGAACAGAGAATTAATAAACTTAATTAAAATAATTATACAAAAAACTATGGCAATTCTAACAGTTCTGATTTCTTACATTTTACTTATATTTAAATAATGGGGACCTAATATATTAGTAAACAATTTTACAATAATATTTTAAAGATTCAATTTTTCTACAATAGCATTAATTCCCTTGTTAGATTCACTTTGAGTAATGATATTTTTAGCTTAGCAATATTCTTTCCAGTCTTTGGGTTGTACAGAATACCCTCCGTGAGGAACAGAGAATTAATAAACTTAATTAAAATAATTATACAAAAAACTATGACAATTCTAACAGTTCTGCTTTCTTACATTTTACTTATATTTAAATAATGCACCTAATATATTAGTAAACAATTTTATAATAATATTTTAAAGATTCAATTTTTCTACAATAGCATTAATTCCCTTGTTAGATTCACTTTGAGTAATGATATTTTTAGCTTAGCAATATTCTTTCCAGTCTTTGGGTTGTACAGAATACCCTCCGTGAGGAACAGAGAATTAATAAACTTAATTAAAATAATTATACAAAAAACTATGACAATTCTAACAGTTCTGCTTTCTTACATTTTACTTATATTTAAATAATGCACCTAATATATTAGTAAACAATTTTACAATAAGATTTTAAAGATTCAATTTTTCTACAATAGCATTAATTCCCTTGTTAGATTCACTTTGAGTAATGATATTTTTAGCTTAGCAATATTCTTTCCAGTCTTTGGGTTGTACAGAATACCCTCCGTGAGGAACAGAGAATTAATAAACTTAATTAAAATAATTATACAAAAAACTATGACAATTCTAACAGTTCTGCTTTCTTACATTTTACTTATATTTAAATAATGCACCTAATATATTAGTAAACAATTTTATAATAATATTTTAAAGATTCAATTTTTCTACAATAGCATTAATTCCCTTGTTAGATTCACTTTGAGTAATGATATTTTTAGCTTAGCAATATTCTTTCCAGTCTTTGGGTTGTTCAGAATATCCTGCAGTGGAATAATCAACTTATTAACCCGAGAGTACGCTCGTCGGACCTCGGAAGCTCTGTGTAAATATTTTCAGGAAAACACCTAAAATTGCTTTTGATGATAAACAGAAAATTTGTATTACAAAAAAGTACTTTAACCCTTTAATACCCAAGTCATTTCTGCCGATTACATTTCGCAGCCTATCTTAAATCTAAGTTAATATGGACTGTACAAAACGAAATAAATTTGAAGATCAAACATTTTTGAATACTAGAGCATGTCACGTCAGTGATCAGTTATCGTGTTAAACATAGAGTGACATTTATATAAAAAAAAGGAAAAACTTCCTGAAAAAAGATTTATTTGATATTGCAGGTAAAATAATCTCTGCAAAATGCTGTAGTGTAATGGAAAAAGCAAATTTGTCACGATCTCAGTCTGTACCTGCCGAAAAAGTAAATTTATGAGCGCTGATCGAAAAATCATAAAATCTAGATCTAAATGAAAAAAATATAAATAATAGAAATTACTTGAAAATTTCGTAGATTCTTTATAAGATTGCCCATTACAAAGGAAAATTTGTTCTAAGAAATCATAAAAACTCTACAAGCTATTTTTAGCCGTATCAAAAATAATACGCCAGGCATTAAAGGGTTAATGAAAGTTTAAAATCTATTTCGGATTATTTGAAATAATTTTTACAAGCAATTTGGACTGTATATCTTTTTTTTTTTTTTTTTTTTTTTTTTACTAGCATTCAGGAAGCATAAACGTAAGACACACACAAGTTAAAATTTTCACCACATTTTTATATTTCATCTTTGTAATTCATCATTTTAATCAAATAACGATGCATTTTTGACAACATCTCTCCTCCGACCACAAACACTAAATAAAAATGCAAAAGTATATACCCTTGCACTGGGTCTCTAAATGCCGAATAAATTGAAAGTATCCCTATCTGAGAAAAATATTAAGAGAAAAAACTTTTTGTATATTTATATTTATAAGTGCATTTTTAAAAACTTAATATGACTATTAATAATTGCATCAAAATAATACATAATTTAATATAAATAATTATTTTAGAATTATACAAAATTTAATATATATATTAATATTTACAAGAAAATTATATAAAGTTTAATGTTAATAGTAATATTCGCATCAAATTTTATAAAATTTATAATTACTATTCATAGTTGCATTAAAATTATACTAAATTTAATATTAAAGTATAAATCTAAAAGCCCATGCATAATCTTGTGTAATATGCTTCAGCAAATGTGTAAAACAAATTGAAGAAAAATAGAGCAAAACTTTTCAAAACTTGAATTTTTTTAATTAAATTTGATAAAATATTTTATTTTTTAAAATATTTATATTTTTACAAGTATTTATTTCAATTTTATAGTATTTTCAAGAATTTCCATAGATTTTTGTAATTATTTTAATGAAGGTGATTAAACCTCTTCCCCACACAGGGTATTCTGAACAACCCAAAGACATGAAAGAATATGGTTGCTATGGTCTACTTGTTTGCAACGGGAGGCCTAATAAGACTGCTGTCTACTGCTTAAAGCCTATTCCGAACGGCTACGAACATCCATGCTAGAGTGTGATTCGAATCCACGAACTCCGGTACCGCAGATCAGCTCCCTAGCCATTCGGTCATCGTTCGGCACAATGTACAAGTGATGACAATAATCATATGATTGATGTTAAATTAGAAAATATTAAATTGGTTAAAGTAAAAAAATGACTGAAAATATATCGAACCGAAGTAAATCGATATTTTTTCGGTTCAGTTCTGGGAAATATAACTATTTTTTTTTCGGTTTTCAGTTCAGTTTTGGTTCGAGGCTCCGATTTATTTAAATTTCTTATTCGATTGTTTTATCAGTTATCACTCTTATGTTTTACATTGCTACAAGTGCTTAAATTTTCTATTGTTTATTTATTAATACTATTACTACTCCTTTTGACTAAAACACATTAAATTCATTACATAATTATATAAATTTAATATTAAAATTAAATAATAAGAAAATTGCGGAAATGCATGTTATTAGGGTCTAGAAGACTTATAAGACATCTACAGAAAATTTGGGAAGTTTATTTCTATTTGATGATTTTGTGTGGAAGGTTTTTATATGACAACTCTTGCAGTTCTGCTTTTTCACACTTTACTTATATTTAATTAATGCAGCTAATATATTAATAAACAGTTTTAGATTAATATTTTAAAGTTTCAATTTTTTATGAAAAAATTAATTTCTTTGTTAGATTTACTTTGAGTACTGACTTTTTTTGTTCCAAATGCTTTTTAATCAATTTTGATTTTTTTTTCTTTTGAACTATTGTTGCCTTATTTTCTGAAGATTCACTTTTTCGTTTCTCCTTAATACCATCTAATAGCGAACAGGTATTTTTAAATGAATGCAACAAGAGTAATTTTTTAACTGGAGGGAATTAATTATTTATTAACAGTTTTTGCAAAAAGTTCTCTAATTTTTTTTTTTAAATCACAATTTTTCTGATAATTTTCTGACATTTCCAGGATTTCCAAATTACCTTATAATTTCCGGTTTTTCTGGTCGCTAGGTACCCTGCTGAAAAACTCGAATATGCTCTAAAAAAATTAATAATGAACATCTGACGCGCGAATGTTTGATCATGTAATCAAAATTATATAACGATTTAATTCGAACATCGACAACCTATGATTCCCGAGCCACTTGCGAAAATGTTAATATTTTGTATTTTGATTATAGTTCTAAAAATGTGTAACATATATTTACCAACTAGTCGCATCCCGTTCAGTTTCCGGTCTAGGTATACATATTTAATGACATTACGTGGGAATCGCTGGAGTTTAATCAACAATGGCAGCAACCTCGTTACCGGAGGCTAGCGAGTTCGGATCTCGACCCGAACATAGATCCTCCGTGTTCATTAATGGCGCTTGGGTCAGGTAAAATAGGTTCGAGGTCTTAATGTCTTTCAAGTCCCAAACGATACCTACAGAGGTAAAGAAGGACTCCTTGGTCCTTGCTTTAAAATTAGGAGGAGGAACCTCTTTGTGTTATCTTATGCTGGCTACATATAGGGAGCTCCTATAATAAATTGGGGAACAGTTGATGGTAAAATTCCCTCGTATAGCAGAAAACGGTAGATCTCAGCACTCCAAATTAAAGTAACCAAATTGACATATTACTGAGAAGACTGTTAAAATCAAAAAGATTGAGCATTTTCATATAAAAACAATTCTTTGTGCAAAACAGAGAGTTATGCTAGTCGCAGGCCCGAATCCAACTGCCCTCTCTTACTTCTCTCCTTTGTTCGGCGAGGGGGATCAGCACTTGATCCCTTCCGAAAAGAGAAATAGCTTAGATGCACTGTCACACAAAAAAAAAAAATGACGAAAAAAATTAAAGTAGACCAAATTGACATATTACTGAGACTCGGAGACTGTCTAAAATCAAAAAGGATTAACCGAGCATTTTCATATCCAAAATACAATTCTCTAGCTGCAAAACAGAGAGACGCCTGCAAGTCGCAGGCCCGAATCCAACTGCCCTCTCTTGCAGATCTTCTCTCCTTTCTTCGGCGAGGGGGGATCAGCACTTAATCCCTTCCGAAAAGAGAAATCCTCCCTTCCAGATGCACTGTCGGCCTGAAAAAAAAAAAGACATATCCGAAAAGCCTTATCAGCTCCCCTTAGCCGGCCGGCTCCTATTTCCCCAAGGACTGCCGGGTGGAAGGAAATAATAAGGGTGATTTTGCAGATATCAAGAAGGGCAGACAAGCGAAACACTGGTCGTGGGGACCAAATTAGTTTTCAATTTAACCCCACCATAGACTGTTGGTGGAAAAATCTGCAGTACTCTAGTGCTAATATCTATTCCTAACTCACGCTGGACGATGGCCGAATAAGTAGGCACTGCTCTTCGGCTTAAAATCTCACTGCTGGTATGGATATTCGTAGACTTTTTTAAGAAAGTAAGTTCCAATGTCATTAGCTTTCGTGTAACAAAAAAGTGTAGATCCAGATAGGGCCAAAAAATTCTTAATTCTTAAAATAAATTATTAATTAATTAAAATAAATAAAAATAAAAAATAAATAAAGAATAAAGTATTAAACAAAAAATTGTACTATTGGTTTTCAATTTCACTCCACTACAGACTGTTGGTGGACAAATCTGCAGTACTCTACACCGCTAATATCTATCACTAACTCATGCTGAACGATGGCCGAATACCGCTCTTCGGTATCGGACTTCTTGACTTAAAATCTCGCTGCTAGTATGGATGTTCGTAGACTTTTTTTAAGCAAGTAAGTTCCAATCTCATTAGCTTTCGTGTAACAAAAATGTGTAGATCCAAATAGGGCCAAAAAATTCTTAATTCTTAAAATAAATAAATAATTAATTAAAATAAATAAAAAAAATAAAAATATAAAGTATTAAACAAAAGATTGTACTATTAGTTTTCAATTTTACCCCACTGCAGACTGTTGGTGGACAAATCTGCAGTACTCTACAGCTAATATCTATCACTAACTCACGCTGAACGATGGCTGAATAAGTAGGCACTGCTCTTCGATATTGGACTTCTTGGCTTAAAACTTCACTCCTGCCATGGATGTTCGTAGACTTTTTTAAGCAAGTAAATCCCAATCTCATTAGTTTTCGTGTAACATAAAAGTGTAGATCCAAATGGGGCCAATATATTCTTAATCCTTAATATAAATAAATAAATAAAAAATTTCAAATGAATAAAAATAAATAAAAAATTAGAAAAGTGTTGGTTATTTTCAACAAAGGAATCGAATGAATTAAAACGAACTAGTCAAGAAACGTTTACAATGAAAAAGAAAAAAAAAACAGAAGAGAAAAAAAAATCCAGGAATTTTCTGCGATTTCGGAACGTTGAAAAGAATTAGTCAGCGAAACTACACGTGTAACGATAAATTAAATTCGGCACCCCAGTTGAGGAAAACAAAAGAAGGACGATTCTAGAGAGAAAATCAATTCTGAAGAGACGGATTGTATTAAAAGTGCCACAATTAATTGCCAGTTGTACAGTTGTGTATCTCTCACGGCAACTGCCTGGAATGCAGTTTTTGCGTTCTTCCGATCAAGTGCTTCATTGATTTAAATTAGATTACGCCATTTCATAGACATTAAATTTAAGAAAACACTAAAAACATGGGGTTAAATAATATGAAATAGTCTTTAAATGTCTAATAAAACAAGTTTTTTGCTCTCCACAAAGAGAAATGAAATTTGTGTAGGGCGTTTATAAGAATAAAATTTTTGTGCCTATTCGTGTAACTAAGCTTGATATATCGTGACAGAGTTACTTTTATCTTTTTCCTCTTACAACAACATCACTTTCTCAATGAAATCTCGATATGACAGAGAGCTAATGAATAAAAATATTCTCATTCTGACTGAAATAACTCTAATAATGGATCTATATTATCTGTAGAGTACTGCAGAGTTATAAATATCTTTGATGTGGTTGAAATTGAAAACTAAAAGAACAACAATATATTTTATTATGCTTAAATGATAATCCCCTATATAATAATAGCCTAAGTTATCTGTCCGTCTATCCTCGAATTTATGAAGCGATTGGACCTCTAATAGATAGAGGCATCCATATTGGATTCTTGATGAGTTCGTGTTCCTTTCCCGCCTTTTCTAGCATTTAATGTCATTATTTCAAGCCCTATTTTTCCCGGTTAAGAACAGGCGATTAAATTTATCAATTTATCACATAATAAATAGGTAAAAATAACATTTTTTCTAGCATTATGGTGTAATTCCTTTAACCCTCGCATTTAATAATTTCTTATTTTAAATTATTTAAATATCGTCTGCATTATTTTCATACGTTTTATCACTGAAATTAAATATTAAGTGAATAATTTTCTTTTATATTTGGCTTAAATAATAGATGAGGCACATATGTCACATTTTAAATTTAATCATCGATTATTTTTTGTTTTGAAATGAAAATTTTATCACCGGTATTAACAACAAATTCTATCTGCATCCAGGGTGTAGTGGAAATGATAGTTTCCTTACTTTACTTCCATAAATGACATAAATTGCCCATAAATATAAATGTCCGATTTTCAAGTCGTTTTCTTTAATTAAGTAAGAGTATATAATTCTATTACGATGGCTTACTGTGCATTAATTAAAGTCACGAGAAAAAGCAAGAAATACAATGTTTGGATGGATTACTTTTGTTTTTAGTAAATATCGTTAATATTTTGGCCAAATTTGCCAAGAGGAACCCAATTCTTAAGTAGTCCCAAAATTTAATATATCACTGTTTTCATTTTAAAGCTATTCACTACTTCGAGGGCTCAAAACGTGACGTCAAATTCTAACTGGATGCTACAAAACTGTCATCGAGTACGGAAAAGCTGCAGGAAGTTATATTTGCTTAGATCCAAGGAAATAGTATAAGACAGATTTCTAAAATTAGCATATCTATTTCCATGAAAATTTATAGGCAATTAATGCAGTCCTTACACGGCAAAAAAAGGATAATTTGTCATACATAAACTTACAATTGAATTCAAAATTTTATTTCTGCTTTAACAATAGACATTTAAATTATTTATCAACAAGGACAAACTGAATTTTCTCATTTAATATTCGTAACTGAAATTCTTTATTATAATGCAAAGAAATTATAAATAAATCAAAATTTATGTACAAGGAAGTTCAATAAATTTTATATACGAAACAATGCCCTATTGTTACGTTATTCACAACAATGTATTTTCGTTTAAAATATTTATTAGCGGTACAGAACAGCATAGCTTAATATTTAATTCAAAAGATATACCCTAATTTAAACAAAAATATGCTATTAAAAAGAGAATAATACAGCGTCCTGTTTTTTTTAGTCTGTATAAAGAATGATTAACTTAACATTTCTCTCAATGAATAATAAATTGAGCATTAATTTCTTCAAATATATTTATGATAAAAAGCGCAGGTTGCTATGTAAAGTGATGAAAATTGCGCGTGTGAACAATCAAGATAAAAACAAATTACACATCTTACAGTTTTCAGAGGCAGATGGCGCTGTTTCATTTGAACTTACATACGTCAAATTGTGTCGTTTTACCTACTCCAATTCTAGATTCATAAAAGGCATATATATATATATATATATATATATATATATATATATATATATATATATATATATATATATATATATATGTGTGTGTGTGTGTGTGTGTGTGTGTGTGTGTGTGTGTGTGTGTGTGTAATTACAATAATTATGTAGCCCCTATTATTTTTACTTGCCCGGGTTGTTGGTCAAGAAGAAAGCCTAATCAGCCAAATATGCAGTCTGGCCACATTGAAGAGAACGGCATAAGTCTAACTAAAACTTTATTTCAGAGCTGCTAAAACGGACATCTTTACTAGTCAACGACAGACAAAGGAAAGACACAAAAATCACTCTGCTCGAACAGAGGTGCACACAAGAGCGAAGACAGAAATAATTTTCCCACTTACTCAGTGAATTTAAGTGTAAGATCAGAAAAAAAAGTGGAGCCATTTGCCGGCGACAGCTGGAAAACGTGTCGAATAGACAGAAAATTTACATCTATTGGATAGAAAGCTTTGGGAAATGGATCGAAAGAATTTTAAGCCTAGAACGCTCGTTTGATTAAGACATTCAGAGGCTGGGAAAAAGATTTTAAGGAATTAGAATGGGAAAGAGGAGGTTTTTAAGGAAATAGTAAAGT
>CM063501.1:149444799-149484799 GCA_032207245.1 Pardosa pseudoannulata
TTTTATCAGTATATTCTTGCAAGTTTATTACATCTGCAAATTCTTTGAAGCACACAGATCTCTACAATCAAATAATGCAGACTTTTCTTCCTACATACTGCTACATAATCGCTGCTGGAAAATATCTCCAGAATACATTTTCTCGCACTACGGTGCTAAATAAGTCCTAACTGGCATTTCTCTTCACCTATTCTTGAACATTCCGCCATCCGCGAACTTGAAGGAGCGTATAAAAGTCGCACAGACAGCCGAGAAAATAACACTGAATGGTTGGCATGAACCTGAATTTTTACTTTTTCTTCCCTTACGCTAGTTTGATAGGTTACGAAGTGAAAAGCATGACTGGAGTAACCCACATCTAGTAGCAACAATAAAAAAAAAGTTGCTCACTCACGATTACAGTGCTTCCCCTGAAACATGAATGGGTATAAAGTAGGCTTAGCGGAGAAGCGTTGAATGATAGTTTTGTTTATACCGCAAGATATCAGGCGTTGAATAAAAGATTCAGTATGTGCGATGCTCTATAGCTTGTTTCCCAGGGAAATCTCTCTCAATAAAATATTATCACGGGGAGGTCTGTTAATTATTTTTCAAGCTTCTCCAGCTGACTACATGCTATAAATTATATAAAATCGCGCACCAAGGAATAAAATCATCACAATCTTTATTCTCGCTTGATTTAGCGAAAGGCTGTAGCCAAGATTTCGTTCTTTTTTTCCTTTCTTTTTTTTTTTTTTTTTTTTTTTGGGGGGGGGGGGATAAATTAGACTGTATCCCATCCTCCGATATTTAACTATTTTCTTAACTAGTAAACATGACATTTAGTACAAAACTATATAAAATTTATTATTAATATTAATAATTACATTAAAATGATAAAAAATGTAATATTAATATTAATAATTGCATTAAAATTTACAAGATATAATATTGCTATTTACATTTACATTAAAATTATATGAAATTTGATTTTAATACTAATGATTGCATTAATTCTCTTTATTTAATCGTACTATTGATAATCGCAATCAAATTATATAAAATTTAATATAATCACTAATAATTACGTTAAAAGGATATAAAATTTAAAATTAAAAAATGCATCTAAAATTTTTTAATTTAATCTTAATATTGATAGTTGCATTAAAACTAAAGAAAATTAAATATTAATATTAATGATTGCCTTAAAATTATATAAAATTTCATATTACTATTACTAATAATTGCATTAAAATTATATAAATGTAATACCATTAAAATTTGCATTAAAATATATATAATTTAATATTTATATTTATAATTGCAAGATTAGCGGATAATTGAAATTAACACAGTTGACATATTGAAATTCGACTGTATATCTATATATAACGAAAACTTAGGTTGGCCAGACCTAATTCAGACAATAAAAATACAAATGGAAAATTATATTAAACTGACGTGAAGTTGACATATCGAGATTCGACTGTATATATATATATATATATATATATATATATATATATATATATATATATACATATATATACATATATATATACATATATATATATATATAATATATATATATATATGGAATATATATATATATATATATATATATATATATATATATATATATATATATATATATATGCGGCCAAATAATACTTAGGTTGGCCACACCTGATTCAGACAATAAAAAAAACAAATGGAATATTATATTACACTGACGTGAAGTTGACATATGGAGATTCGACTGTATATCTATATATAACGAAGACTTCGGTTGGACAGACCTAATTCAGACAATAAAAAAAGAAATGGAAAATTATATTACACTGACGTGAAGTTGACATATCGAGATTCCACTGTATATATATATATATATATATATATATATGCGGCCAAAGAATACTTAGGTTGGCCACACCTGATTCAGACAATAAAAACACAAATGGAATATTATATTACACTGTCGCGAAGTTGACATATGGAGATTTGGACTGTATATCTATATATAACGAATACTTACGTTGGCCAGAATTAATTCAGACAATAAAAACAGAAATGGAATATTATATTACACTGACGTGAAGTTGACATATTGAGATTCGACTGTATATCTATATATAACAAAAACTTAGGTTAGCCAGACCTAATTCAGACAATAAAAATACAAATGGAAAATTAGTTTACACTGACGTAAAGTTGATATATTGAGATTCGACTATATATCTATATATAACGAATACTTAGGTTAGCCAGACCTAATTCAGACAATAAAAATACAAATGGAATATTATATTACACTGATGTGAAGTTGACACGTCGAAAATCGACTGTATATATATATATCGGCCAACGAAGTCTTGGTTTGACCAGACTTGACTCAGACAATAAATAAACTGTTCAAGTTTAACGAACTAATATTAGTTAAAAAAGAAAGAATGAAAAAAATGATGTAAATGAACTGTGATTGATGCATTAATTTAAGAAGAATAAGTGATTAAGTTAAAAATAGAATGGAGTTAAGAGACGTCAGGTGCATTAAAAAAATACTTATATTTATTATAATTTAATTTAATTTAACATTAACTAATTGTTATGTAGTGGTAACAATTTATTATCACCGAGGCCAAACATAAGAAAGAAACGACATGCCTCATTTAGTAGCACAATGGGTTTTAATATCTAACTATTCTGTAGTACATCTTGTAGTCAATTAATATTACTCTTAAGTCTGAGGATGTGAATAATGGAAAATGCTTTTTTATTAACCTCTTAAGGCATCTGTACACCTTTAAAACGTGAATTTCGACCAAAATATCCATTTTTAAATTTTATTATATTATTAAAATCTAATATGTTATCTATACATAACCGCTTGAATTTTGTCTCTATCTCATTTAGAACCAGAGTTATAGCATTTTTAATGAAAGTCCAAAGTCAATTTTAATACCGGAAGTGCTCTTTTGTAAACCGGAAGTCGCCTGAAAAGTTTTATTCTCTTGTCAATTTCAACAAAATATTTTGATATAATTAAAATGTTATTAAACTTGGACCAAATAATTCATGCTTAAAGGTATTATTGCTTTTTAAAGAATAAGTAACAGCATTTTCTTGAATTTAGCATCTGAATCTCGCAATGAATTTACTGAAACATTGTCAAATTTTCTTGTGTTTCTGAGATTTTGCAGTTACATTGCTCCTTTTTTTATACGTATTTCAAATGAATAGTTTTATTTTAATATTTGAAAATGCCTAATTCTGTATGCAGAACACCTCAAATAAAGTTTTACGACAAAAAAATTATCAAAGCCAGGTATCATCCATATTGGATTCCTCTATCTTTATATTATTGTAAAGGGAAAACTTTTCTACTTCTGAACGGTTAGCAGAGAAAACTTTCTTGAAACATTTTTACCCCATGCTAGGGCGGAAAATTTTCCAGGGTAATGTGCGAATAAATGTTTTTAAAAAGCTAAAAAAACAATGTAATTTTACATTACTTGTGAAAATTTTTGATACAGTTTTTTCTGAACGCAAATAATGATATCTTACGAACACAATTTTTTTAAAAAGGATCACACCCTATAAAAATTTATATTCGGATCCCTACAGAATTTTCTACTTTGTGTTAAAATTTGTACTCAGATATCTGTAGATGCAAATTACCTATGAGTAGAATTATTTGCTCGGCAGAAATATAAAGAAATCTAAAGCTAAAGAAATACATCTGAAGCTAAAGGAATACGAATTTTTCACTAAAATTCAACCTACACACATTAAAAAAAATATTCTCTAAATTAAATACTGTTTAATAAGCCGACAAAATAATGCCCTAAAAAATGTTTAAAAGAAAAGTTTAGTTAATTATAAGTCAAAATGAAAGAAAAGAGATAAAAAAATTGTTTAGCAATGCTCAAAAAACGTTTTAAAAATGGGCAAAGTACTTCAAAAATATTAATTTTTTAAAAGAATTATTCGATATTTCAGAAGTTTTTAAATTCGTTGATATAATTTTACTTTAAGTTAATAATTCCCAAGAACATGGGATACCACTTATATAAATCCTTTCCTTCATGTTAACCTCTGAGGGAAATTGTTCTATTTCTTGATCATTAGGACTGGAAAATTTCTTTAAACAAAATTTTCCAGAAGATGTGTAACTAAATTGTCTAAAAAAAACAGGAAAACATTTAATTTTAATTTGTGAAAATTAGCAAAATTTAAAGCGAGTAAAGTTTATCTTCTTCTAAACTATCTGTCCGATTTATAAAATAAATTGGCATAAATATGCTGCATATCACAGCGAAAAATACTGTCGTCTTTAAAACATTCGAAATCCACCCCTTGTCCTCTTTTCGAGCGTTTAATGCCATTTTTTCAAGCCCTAAGAGCAGGAGATTAAATTTTTCAATTTATCACATAATAAATAGCTAAAAACAACATTTTTTCTAGTATTATGACGTCATTCCTTTAACCATCTCATTTAATCATTTCTTATTTTAAATTATTTAAATATCGTTTGCATTATTTTCATACGTTTTATCACGGAACTTAGATATTACTTAAATAATTTTCTTTTATATTTGGCTTAAATAATAGATTAGGTACATATGTGATAATTTTAAATTTAATCATCGATTATTTTTTGTTGCAATGAAAATTTTATCGCCGGTATTAACCCTCTGACTGCTCAATTTGTAGATCAAAACCGATTCAAAAATTGTGCTTTTTTTGTATATATTAAATCTATATATAATGAAGAATTGGAATATGCACTTTTTCTTTCTAGAAAAGATTTTTTTAATACAGATTTTTATCGAAAAACCAATTTTAGATGTTATCAGAAGAAACAAATTTTTTAAATAAATTTCAGTTGAATTACAGTTAATTTCTGTTTATTACATGATGTAATTATAATATATAATTACATATTATAATTATATTATATAATAAATGCATAATATAAATATATAATTAATTATATAAATATATTATTATAATTATATAATATAGAATATAATATTATTATATTATCTAATATAACTATAGTTCTATTCGTATAGTTCTATTTACATAAATTAAACTTATAATACTGTATATAATTTATTTCACTGTTTAAACGGTGAAAAACTGGGATGTTCTCCTAAAGAAGGAAAAAAAGCAAATGCCCGCTAAAATCGCGAAATAAGCAAATTGAATTGCCCGTGGAAATAGCGGGATAAGCAGCCAGAGGGTTAACAACTAATTCTTTTCATAAAAGTCTAGAAGCCTTTATCAAGGACTAATAAATATCTAGCGTTCAAGTTATATATATCTTTGAAAATTAAGAAGTTTGTTTGTGTGTTTGTTTTTTATACATAACCACACGGTTTCACTAAATGAATACAATGTGATTCTAAACTGCATTCACAGTATGGGGAGACTTTAGAGGAGGATGAAGATAAACAAATTATTGCTCGTGTACCAGATAATTCTCAGCCAAAAAAAACAAACCATTTTTTACCTGCCTTAGCGTACTTTACAATTCTAGAAAACTAAAAATTTTACTGATCCCGTCATATGACGAGCTATATGCTAGTCATTTGATCAAATTTGTATTCAGATATCTTTTAATGCAAAATACCTATAAATAAAAACATTTTCCCCGTATAGTAACATGAAGGGTTAACACGAAGCAAGAGAATCCAAATATTTCACAAGAATTCAACCTACGGTCATAAAAAATATTTAAATTAAATACTATTCAATAAATCAACTAAATAATACCTATGAAGAATTTTTTGATTAATAAATCAAAAATGGAAGAAAAAATTAAATTTAATGAACAAATATTTTTAAAAATCAGCAAAACATTTCAAAAATATTGAAATAAAAGCAAAATCATCTTATTTTTCAGAAATTTTAAATTTAGTTGATATAGTTATACTTAATATATAGTTATACTAATGTATAGGAGCACAAAGTCTCACGACCTTGTAATTTCCCTGCATTGGCCCACTTGTCGATGAATATTATCTGCAACCATCCTTTGTCAATTTGTTAATTAATTGCTTTTCTAGTAAGCAATATGCCTATGATATATTAAAAATATTCACTCAGAAATTCAAAATTTGAACATCTCCCACACACGCAAATCCAAAAGTAAAAATTCGTAGATATGATTTTTTTTTTTTTGATACTTTTTAAATCTTAGGATAAAAATTGGTTATTCGTAAAACCATTTATACAAAAGATTAAAGAAAAAAAGATAATAGTAAACTTATCGACTTTTCTTACTTAAAATGCCTATAACAGTTGTTTCAAAGCACAAAATGGGTAGATTATTAATTTCCGAATACATTTATTTTAACTTACATTTTACAAGAGCTGCAGTAGCTCAGTCGATAAACACATCAATCTCATAACAGGAAAGTTTTGAGTTCAAAGCTCGAGCCGGCCAAAGATCTGCTTTGTTCATTATAGGTTGCTGGGGTACATAAAATAAATTCGTGGTCTCAATATCCTACAAGTTCCCTAATGATACTTCTGGAGGTGGCAGGTCAAACCTTGGGGTATTCTGCTCTTGAATTATGACGGTCCACTATGTTGTCATAGGGAGTAATGTTGACCGCCAATATGGTGCTCCGATAACATAAAATAACCCACAAATATCTGCAACTTGATAGAAGCCAATGCCATAAAAGCAAGTACCCCCACTCTGGAAATAATAGTAATAGTTATAACTTTTCGTCTTACATAACTCATGAGTACCAATTTACTTGACACTGCGGTGGGACAGTACTTCTTGAAGCAATGCATTAACCCCCCAGTCGGTCTTCCAGGGGTCAGTTTCCTTACTGATCTACTGATTAGGGTCTCAATGAAAAATAACGCTCCGATTTACCTCCGGCAATTTTCCCTTGAAATTGTAATTAACATTCCACACGGAACTAAGCTAATATATACTGATAGTAATAAAGTTGAAGAATTCCACGCTGGTAGGGGTGTTCTTATCAGAGATCATTTTGGAATTATCAAAATAAAGAAAAAAAATCCTGATTTTAGTTTTGTTTTAAAAGTGAACTTGTTGCCATCGATGAGGGACTGAGTTATGTAATGTCTTCTTCACACCTTAAAGCCATTTGGATTCTGACTGATAGCCGTAGTGCCAGCCAACATTTGTCAAACCGATGCAACGTTGGTGACAAAACTGGAACTTCAATTCTTATTAAATTAAAACAGGTCTCTCCTCTTGTGATGTGCATTTACAGGAAATCTCCTCACATGTAGACATTTGGGGTAATGAGGAGGCGGATGTTTTGGCGAAGGATGCCGGAGAGGCTATGGCTACTTCTAATTGTTTGACTTACCTTGAGCTGTATTCCGCCAGAAAGTATTGATAAAATGTATTGGCTTTTACCCCCGGCACATCCTTGGCCCCTGGTAGATCCCTCTCTATGAACTGCGAGAGAGGCATCCAGTCAGCTTTTTCTCGCTTTCTAAGTGGCCATCTAAGAAGCCTTGTAATCCAGAGTAGTAAACAAAAACCACCCGATATGTCTGAAATGTAACCAAGAGTAGACTTCTTCGGCACATATTCTTAGGTGCCTAGCCTTGTCCCACGGTGACCTATCAGATTTCCCTATGCTAGTCTATGCTAGTCTTTTTGAGGGTAAATAAACTTTTAGATCTTGTCTAGCAGTGGTTGGACTCAGAGATTAGCAGCTGCAACGACTTTTAGTTTACATAAAGATAAATTTCAAACAAATATATTTAAGAATGATAAATAAAGCTATTTTAACAACAGTATGAAAATTGACTTTTTATAAATACATAGCTTAACTCAAGGAAAATAGAAAATGAGACCGACTTTTACAGTAGTTAAAAAGTACCAAATCCCTTAAAACAAACAGAAATTTAAAAAACTAAGAATTTTTTATTTCTTGTATCAAGTAAAATTTTTAAGTTCAAAATTCCACAAATCTTGAAAATGGCCCATGAAAAATAACTCAAGGAAGAAAAATGAGCCAATATACCATTGAATTAACTACGTTTTTCTTTAAAATTTTTCTTTAAACTAGAAAATATTTACTGGTGTTACGAAAAAAAAAATTGAATACCTAATGAACTAAATTTTGTTATCCATATACATTCACTAATAAATAAATAAATATATAAATCCAGCGAGAAAGTTCTGAAAAGAGTACTCAATCTTTAAAAAATAAAAAAAAAACATTTATCGAGAATTCAAATTCAGGGTTTGCGAACACGGTGATAGTAAATCAAGGTTATTCCAAGTTTTCGGAACTTCTTTTTTCGCATTTTTTTTTAAAGTCTAAGTTCTAAAAAAAAAAAATCCTGAAATTTGAGTTCCGGAAAATTTATAGGGTGATATCTATCTAATATTTCTTCTCCGATTCAAATGCTCAGAAAATGGAGCCTGAAATTTCAGAATATTCAAAGATTTGATCGTAAAAGCGTAACTGCATGTTATAACAAATCACGAAATATTGCTTTCAGTGAGTAAATATTTCCTGCTTATATTGCATTTGATGAAATTTTTGTGCTCAAACTTCCATATAATATTTGTTATGTTACTTGAAAAGAATATAATATTCTTCGATTAAATAAAGCTGGAATAAAATTTTGTTTTAAAAAATACTTTCTCGTAATTATATAAAGTGTTGTAATTATATTAAAAAAAATCAAATCTCGAAATTCCGATGGATATAGACGCTTTAGATTTCATATTTTAAGTCTACATAAAAACAACTATTAGACTTTTAGTCCAACTTGGCTGAACGAAGGAGGTAATGTGTAACATATTTTAACTAGCACATAGCCCGTCATATGACGGGATCAGTAAAATTTTTAAATTTCCAGAATTGTAAAGTACTCCATGAGGCTGGTAAAAAAATGCTTTATGTTTGGGCTGAGAATTATCTGGTACATGCTCAAAAATTTGTTTATCTTCATACTCTTCTAAAGTCTCCAGATACTGTGAATGCAGTTTGGAATCACGATGAATTCATTTAGAAAGATAATTCAAAGTTTTCTTAGCTACATCAAAATTATCGTTTCTTCCTTTTTTTTCCCCACAGTAATTCATGGAAGTAAAGGAATGAAACTATCATTTCCACTACACCCTGGAGGTAGATAGAATTTGTTGTTAATACCGGTGATAAAATTTTCATTGCAACAAAAATAATCGATGATTAATTTAAAAATTATCACATACGTACCTAATCTATTATTTAAGCCAAATATAAAAGAAAATTATTTACGTGATATCTAAGTTCAGTGATAAAACGTATGAAAATAATGCAGACGATATTTAAATAATTTAAAATAAGAAATGATTAAATGAGATGGAATGACGTCATAATGCTAGAAATAAATTGTTATCTTTACCTATTTATTATGTGGCAAAATGATAAATTTAATTGACTGCTCTTAACCGAGGAATATAGGAATTGAAATAATGGCATTAAATGCTAGAAAAGGTGGGAAGGGGTGGATTTCGAACGTTGCTAACCCTAACTCTTTAAGAATCCAATATGGCTGCCTCTATCCATTCCAACCGAACGATGGCCGATTGGTTAGGGTGCTGGCCTTCGGTACCGGAGTTCGAACCTCACGTTCGTAGCCGGTCGGAATCGGCTTTAAACTGTAGGTCCCGGTCTCATTTGGTTTGGTTTGGAGCACTACGGTCTACTTTTTGCAACACGAGGGCTAATGAGACCGGGACCTACTGCTTAAAGCCGATTCCGAACGGCTACGAACATCCATGCCACAGTGGGATTCGAACCCACGAACTCCGGTTCCGAAAGCCAGCACCCTAACCATTCGGCTATCGTTCGGCGTCCCGGTCTCATTAATCCTCGTGTTGCAAAAAAGTAGACCGTAGCACTGCAAACTGAAACTATCTATTCCAGGTCCAACAGCTTCATAAATTCGAGGACAGACAACTTAGGTTATTATTATATAGGGAATAAGCAAAACATAAACGGTATCGGAAGTTAGTGACTTTTGAAATAGCAGCAAATATACCGCCAATTTAGTGTATTTTCGGCTTTAAAACTTTTTTTTTATCAGAATTTGAAAGTATATTATTAAATAAATGTTGCAAAAACTTAAGCATTCTTTTTTAGGGAGTAAGGGGGGGGATACGGGACTACGACAAAGTCTAAGTTAGGGGACCCTAATCTCCCACCCCTGAGTTGTGCCTTAACCCTAGACCCGTGATCACAACTGAGTCCCCCCGACGGTTTTACATGTGCCCGTGTGGTTGTATACACGATAAAAAAAGGTTTTCAGTAATGCAGTTTTTTTATATTTAGTAATTAGTAACATACAAGCATTTGTTTGAAAAAATTATTTGTTTATATATTTATAATTTTAAGTTACATTAATTATATTATTCAAAACTGTAATCATAGTATTTTTGTGTAGCATATTACTTACATTTTTTACATGTTTATCCTGATTAACTTTTCAGCGTAGTTGATTCTAATCAGCTAATGGACAGTATTTTTTTAAAAGATAGACTTGTGATAAAAGGAACTAAAGTCCTAAAATTTAATAATTTCATAACTGTAATCAGACCTTTTATCAAACATATAAAAAATAAATTGCTGCAGACTACTTATTTTAATATTTAAATCTAAGAACTTTACACATAAAGGAAATTGGGTTTAAGTGACTTGGTTTAAGAAGGTTTTGTGAAGAATATTTTAAACTAATGTCAAAACAAGAAATGTGTAAATTTTTATCAGTATTATTTACTAATTTTTTATTTTGCATAAGAATACAACCAATAATACTTATAGATTAACCCCTTAATGCACAACTTTTTTAAAAAAAGGCCGGCTAAAAAAAATTCAATTTTTTATAATGTAAAAAGCACAATTTAGAAAAAAATTGTGTTGCCAAAAAATTACATAAGTACAAAAATAATCAAAATTTTTATTGCAATTTTGGATTTTGATAACATTGCAGAAAATAGTCGAATATTGTAATATTACACGCACATCGACTTTTTTTTTAATCTTTCTTTACGAATTCCCATTTCAGAACAAACATTATTATCAGTTAAAATACTTACTTTTACTTTTAAAACATAAATAATAATAATAATAGTATTTATAAAATGAATCAAAATTTTCTTTTGTGCGATTATATTTCGAAACAAGGTGCAGCAGAAAGCCCAACATTGCAACTATTACACATGTAAAATCTTTTATTTTCCTTTGCTATCTCTTTTAGCACAACACACAATGCAATATCTACAAAAGTACAACGCCGCTCGAATTATCTCGAGTGTGTACAGTTTGGCCAGTTTAGGCGTGCACGTTTAGGGATTAAAATTATGTTTTTCCTTTTATTATGTATATCACGTGGATTAATGCACATTATATCCACATATAAATTTCCTTGTAAATATAATAAAACTCAACGGCCAATTGTTATTCTAGAAAGTCTTCTAAAGTATAAAAAGGTGTGAAAACTTGGCCCAAGGGGAATTTCCCTTACCTCGATTTTTAAGGCATAACCGATGATTATGTTAAGCCGTAAACAACAACTGGCGAGGGAGTAAAAAATTATACACATGAACACAAGAATTGTCCTTACCCATGAATCAATTATACTAAAATATATTTTCTCCCAGAACATATCTTTAAATTTAAATTTAAATTTAACGACCAGTTTAAAACCACTGAACTTGTATTACAGCCTTATTCAGAGTGAAACAAAGAATAAATAAATCATGGGGGATTCTAAGTTAAAAAAAAAAAAAAAAAAAATTCTGAACGTTCTACAAAGTTTTCTGAAAAATTATAGGCTAATAATTTAAAATAAGAACTATATTAAGGTTAATTTCTGGATGTCAAAACTAGAGCTAAATTTTAATATTGCGATTTATTGTTTACCAAATATCAATATATTAATATGTTCTAATACATATCAGCTTATTATAGAGCTGCAAATATAAGTGTGTTCTGTATAAAATAATACAAACACACAAATATCAATAAGTGAGTTGGTTATCTAGAAAACACAAATTCAATTTTTTAATCTGAATACATAAATTTAAATTTTAACATATTTCTTTAAAAAAGAAAATCACATAACATATTATTACTGTTCTTCGGTTGAAAAACCTTCGACTTTCAACTACAGTTGAAATCCTTTTATAGGAGTAAACATTTTTAAGTAATAAATTAAACACTTTTTCAATTTAATTTAGTATGAGAATTTTCGTCGTGCTGGGTAGATAGAAATTAGCCTCGTGTAATATTTAAGTTTAGGAAAGAGATGTTATAAAATTAACCTAAAACGTACTATGTTGTAGATTTTTGTACTTGTATCGATAAATAGAAATAAAATGAGTTCAAGTAGATAAAGTTGTGCAAATCATCCATTGAGGAACAAGGTGAAATATTTTACCAGGATATTAAAATTATGGAGGTCTGCTATCAAGGAAGATAGGATACGCACATGATGGCTGATTATTGCGGGAGTTTAAAAAGGGACTGTACCAAAACACATTCAAGATTGTCACGAAAAAGAAGCTTCCGAAGTGTTCAGTGACTAAACTTTGTCTCACCTTAATAAAATATAATTGGGAAAGGCATACGAGCCTATTTACACTAGTTTTTAGGTAAATTACTAAATATTTAATTGTATTAATACATTTTTTATCCTATATATTATTGCTATAAGATGAAACTTAATTTTTTGTCATTATAATAAATATTTGAGAGTATAACTGATTTCCTCGATTACTTTTTCCCTCTATCTTTGAATGCAATAATATTTGTGTAATATATTAATAATTAATATATTTGTATAAGATATTAATAATATTATAATATATTAATAGTATACTTCCATGTTTAGTTTATTTTATTTGATTTATGGATTCAACTTATAATAGAATAACGTATGTTTTACCGAAATGGTAAATCTCAGAAATACGAGCTGCTATGCAAAATCTAATGTTGTATTTGAATTCAGGGCATCAAATTCATATAAAATCAGCTCTAAATACCCAGGCTCTAAAACCACTGTTGACCTGTGTAATTGTTCGAGCCAGCTCTTGCGAAGATGAGTTGAAGGGAATCGATTACACAAAATCAAAATAAATAAAGAAATAAATACAGAATTTGAGAATACGAATTTATCATGCCAATGAATCAGATGATACTAAAATATTCTTTTCTTATTTCAGGAATTATCTTAAATGCTAAATTTAACCACCAGTTCAAAACCACTTAACTTCTAATGCAGGTTAATTCAAACTGAAAAAAAAAAAAAATATTCTAAATCTCGCCTCTACGAAAATTAACATCTAAAACACTAGATGGAAAAAAAACCGAGTTTGAGGTAAAAAATACAGCGAAATAGAATTGCCCAAACCACATCTTAGAAGGAGAGTAGAATGAGAAACCACAACAGAATTTCACTTTATACGAAACTACCTGATACTAGCTTCCATTTCCCAGGAATCTGTAATGAAATTTTCCCCAGATTCCATTTCAACCGATCGCATCATTTCTAAAACGCCGGAGAGAAAATGAGGAAGTAGGTTACAGTTAAGATCACCGCTAGGCTTTCTTTTTCTTTAGCTCGGTGCACAAAGGGTTTAATTCAACGTGTTTGGGAAGAAAATCGAGCCGACTTGACTAGAACTACCCTATTTACAGACAAAACAAAACGCCACTGCCTCTATCACATATATATAAACAAAGGTTAATTGCTCCTACAATTAACAATCATGTTGCACAACTTTGTTTTCTTTTCTTCAGGGCCGGGAAATGCATTTTAACTCGAGCTAAATTACCTAACATTGATAGTCACTGATATCCAGACTTTAGAAAAAGGGGTATTTTTCCCTTTAGAAGAGACAAATAGGTAAAATCTTGTACTGTTTTATACACAACGAGATGTAAATTCGATTTCTACTAGGGTATAATCGAAAAGCTTTACGTAAATTTCGAATGCAGATATCCTAGGTAAAGCAAACGTTCTCGTACTCACATTATATATACGTATATGCTAAAACACACACACATATACATATATACATACATATATACACACACACACATACATATATATATATATATATATATATATATATATATATATATATATATATATATATATATATATATATATAGAGAGAGAGAGAGAGAGTTCACAAAATCTTTTTAAAATTCACAAATTCGTCTAGAGTTGGCCGGTCATCTATAGCCACAAAATTGCTTAGAACGGTGTAATGGAATTTTATGCTTAATTTCACAGATTCGACAAAAAGTCTTTATTTTTATTTATTTATTTTGGGAGGGGAGTTAATAACGCAGAGGCATTTGGTTATTAAGCATTTACCCATACAAAGACGCGGAATTTGTTGACCATTTTTTTATTATGGGAGTACCATATAGGCTGCCAACATTACATTGCAGGACGACACAAAGTAGGTTCTCGTAGTTTAGAAGCAGCGACCACGTAAGACTCCTAGACATGGCTTGCCATCTCCAGAGGTATCACCTAGAAATTTGGAGGACATTGCGACTATGAACCTATTTTACGGGTTATCTGCTGCCATTAATAAACTCAGTGGATCTTTGGCTGGCTCGAATCTTGATCACGCGACCCTCCGGTTACGAGATCGACGCCTTTCCCGACTGAGCTACCGCGATTCATATTCGTAAAATGCTGTTATACATTTTATTACTGCTTTTGAATATACATTTTTACAAGGAAACGGGAAAAATTTTACATTTTCTTTCTCGTAATTAAATTTTCTTATACATGTACAATTTACACTGCCCCTGAGTGGAATATGTAATTACTAGCGTACGTTGTGGAAATCCTACCTTCATCAAACAATATTTAGATTGGTTGTTAGCTGACTTTTAACACCGAATTTAAGATTGTTTTACTGGCCAACCGCAGAAGAGATATATATAAAATAAAAAAAATTACATTTGCTATTAACGAATTAAATTTTAATTTGTGAACACTATGTTAATACAGTACGGCTTTTTCATAACACACGAATAACTAGAATGAGATTCCCGTGGATTTCATACTTGCCCACCACAGGTATATGGGGTAAGACAAAAATTACCGACAAGATAAGAATGAAATAGGCGAATAAAAACAAATTAGGCCTATTATATTTATAAGTGATACGGATTTCATGATAGTCTCCTTATCTATTTTTAAACATAAACTTTTCCGTAAGGCGTGTGAACAATGAACATATGCCCTGGTATCAATATCTGGGGAGCCGAACGATGGTTGAATGGGTAGGGCGCTGCTCTCCGGAACCGGTTTTTGAATCCCCCAGCTCGCATGGATTTTCGTAGCCGTTCGGAATCGACTGTAAATAGCAGGTGTCTTGGTCTCTTTAACTTTGTGTACAAAAAAGTCGATCGTAGTGCTCAAAACCGACAGCATACTCCATAACTTGTTACCTCAAATGTACGATTCCATTCAGAATCATATACATACTGAAAAATATTTAACAAAGGCTCTATACTACTCTGCAACAAGCCTACTTTATTTTCTCGGACTAGCTCTTATTCTACTAAGTTTTTCTTCCACATATCATTCGAAGAGAATTATTTTCAAAATTGTCCACCTAAAGCAAAACAAACTATACAATAATTTTTAAGGAAATACTAATTTGACTTGGTTTGGGACACCCCAATCAAACTTTTTACATACGAAAGTTGATGAGACCGTCGACTGACAGCTTAACACGTTAAGCGCGATGTCAATCCTTTAAGTTCGACACCGGACTTTATAACGCAAAATTTACTGTCAGTTTCCAATACTGAAGCCGCCCAAGCAAAATGTCCATTGTCACTGTGTGTTCCCTTGGTGTGATGTCGTGCTGCACTTGTCAAAGCCGATTCCAAGCGGGATTCGAATCCATGGACAAATTATTGGGGGTCATACAATGGATTTAAACCTTCTTAGCTTCAAGGCACAACTTAAATTTTTTAAGGTTCTTGAGGATCGTTAGTCGAAGAATCGCAAAAGCAATTATTTTAATAAATTGCATAATACAATAACATTTACAACTATCTACATAAAAGTCAATTGCAAATCACAAGAAATAAATGAACTGAATTTCGAATTCACTTTCTCCAAAAGCTCCGGAGCACCAGTACGAATAAAGAAACAATCCTTCGTATAACAGCCCCGAGAAAAATGGTGAAGTATGAGGTCTAAAATTTGAAGCCCTTTTGGTCATATTATAATACACAACCTCTCCAATGTCAGGGGTTTTTAATTCCGTGCTCGCGGGAGCATATTAGTATCAACCGTAGCCAACAATTTTCGATTATTGAGCATGTGTATTCCTAGGACAGGTACGGATACAGGATACACATTCTTTTCCTTTGGCGGATGAGCAAAATTGAAGGGATTCTTTGGGGAGTGGTATAAATTTATGGGTATGATTATAGTCTCTAGACGTATGAAATCAGAATACAAATTTTCTCCTTTAGAGGATGACCGAAATTGAAGGGGTTTTCCAGTGTCAGAAAGCTTTACTCCTTAAGGTAAATTTAGAACTACCCCTTTTTTGTAGTAAGAGGAATTAGACTGTTATATACTACTTAAAGCTTTTCCGAACCCATGCATGCGAGCAGCAGGATTCGAACCCGTGTATCCGGTCCCGCCAGGGTAGACAACTAATAGCGAGTTAAAAAATGCGAAAGTTTGTAATCTGTAGTAAAACTTAAAACTATCTTTACATTAACTCATTTTCATTACTATGCTTTATAGCCACGGCACTACAACGCAACGGAGCAAGATACTCGTATATATATATATATATATATATATATATATATATATATATATATATATATATTTTGTTCGGTTCGATGCATTATTCACAATATTTTGCAACATATGCTAAACCAGACATGTACCTACTGCTTAAAGTTTATTGCAGATGACTACGAATATCCATTCCAGCAGCAGAATTCAAACGCACGGACTCCGATTGAAAGACATCTTTCTAATCATTCGGTGATCATCCAGCACAATTTTTTTTGGTAAATATAACAGTTTCAAATTCTAAATTTTCGACAATAAAACCCATTCCTGCAGCAGAATTTTAACCTGCGGACTCGTATGATAAAAGGCATCTTTCTAACCCTTTGGCCCAACAACTTTTTGATAACAGAACTTTTCTGAATTTTAAATTTTCGGCAATAGTACCGCTAACAAAACCCCCTTGAGAATCATAGTATGATCAATGTTAACACTTAGTCTTGTGAACAAATATTAAAAACTCCAGATTTACTTGAATATTCTTAAAAATTTATTTGTCTCAACTGTACAATTACAAAAATGTAGTTACATTGTGACTGTGAAGGTATTTATAAGTTAGGATTACGAGATAAAAGACTGTTTTTAGTACATCTTTTTTCACAATTCAATACGTTGACTAAATACTCTCGATGTCATATAAAGGGCTAAAATATACAAACATACAAAATTACTCTACACATCTGAATATAATATACAAAAAACATAGCATAAGTTAAACTAAATTGAGTCAGTAAAGCTAAAATATATTGCCATAATAAATTTGATGATATAGGTGCAATCCTTTGATTCTTTCAACACATCAATGTTTCTCAAACTTCAGTAGCATGTACTCTTGTACATCCATAAATTCAAAAATTAAATAAATATACTAGATTCATCATTTTCTTTGGAGTATAATATAACAGGGACATTACATCCCTATGACTAAATTGAAACAATTATAAATTTGTTTAGATTTTAAAACTCTGATTTTCTATAATACAATCAATTACAATCATATACATTATCACATTCCACATCCATGTGACATTCTATTTTACAGTATGAAATTGAATGATATGGATTGCCTTATTTGACTTTTTTGTTTTTATACGTATAAATATCCACTCTGCTTTTAGAGTACAGCTTCACAGTTTGAGAAAAACTGAATTACTGGTTCACAAAAAGGTAGGGAGCAAACTGACCTGAAATAATTGCACATTCATTATAAAAACAAACCAAAGGATTACATTAAGTAATGCTTGGATGTATAAATTACATTTCTTCTGTATTTATAATCAGAGTGGATTCAGTTTTTTTTTTTCTTTTTTGAAGGATAAGTAGTTCTCTGCTCAATGGCATCATGTTAGTAAGAAATTGTGTTCTTCCAGTTGTATCTGTTATCACCAGATACAAGGCAAATTGGTAACAAATATCTATATTGCACAAGAACACCTTCAATTATTTAAGTGAGCAGTAATACAGTCAATAAGGCAGCCTTCCATACTTCTTTCAAGCAATAGCATCAGGCCATTGGTCCACAATTAAGAAACAGAACAGTTGCCAATTTTGTCACATGATCTGAAAGAAAAATTAAATTCAATCATTAACCATTCAGTATACAGAAAAATGTTTAAAGATTTTTGCCTTATTAGCTAAATAAATACAGATTACATATACATACACACACACATCATACATATGACATTTTAACCTAACTTAATTGTATTCCAAAATAAATTTTTGGCAATTCTATTCCTAAAATTATAACCTTTAGAAGAATGTCTTTACTTCTCTTTTAACTGTGGTAACCTTTGGTAACTTTGAAAACACCAAATTGATGCTCAACTCACTCTTATATAACTTAATTTTACTTCAAGCATCACCATACATTTAATACTAATACTGACTGGCTGGATTCCTTGTACCTTGATAGCACTATATAAGTGTAAAACATGTTAAAGAAAGAACACCAAAGATAGATTATTGAATTAACTCAACATTTTTATCATTCAAATTTTGAGATTTCCTTTCACACCCTATGACTGCACTGTATCCAGTATAGATACCACTCTAACCAGGGTTGGCATGATTTAAATCAGTTGATTTTTTTGAAAAAATCATTGATTTAAATCTTTTTTTTTTTTCATATCTTTTAAAGCCTATATTCCAAAGACAGGAGAATTGAGAATCAGCACAGTAATACCAATAAGTAAATAAGTGTCAACAGATAGCATGTGCTTTCCAAGAATTGAGGGGTTGTTATCAGAAAGTATGGAGTAGGGGTAGTACAATGATTGATTAGGACTGGTGTAATTCATTTTATATAATGGGAGGTAAAGAAAGTGTTACAGAACTTGAAATCCAGTTTGTCTACCAAATAACAACAGCCGTGGCTTCGTCTGCTGCAATGGAAAGACAGTTTACTTCTTTTGGTATTGTTCGTTCTAGCTTTCGTAACCAATTAGGAGCGGATAAAGCATCGAAGCTAGTGTTTTTATGGAAACAATTAAATCCATAATTCGGTACTTAAAAAATATTAAAATAATTGTGATTTATTGATAAATAGTTTGCACTCAAAGTATATTTAATTTGTTCTTTAAATTGACATCTTATTTAGTTTGCACTATCCAATTACAAAATAATGGAATGTATTTAGATTGAAATTTATATATTTAATTTTAGGTAATGAGTGTGTACAATATACTAGATAGATAAGATGTTATTTCTTATAACAAACTATTCTATGTATATTACAAAATACATAAAAACAACAATTAAAATTAGTATTCAGAAAAAAATCAAATAAATCCGATTTAAATCAAAAAAATCCGATTTTTTATATATATATATAATTTTTTTTTAAATCATGTTTTTTTCCCAACCCTGACTAACTTTGTAGCAGGTCAAAAACACTCATAAAGGTCCCTATACACTATTGTCTACTGCAAGCCACTGCCTATCCATACCTGAAGGGATATGGCCTATCTTGGTTGACAGTTTCAGATGTTGGCTTCTGAAGCAGTTTTTCCCCAAACATTAAAGACAGAGAGCATGTGCTACAAAAGTGCGTAGTAGATAGAGGATGATACTATACACTCAGCTCATTTATTAGCCCAGTGTGTGGATGCAACCTGTGAACCATTGTCCAAGGTCATCATCAGGGACATTACTACAGTGGTGAACAATTAATCATTTGGAAGAGGCATAAGACACACACACATGTAAATACATATGTTTATACAATATTTAAAAATAAAAGTGGTTAGGAAAAACATTATATGGATAAGATTTTTTATTTAAAAACTTTAGGACATTACCATGGAAATAATTTAGGCAATTATAGGAAAATTATACATATCTATCACTTTATAATAATTGAAAACTTAAAATATATTCATATAAATAAAATAGGAAATTTAAATTAATATAAAAAACTTGAAATTAAATCTTGGAATCAGTAATTATTTAATTAAAAATAGATTTAGTTATTGGAGAGTTTCATAAAAAATTTTAATATAAAAATAATTTCTGCATCATGCTCTCAACACAAATTTCTAAGGAAATTATGTAGAGATTAAGGACTCCTTTTGAGGGATATTCGTTTCCCTCAGGAATTTAAGGACAATTACAATCTATGATAGTTATGGTTTCTGGAACAAAAATTTAAATTATCTCATAAGTTAAAAATTTATTCCAATAAACTTAACGCCTTATGTATAACAAGAAAAAATTATAGGGGAATAATAGAAATATTTATTTTCAAAGCGACTAAAGTATAAAAAAACCATATTTTTGAGTATCACCATAGTAAAATTAAGTAAACAATCCTCTTATCAAAACAAAGAGTTTACCAAATTAGCCTAACTGCTGCCTTTCAGAGATGTCACTGATTTTGTTTTGAAAAATTAATTTTTGATAGAATCATTAGCTATGTTGGTAGAAAGCCCAATAAAGAACAATAATTTTAAATGTCCTAAAATATATTTCAATCAACATAGAAAATGAAAATAAACTATCCTTATCTGGATTGTAATGAGTAATGCTACCTGAGATTTGTTCAGCTGTTCAAATGTTTCAGTAATAATTAAAGATTATCTGAAATGAAGTTATTGCAGGGTTCCCACTCTTTTTCAAGATGAAAAACTAAGGACTTTCTAAGGACGAAAGTAACTTTTTTATAAAGACCTAGTTGAAATACACAGCATAACAACATAAACCCTATTTCCTCAGGAACATATTTTAATGATTATGAACTAGATAAGGCATTTTCAAGAAATGCCCTACAATATTTCAGAATTAAGTTTTTTAAAAATGCCTAAAAATTAATATAAGATAAATATATTTGACAAAACCTAATTTTAAAAAATGTACATCTATATATTATATATATTAGCTGGTTGTACCCAATGTTGCCTGGGAAAGACAAAAGTTTTAGACTTTTCTATTACATCCAGTCCAAAGAAAATTAAACCCCCATAAGTAACTGAAATATCTACAAAATCCCTACCCTCCATGCTTCGTTTAAATAAAATCTGCTTGACTGTTAGCTATTAGAAAAAGAGAGCTGACTTTATACTTTAAACCTTTTCAGTATGCGAAAGATTATTTGTCAAAAAAGTTTTCTAGTTTGTGACCATAAAATGTACTTATAAACTAAAAATATTTTCATAATATTTTAAGGATATCAAGGAAAAGAATTTTGAATTACTACAGAAATACACTGAAAACATGCATGCATTTGGGGATTTTCTTTATTATTAATGCTGCATTTTGGCTAGAAAATGTAAAAGAATGTTATGAACATTAACAAATATTTTATATATTCTTTGACCAGTACTCTGACTGGCGTTCTTAGAACCGTTTTTGGGCAAGTTAAACTCCAACTTACAAAACCAAAAAGTTTGGAGAGTACGGCAAAAACTGATAAGAAATCACATGACATACAAATTGATCAATTTCAAATTTAAAAATTAAGGAGTTTTTAAGGACCTTTGGCGAAAATTAAGTAGTTTTAAGGGCTCTTAAAAATGAAAGCTAAAATGAAGGAGTTCTTAAGGACTTTTAAGAACCGTGGGAACCCTGTATTGGCTTCCTGAGTAAGTTTCCTTCAAAATAATTATAGCGAAGTAAACTGCAGTTTCTTTAAAATAACAAAAATGGAGCTTTATAAGAATGAGTCTGTTTTATATGGACCAAAGCATATTTAAAGGTACAAAAAAGGTGCAAAATTTGCAAAAAAGTAGCCAGGGGTCAGTAAAGTACAGTAAAGGACCAACTTGTTTATTTACTGAGGTTTAGAGTTAGATTACTGGAGGTAAGTCCTAAATTTATAATATAGGTAACAAATAACAGTTCTTAAGGAATTTATAAAGGTTTTGAAAGACAATTTCATAACTTTCTCTACACTTGAGAATATTTTTTGGGTGGATTCATACCTTATCTAATAACCCTATTATTTTATAGTTAAAAAATTTGTTTTTGAATATCCAGTGTTTAATGATTTTTAAATACTAATCAAGTATTAAAAACAGAAAGTCATTTTCCCCTTGTAAATTATAAAAGGGCAATCTGATAGTAAACTGATTCTGACTGTAAAACATAGTACAAGAAAATGCAGATTTGATTGCCACATGTTACAGAATTCTTCTAAAGAATATTTACTGCAAAGAGTTTTAAAGAAATTTAAGTAAGCACAGTGTCAATCAGAAATGGCTCCAAACACACAGTGGCTAGAGAAGGATAAAATTTAGTATATAAAATTAAAATATTTATGCCATTAAAAACTACAAATAATTTTAGGTTATAACTATTTTATTTCAAAAATGTACAAATACTAGGTTGCTAATTGCCTTAATGCAACTGAGCCTATAATGAATCTTCAACTTTCATTAAATCATAACAATATTGCTTCCCCCTGTTTTAACATTTGCATTCAGATATAAATAAAAGTGGTCATTTACTGGGTTATCTACTGTTCTGCCTTTTTCTTTTTAAAAATATTAGTGTATATTACTTCCACTATATTTTATCTTAAAATAATAACTTCATATAAGAAAATTTACACTCTAACTGTTACGAGTTTATAAATTTTCCTTTTGAAAAATACTGTAAAATATTTATTCACTAGTCTGTTAATTATAAAGCTTACTATACAGTTTTCAAAACACATTTTATACTTCTATCATTTCAGAAATACTATATACACTTTAATAAATTCAGTAAAAACAGAAGCTTGAAAACCTTAAAAACATTTCACATTTGTTGCTTTCCCTCACTTTTAACAAACTACAAACACATGTACATGTGTTACTGAAATTTTAGTTATAGTTTATCACTGACAGGGTGAGTGTTTGATAAATTATTTTATCCATATGATTTTTGAAACAAACAACGTACCAGAATTCATTATGTTCAACGTCAACTTCTATGACCAAAATGAATAGAATCTATTAAGTATTGATACAAAAGCTAATAAATTTCAAAATTGGCAGTGCTTAAAGTAGAGCAATTTTAAATAAAGATATGTGTTGAAATAAAATATACACCCCCTCAGAAGTTTCCTTTAGTACCTGAATTTGAAGCAATGTTTATAGTAAATTATGTAATTCTATCTTATTCTAGGTATTAAGTGCTATGTGCTAACATTTTCAATCAAAAGTACTATACAATAGAGAACTGACCAACATAGCTGTAATATACATTTGAAATTAGATAACATAAAAATTTTTAGCATTGTAAATTACCAAAAAATATTTAGATTATGCCTTAAATGTTTGTTGACGTCATACCTAATTATAATAGCAGAAAATACATTACAGAAAAAGTATGAAGTGCATTGTAGTTTATGCATATATAGGTAATAAAAACAATTACATTCAAGTCTAATTTCTTGAATATTAATAATTTTAATTGTACTGTTTAATTGTTGAAAGAAATAAAATAGTCACACAATATGAATACAGCACATAAATCTAATATATATAATTTGGATTCTACCTAATATATATATTAAAAACAAAAATGAAAGCTAAAATGAAGGAGTTCTTAAGGACTTTTAAGAACCGTGGGAACCCTGTATTGGCTTCCTGAGTAAGTTTCCTTCAAAATAATTATAGCGAAGTAAATAGCAGTTTCTTTAAAATAACAAAAATGGAGCTTTATAAGAATGAGTCTGTTTTATATGGACCAAAGCATATTTAAAGGTACAAAAAAGGTGCAAAATTTGCAAAAAAGTAGCCAGGGGTCAGTAAAGTACAGTAAAGGACCAACTTGTTTATTTACTGAGGTTTTTAATATATATATATATATATATATATATATATATATATATATATTTAAAAACATAAAAAAATTCCAAATATATTCCAATTAACATGCAAAAAATATTGTACCTAAAATTAATTACTAAAATTTTATCTTTCATTAATAACAGCTGGATTGGCTAATTAAAAAAACAAGCAAAATGATTATTTAAAAAAAAAATCTCAAACTAGTAAACGAATTAAAAATAAACTAAATATTAAAACACTACAAAGAATTTTTCTTTTACATTCATGTAAATGATTCCAAATATTATGCTATAGCTGTTTTCAAACTAAATACTACAAAAAATAAATACTCATTTGCTGCGATTTCAGTTCTTAAACTTATTATCTATTTTACAGTTTAATTTGTCATTTTGGTCAAATTTATTTTTAATTTTTGAAACACTGATTATCAAAACAAATCACTTACATAGTTAAAAATTTCCATAAATTTATACCAAAAGAACAATCCTAAATTTAAACATGTTAGATAATTAAATGCAAGAATATATAACTTTAGATAATAGCTTGTTAAATAATACTGTTTTTGATCAAGAATTTAAACTTCTAGCTATTTAAAGACTTATTCAGAAAAGTACTTGTAAAGCAGAATTCATTAGGATTTGACTGGACTTCGAATTCAGAGTTTCTTCCATTAAATACAGTAAATAAAATTAACTATGTACTGCAGCAGTATGATCACTATCAAAGTTTACCTAATACCAAAGTTTAGTTAAATATAAATACACTGTTCTACCACTCCCCTACTTTAACTTTTGAGATGACACCCCATTTAAGTTTTGGTAAATTAACTAAAAATAAACACTCAGCATAACAGAATAAAACCTGTTAAATTACAAAATTGAATCCATAATCATAAGTTTACTATTTAAATATAAGTTAAAATATCCTTACATTAACAATATAAAAATACCTAAAACTTTAATTTCGGACTTATTTGAATATCTTTAGGGTTAAACACAGTGGATACATTTTTAAAATCTTTCAATCCCTGATTAAAAATATTTTTATATATCACAATGGCACTTTAAAGATACAATTAAATTATCATTTACTTATTTTAGATTTAACTTCCAAACCATGAATACAGTATTAAATATAGCAATTTTATTAAATTTTGAATGACTTTTTCATAAATATCTGATAACAATGTTTTTATAGAAACAATGTTAGCTATGATGACTAATGAAACATGTAAATCTGGTGAATGAATTCATGATGAAAGAATTTTACAAAAAGGTTCCTTTAATTTAAAATTACATTTTAATTATAACTATTGTAAAACTTTTTGCCTTATTTTTCTCAGGTAGAAATGCTGCAATTAATAAATCAATATAAATACAACATTCCTCAAATCTGACAAAATTTGATTTAATAAGGATAATACTCAAAGATTTTAGTAATAGGACTGATGATTAAGGTATCACATTGCAGAATCATAATGTAAATGCTAAAATACTAAGAAAAATTCTGTAAATTCAGTTCATAGCAATACAATTAAAGTACTTCACAGATAAGGAAAAAACTAACCATCACTTCTCTATAGGGCAAAAGTTATGCTAAACCTACACTTTACAAAAGTTAGAGTAAAAAATAAGCTTATTTTCCTTTAGGTAAATAAGTTAAACCATTAAAAGGAAGGATAAACATTTTGGCACTTAATTCCCTCTGTTGAATTGCTAAGATATAAAAATATTAAATTTTTTTGGATTTGCAAATATAAAATTCTATGGTAGTAAGGACTTATTCTGTACAGTAAACATTTATTTTCCCACTACCAGAAACAAATTGAGTAACTTAAAAGGAATTTAAACTCATATAAGGGGGTTATTAAATTCTTCAATTTATTTATCAACAAGTACTGAATATCTTCATGCTTGAACTCTCAGAACTTTATCTATTAATTGGTATCAATCCATTCAAAAATAATATTTGGTTATTTTAAAATTTATTTTAAAACTAAGTCATTAAAAAATATATACATTAACTTTTATTTCTTTGTCAATTATTAAAACTTGATTTAAAAAAAAAAAAAAAACCTGTACACTTTTTCAATGCAAACTTTAATGCAGTGTCACAGAAATCTCTTTAGAAATTAGAAACTAAAAAATTCTGACAAAATCAGTGGTTTGATTCACACATGTAAGATAGCACAAGAATAAAAAAAAGATGCCTGTGTGGGGTTTTGCAGAAAAACTGTTAATTTATTGCAGCTTAGATCTAAACTAATATGAGTTGATTACTTAGCATAGTAATTTTAACCACATGTTTATTAGCTCACATGCATTAAAATAAAGTTAAGTAAAACTTACCAAAGGATGACACAACAGCAATAATTTTGCTTTTCTCTAACTGTAGAATAATTCATTTCTCTAACTATTTCAGCAAATACTTCATTTACATTACACTTATTACGAGCAGAAGCTTCCATAAATGGACAACCCCATAATTGAGCAAGTCCCATGCCTTCAACATGAGTTACTTCTCGCTGATTTTCCAGGTCAACTTTATTTCCAACTAGAAGGATTGGCACACGTTCAGTATTTTTGACACGCATAATTTGTTCTTTCATATTTTTTATATCTTGAAATGTCTGATGGCTGGTAATACTGTAAACCACAACAAAGCCTTGACCATTTTTTATATAAAGATCTCTCATTGATGCAAACTGTTCAGTTCCTGCTGTATCTAGAATTTCTAAAACACAAGGAGCTGAATCAACTTCAATCTCTTTTCGATAAAAATCCTCTATTGTTGGATCATATTTTTCCATGAACATTCCTGATACAAACTGTACTGTTAAAGCACTTTTTCCAACACCCCCACTTCCTAGTACAACAACTTTAAATTCTCGCATGATCTATAAAGGAAAAAAGCACAAAATTAGGAAAAATCATACTTTAAACAGTGTACAAGAACTATAATGAGATAAAGTAATATAAGTTTAAGATAAAATTGACAGTAGGGAACCTTTTGGTATAAAATAATTGCATGGGAGTGAAAAAGATAAACATTTGTTACAAATTAGAGAGAAATATTATTGATCTGTTGACAACACTATAACAAAACATTTTAAAGAAATATCTAATAAAGAAATATATTTCAAGAGAAAAACTAAAATTAGCATGTTATAATTTAATAGTATACACTAGAATATATTAATGCAATTAAATGTGTCAAATCTTATCAATTTAATATCAATGTGATCTATACAGCAAGTCTAGATAGAAGTTTAGATAGCGAGTTTAATTTTAATAAAATAAATTTATATAAATATAATGCATAGTACTGTTTTAGTTAGCATTCAAACAAATAATAACAAGACAAAATATAAATAGATTGACAAGTAAACAAGAACATATAGGGTGGCAACATTAGAAGTTATTGCACCAAAAAAAGTTGAAATTAAAGATTTCATCTATCTGCGCTACAGCATGAAAGCTATAAATAAAAGTTTTTAAATACTATAATTTTTAAAATAAACACAAGAAATACTTAAATTGCTTTCACTCAATTGAAGTTTCTAAATCGATAAATATTGTCTAAAAATAAATATTATAAAATTGATAAAGAATCCCTACATAAGTATGAGATAAAGTTTGCGAACGAAAAATATGAAATGTCAAAAAGAGGTACTCATGAGTCATCTGAATAAAATGTTTGCCCCATTAAACTAATAAATACAGAAGATTAGAACAGCTAAAACGGAAAGGGTAAGCAGATATTTCAAACACAATAGAATACATTGAGAGTCATTACAGTGAAAAAAAATTTCTTGCGAACAAAAATAGCGTTAGCGATACAAAGAAGGTATGTAAGAGCATAAGCATGGTAACAACAATGAACAGAGACGATGCCACTCCCACCTTCAACAAACTGATGAAAAAAGGAATAAAACACTAACAATGATTCGTAATACTAAAATGTAGATAGCAGAAATAAATACCTTAGTGAGTAATTCTCTCTGTTAATATACGGAGGCCAGATAATGAGCTTCCTGCACACACACACACGCACGTCCTGTGTATTTTAACTCAACATTTTTTACAACAGCTAGAAATTCTATGGTACTTAAAATTAAACAGCAACATTTACGCAATAAAATAGGGTGCTATTAAAACAAAAACTGCTAAAAATAAGTAAAAAGGCAAATTATAAACGAACATTTGCAGACAGCACTCATACAAAGCTCAAAGCTGACCTCATATCAATAATTTCAATAACTTTAAGACAGCATGTTGCCATGTCCAGAGAGAAAAAAGATGGTTGATGAATGTTTGTTTTCAGATGAATAAATAAAAAAAAAAAATATAAAAAATCCAAACTTCTAAATTTTTAAACTTTTTAATCACCTTATTTTAATACTCAAAAATAATTTGAAATAAATAATAAGTAACTTTGCTTGATTAATGAACCTCTGAAAATCACTAAAGGTTCACTAAAGAAAACTTATTTTTATTCAGAATTCATTATTCTTCTAAACATCGTTGGTGTGTTTTTTAACATCAAATATTAGAAAGAACACACCGAAGAAATTTTAACATTTAACAATTTTGAAACAAAAATTTTATTTATTGTACAATTGCAACCATAACTGGATGTTGTCTGCTGTTCTGCGAAATTTTAAAACTGGAGGAGTTTTTGTATCTAAATCTATTTTTATAATTATTTCAAGTGTATTCATATCAAATTCACCAATAAGTTGGTACTATTACATTATACATAGTATTTGTGCATTTTATCACTTCTCTCCATTGTTTTCTAAAAAATATTCTTCAATACATTAAATTTTATTAGTGTTGTTTACATTCCTATCTGTAACTAATTTGCTTATTTTCTATCCCTCTGTTCCAGATTTGATCAAAAGAAGTATTTGTGGGAAATATTAAGTTTCTCTAGAATTGTTTTTTATTATTTAGAGTATGCCATTAAGTTTGACTAAAGGAAAAATATTTTCTTGATGATGAAACAACTAATATTTATCATCATGTAATTAAAGTAAGCAGATTTGAAATTTCCTAAAAATTTTAAAAGTTTACCATTGTATTAAACAACAATTTTAATAGTGAGATTTTTTCTTTGAGAGAAAATGTAAGTCTTTGTTTAAATAAACATATCTTCATTTTTAGCAATTGGTTTTAAAATAATAAATTGTGTTTAAAAAAGTAATTTTTCTTTTGTTCAAGTTTATATATTAAAAAAATATTACAAGCTGTATGGTTATTAATTTATCAAAAGCTTTAACAAAAGAATTGTGTACAGTAAAAACTAACATTAATATTAAAAATTAAGGCAAACACAGTATGAAGGAACACAAGGTGCCCAATTCATCACCACTGTTATAGACATAAAATTTCCTGTATAAAAATGTAGAATTTAAATAAATAAAAGTGGAGACATGATCCCACTTGACCAATTTGGATGAAAATTATCTTATAATATCAATCTTAATATGGATGAACCAAGGTCAAAACAGTATCAAAATATCCACACCTATAACATAAAAAATCAAACTAATTAATAGAATATGTGTGTGCTCTTTTAATGTTATCAGTAACAAATGTCATAAAAAAAATCTATAGCAGCTTAGAAAATAAAACAAACTATAATATGAATTTTTTAAAATAAATCTGATACTGTAATCTTTGAACTTTGTAAATAAAACTTATAAATTTAGTTATATGAATAATTAAAGCCACATTTAGAGCATGGAGACTCTTATCTCATTATTTTCAGCTAAAAATATTCTTCACTGCTAAATATTAACTCATTGTTGACTAGCAATTTTTACTGAAAATTTTTCTCATCTCATCAGTTATTATTTTGTAGTTGGATGTGGAAGTAAAACAATAAAAATAAACTTTAATTTGTTTTATTTATCATTCAACTTTTAATATTTCTTTTTCGCATAAACAGTTTAACAATCACCTACGTGTGATGGTACACAACAGCTTTTACAAATATACAAATATTTTATATAATAAACTGTGCACAGATTTAGCAATAAGTTGCATAGTTATTTTTTTATATAAATATATACAAGAAGTTACCAAATTTCTAGTTTTCTCATCATGAGTGGCAGTAAAATTTTTTTAAAATTTGATTTTGAAATATTGAAGATATAGATTTCCTAATTTTGCATGTATAAGTAATTGCACCGTATGGTTGCCAACAGAGAAAACAATAGTGATGCGAAAAAAAATACAACACGAGTTTACTCGTGACCGGTTAGCAACGTTTGGCCATAAAACACGAGTTAACTCATGACCAGTTAACAATGTGTTAAATTTATTAACACTGGTATATTTAGAGCCCTAAAATTATTTCATTGGAAAGCAGTGAGTTAAATAAATTTCTAACTAACTGTAATATATCTCTTTTTTTTAGCAAGAACTGTATTTTTTCTTTCATTTTTTTTTTAAATAAGAGATTTCAAAATAAATATTTTACTCAATAAAATTTAGGAACTGTAATTAGGAGCATAATGAATAAATAAAATATCTTTGCCATAGGGGGGCTGTAATATCCACTTTGCCTATACTGATGTGTTGCTAAGTATGATTATCAATGTGTTACAGATAAAGATTCAGCACCGAAAAATATTAAATATCAATCTTAGATTTTCTGAAGAGTTACCTCATCACCCAATTATTTAAGATTACAAAATAGTTCTAAATGTTTTTTTTTTTTTTTTTTTTTTTTTTTTAAATCTCTTGTAAGACTTTCCCTAACTAATGCCAGACAAGCAAGGTTCTAGTCTTTGTATTCCTTCTTAATCACCTTGCAGGACCTTAACACATAATTATATGGCAAGGCATTTTTACTTTCTAGTAAAGAAAGTATTGTAATTATAAATAACTTCATATTTCAGTGGAAATATCCATTTTGTTTAGCATGATGACTGTATGTACCTTAGTACCTTATATAACTCAAAAGTGATTAGCTATAAAATGTTAAAATTTTGTATTTAAGATTCTGATACCATCTAGCTATGCATCTCCCTTTTTGATTGCACTCTGAATTGTAAATAACAAATTTCAATATAATGGATATTAACACCAGTGATTGTCAACCTATTGTCTACTTATGATAGTTCTTGAGATATATATGTTAAATTCATAATTTTATAAATACTTGATATTATTAAAAACTAATATTTCAGCAGTTGTCTAACTGTCCACTTTATCAAAAATTAGGAGGATTGTATCTTATGTTTAAATAAAGTGTAAATGAAGTGCAGCAAAAAATGAGTATAATTTTAATAGGTTTACAAGAAAGTCATAATATCTTCATCAGATTTTTCCCATTGTATTTTAGAAATGATGAAAAATCTTTCTTTAATAAAGAATTTTCTAGTGAAATATAACTCTTTCCTTTTCCAAATCTCTTGAGAGGTTACCCAGCAATATAGGTAAATGGCAGTTTGTGATGCCATACAAAAGAATTATCTTTATTTTAATTATCCCAGGGTTGTAAAAAATCCACCTGGGTAAAACCCTATAAAACCCACTCTGAATTAGGTTTTATTGGGTTTTTTAAAAATTGTTGATATCTATATTTATTTTCAGAAACTGTTATCATAGTTTTTATACCCTCTTTCAGATTTAAAAATTATTCTGTGGAAATATATATACAGTATCAAAATCCAGAAATATATTTGCAAATCTATGGTAAATCCCACACAATTGTGAAAAAAAAATTTATCTGTGAAAGCCATAAAAAAAAGGCATAGGTTTCACGTGTAAAATACAGAATAATTTGACCATAAATCATAGTATAATAACAAGGATTTCACAAGTATTTTAATTAATTCAAAACAAATACTGATCCTCCAATAATCATATATCATCATCATCAATCAGGTTATTAGTATTACCATTTTTCAGTCTCAAAAGTGTGTATTTTAACTAACTTCAATGCTTTTTGTATTCCTAATCTGCTTCTAAGTTTCAACCAAACCAACCCACATATAGAGAACACTCACTTCAGTGATGCAGAGCTAGCTGGGCACTTATGTAGGGCTACCAAAGAGCGACAAAAATCTATCATATGTCCATCCCTAACACACATTTCAATTAGTTTCCACCACTGTGCTGCCCTAAATTTTTTAATTACATCAGCATTAAACATACTTTGAGGAAATATTTTGGGGTCTTTTAACTTATAATTCATGAGGTGAATTAACCATTTATTTTTTTTAAGGATTGAAAGAATAGAGATAAAAATTAATCCTTTGTTAAAATAACATTCAAATATGTGGTATATGTTAATATATAACATTTTGTGTCGTGACGTCATAGTAAACTTTTTTATAGCTTTTACACTGATTTATTTGAATTAATTAAATTTTAATTTCTTGAATATTAAGTTAATAAAAATATAATCAGTTTTAACAATTTAATCTTTTCTAAAATATGGTACTTCCCCTGACCTCTCCTTTTAAAAATAAAACCCATTAAAACCCCAATAAAACCCAGAAAAACCAGGGTGTTTTTTCAACTCCTCAAGAAAATGTGAATTTTGTTCAAGATTCTATACCTTCCTCACATTTACAAATTTATCCTTTATTTTCTCTTCATTTACAAGGAGATGTTTTAGGTGTCTGCCTGTACTTGAACCTGAAATTCCATTTCTCTAGTCTCCCATGCTGACTACTATGCCATTTCATGCCTGTCCAATTCAGCAATAAAATTTCATAACATTAACACTAATATCATTAAACATTTTACCATTAAAACTCAGCTTAACTTGCAAACAGAAAAAAAGCCATAAGCCATTCATGAAAAAGAAATTTTATCCTCATTTAGTTTATGTTTTTAATTCTTTTAGTATATCATCTCTTCCAACTCTAATATAGCTTCTTGTACATTCAAAAATAACTCAAGATAGCCAACATTAACTTTGGCTCACCTAAGAAATAGGAAGTTAATTCTGTACCATATATATCTTATATCTAATCTTTTTCATCAGTTGCTTTCCATAACTTTTGTGGTGCAGACCTTCTCATCTGGGAGGTTCTCTTTTACTTTTTATCTTCTAAATATTACACAAAAACATACTTCTAATTATAACAATTCTTTCTACACTAGTTCTAAAGTCTCTTTTAATAAGTTCATAATACTTAGAATAAATGCATTATAAACTTACACATTGATCCATTTACTCTTTTATTTAAATCTTCTATCCTCATTGCTGTTAGTAAGTTTTCATATTTTATTTATATAAGATCCATCAGAAGTCTCTAAATTTTAAAGTCTAGACCCAGTGTCGACAGTTGAATCAACTTTTTAGGATTGTAGATATTTACATTGAGAAGCCTATGATGTGTTATAATGTAAAAAAGGGACTGCACCAGGCAGAATTATAAAAGGGGTGGCATTTTCAAAGACTTGCATCATACTTAGTAAATGTACCACACAGTTTTGCAATTTACTATGTAATTCATATATATTTTTAAATGAACAGAAATTTTTTGATAAATTTAGTATACAGTTTACGTGTTAGCAAACCATTCTAAAAAGTTATTGATTTAACAGTGTGTGTAATTAAATAATTACAATAAAAACTTGGAAATATATTTGAATTAAAAAAATATAAGGTTGATTTCTTAAATTTTTATTCTACTTAGAGAAATGAAAAAGGATAAAGTTTTAATAGCACTGTTATATTTTTGTAAAATCAGTTTGAGTTGGATTGATTAAGTAAAGATAGGCATAGGAAATTATATTATTTAAGTTTAAAAGTGTGTTCATTGCCTGTAAAGAATTACACCAGTTGCAACATTAATTTATGACTAGATTAATTTGCAATTTTTTTTCTATTGGTATTTCTGATGTCCACAAAGAAGTTACATTGTGTTATACAAATGCATTAAATAAAATTAATCTTAAAAATATTACTTATGGTGTTTGGTGATGCATTATGTTAACCTGTTTACATGCATTTCAGATTAAGGAAAAAATTGTAGTATTATACTTAATATTATATTTCTTGAGATGAAGTTTATAGTCATTGTACAGACAAAAACTTGTATTTTCTCCAATATATCTTACACATAAATTAAGCTAGGTAATATCTCTGTAACATATCAGATTCTGCAGCAGAAGATACTTTCTTATAAGCAAGTATGTCTATCAAAATGTGTAGTAACATTTTTATCTATATGTCTATGTTAGGTTTACGCTTTGAAATGTTTAATTATTATTTTATTACTATACTCAGTAATATTGATGCTGAGCTTCCACTGAACATAATTATTAAAAATTTTGATTCCACTTAGTTAAAAATATAACTAGAGATGAATAAAAAAAATTTCTAATGAAATGAATGTTATATAAAATTGCATCTGTGATATCTTCCTATTATACTAGTTATTAATTATAAATTTGTATCTGCTTTTTAATTTTCAGTTTTTTTTTTTTTTTTTTTTTTTTTTTTTTTTGTACACCAAGAAGTTATTTTATATTCTTATATTTTTCTCTTCATGTTCAAAAATTATTTTTTTGAACATGAAGAGAAATTAAAAATGTTCAAAAATTATTTTTTGAAGCATTTTTAATTATTTTTAAATAGGCAAAGATATTTTATATCAATTTTTAAGGCTTCTTCATCATTTCTATAGTTTTTTTATGTTTATAAAGTGTTTTGCTTAGTACCTTAAGTTATGAAAGATGTTGATTCAAGATATTTATATATTTTCTTTTTTTTAGATTTTGAATATTTTCCTTTTGAATGTGTCTATTAGTAAGGAACCTAAGAATAAGTATACCTTTTGTAAAATATTTTCAATGCCAATCATTTGAAAAAAATATTAAATTAGATAATATACTATCATCTTCTCAAAGTTCATTTAAAATTATCATGGCTACTAATCGGTATTGTATTGATCTTGCTAAGCGAGGCACTGCTGGATGTAAAAACTGTAATGTGAAAATTGATAAAGGTGTAGTTCGGATTGGAAAAATAATTCCAAACCCATTCACTGATAGTGGTGGAGAAATGAAGCAATGGTTTCACGTAAAATGTATATTTGAAAAACTTTCAAGAGCTAGAGCTACAACAAAGAAAATTGAGAGTACTGATGATCTAGAAGGTTGGGATGATATGGAAGAAGAGCATAGAGCTGAAGTTTTAGAATGCTTATCAAGTTAGTATTTTTAAAATTTTACACATTGAAAAATGTTTACATTTATATTTTAAATTAAGCTGCACACACACACACATACATATATACATATATATATATATATATATATGTAACATATCAAAATGAATTATCTCTAATATTTCTTCAAAACCCTCCTCTCTACCATTCTAATTCATTTTAAATCTCTTTCCCAGCCTCTAACTGGTTTAATCAACGAAGTATTTTCCACTTCACATTCCTTTCTGTCATAAAACTGTAAACTTTCTGTCGATACAGCAGTTTCCCAGCTGTTGGATGGTTACTCGTTTTCTGTTATTGCATTTAATTCTCTTATTAAGTTGTTTTTTACTGTGAGTAAATTCTTTCTGTCATCGCTTTTGGGTGCACCTCTGTCAGATCAGAGTGAACTCTGTGGCTTTTGATTGTATGTTGTCCAGAAGGATAGATGTGCGGTGTTGCTGCTCAGAAATAAAGTTTAATTTAGACTTCTGCATTCTCTTCAATGTCGGCCTGACTGCATTGTTATTATTGCTAGCTGTGGAGCTTTCTCCTTGTGAAGGAATTTTATAAAAAATGGATTACATATATATATATATATATATATATATATATACAGAGCCAGAACAAATAGGTTGCAGTGTGTGTATGCATAAAGGTGATCAAATTTCTAAGTCAGCCAATAAAGTACCTACTAGACATACGCATTGATAGGGGGCAGCCAAGTACTATTTTTTACTATTACTATTTATTATTTACCAAGTACTATTTACAAGGATTGCACCTTATTTCTGTACAAAACTGGACCTGTATTTTTATATACATACACACATGCACATAAAACTCAAATCTTTTTTTATGTTTCACCATCATTATCAAATTATGTAATTTGGGTTTCAGTTCACACTGAGAAATTCTACTGACTTAAATCTGATGCATATGCTTCTGAAGATAATTTCAGAAACTGCAAAACTTATTATAGTGTCAAATTGTTTTGGTGTTGACAGTACTTAATCATAGTGTAATTATATATGTATGTGTGTCTGTCTGTTTAAAATTATGTGAAAAGTTTTTATCTTAATTTTCAATATATAGATATAAAATTAAAATTAAACACTTTTTTTTGAAAAATTCTTTTATACTGTTATAAATTTGCTTTCATTTTCTAAGGTGATAAATGTTAAATTTATTAAAATTATATTGGGTATGCATGATTTATGTTTTTCAAGGGGCACTGCACCCTACCCTTTTTTGAATACATTTACTTTGTATTCTGTATTTTTTCACTGAAAGTTTTCTTTTTGGGGATGTGCTTGGAAAGTTGATTATTATTTATTTTATATGAAGCTTTCAAGGAATCTAGCCTAATCTGTTTTTACACATATTTTTTGCTGACAAACAGTACCAATATGATATACAGATAGTGCTCTTTTACTCATTAAAGGGCCCTTTCACTTTATTAAAACTGTCCTTTTTGATAAATGTACTATGCCCCATTTTAAAAGTAATGTAAACACTAGTGAAAAGATTTATGCAATTTAGTAGAATTGAAGATTTCTATTCAGATAATACAATGCTTAATTAAAAACTATTTAATATAGTTCAAAGCATTTTTAGATTATATTTTAAATTCTATTTGCATTATGATCTTTGTATCATTGTTGTTAATATAGATTTTTCTGTAACTTCAACTCCAAAGAAAACAACCCAGAAAAAACCCCAGAAGATTAATGCAGAAGAATTATCTCAGTCTGGGGAGTCTTCATCACAAGGTATTAATGAAAAATATTGTACTGGTGTGTTGAGTGATTAAGCCTTTGCAGTAATTTTCTTAGTCATATGTAATAAAGTTCTATTGTTATGGATGAGAACTGATAAAAAATTAGCTCAAATTTTTAAAGAATTATTTTTTTAATTGTTTAAACATGTCTGTATTTTAATTTTAGTATTTTGAAAATATTTCCTTCACTCATCCTCTGAATTCAGAAAGTAAGGAAAATACTAAATAAATTTTGTTGTAACCTAACCTTTTGCATTCCAGTGTTGAGTCTGACTCAATGTTACCTATCGAGATCATTTTTCTTTGTAGCAAGTCCAATATCAATCGTAGCTGAACACTGTTTACAAATTAAATTATAGTTAGTTGTGTTTGTTTCAAGTAAAATTGCTACGTTGTCATTAAACTGATATAATTAAAAATTTAATTTAGACCAGATTATTCAGAATGAGGAAAATTGATTTAGGCTGCAAAGAGTTAATATTAACACATAAAAAATTTAATTTATATTGAAAAAATTAGTTGCTTTATGTTCTGTTTGTCTCTAAATTGAAAAAGAGTTTATTTCCTTTTACACCCTTTTGACATAATTATAAAAATAACAGTTGAATTTGAAATTTAGGCTCCTATTACTATGTATGGAAGCACTAAAAAATGATTTTTCAAAATTCAACCAATAAATGAATGAGATTGAAGTAAGAAGTAGTGAAAGGGACAACTGCTTTGACTGGGCTTATATACAATATTACAGTGAAGCGCATTATTTAGCTAGTATGTATATATATATATATATATATATATATATATATATATATACATACATGATATATATGATTTTCATTTATAAAGTATGAAGTATAATAAGTTGAATCTTAAACTTATTGTATATCAAATTAGAACAATAACGCTAATAAAATATCTTTTGTCTGTTCAAGTTGCCATTTACAGTTACTTGGTATTTTGGAAATAATCTCAAATAATTATTTTTGGAGTTAAATAGTGATAAGAGATTTAAGTTTGGGAAGAAAAATATCCATTTTGAAAAATATTTTCTTACCATATAGATGGTTGTGAAGTACTTAGTATATTATATAATAGATTTCATGATCATCACAAGTGAACCTTCCCCAAAGTTCACTAGAATGTGAAAAGAAAAAATTATATTATTATAACTGTGCACCCATAGGCCCTAAGAAGTCCTTACTTTTCATTCTCAATAATAAGGGCTCCTTAAATTCTATATTTTTCATCACCAGTCTTTAGAAACTACAATAAGCCCTAATTTTTACTTTGTAACCAGAATGTTTCCAATAATGGCAGTTCTTGTCTTCTCAAATAATGCAAAATGGAGATAGAGCTACTAATCTAGTGATGTCAATACGGCATCACTTCGAAGTAGAATCTAAAGCTGATATCACTATATATATACATATATATGCAATGTATATACAGACTCTCACACACACGCACATATATATGTATAAGTTATATATTATTTTAATAAGCTGTCAGATATGCATTGATTTTTCATGCATTTTTCAACCTGTAGAAAATTTCTGTTTATAATATTGTATTTAGTTCATAATTTGTTTTTAAGATGTCAACCAAATGACTTTAGATGAATTTTTTCTAAAATTAGTTTATGTAAAAAAATTTATCTTATATTAATTTTTTTAAAGTTTTATTCTGAAATACTATAAACATTTATTGAACATGCCTTGTCTGCTAATAATCATTAAAGTGTGCTCCCCTGAAAATATAGTTTACGTTGTTATGACATATTTCAAATAGGTTCATATATAAAATTACTTTCTTCCTAAGTACTTAGAAACTCCTTATTTTTTGTCCTGGACAATAAGTGGGACCTTATATAAAATTTATTCTTATAGTTTAAATATATATATTTTTTTAAGAGACTTCATAATGAAAATAATTTATTTTAACTGGTGTACTGTTCTTATTTTTATAGGTGCACCTTCAAGTTCTTCAAAAGATGATACATTTCGAGAATTTAGAAAAATTTGTAATAAATTAGCAGATGAACCAAGATATCTGGAAAAGACAGCTATGTTAAAAATATTTTTCACCCAAGGATCTGATGGAAGTAAATATTATATTATACATATATATATATATATATATATATATATATATAAATCTCCATACCTTTTGTAATTATCAATGTGCAAGGTTTACTAATTTTGTAATTATACATTTCTCATTACTTTACTTTGTACAAATTATCATCTATTTAATTTTGGAATTGTGCTACATAATTATAGTTTATTCCACATCAGTTCACCCAAGCTATATCACCTCCCATTTCAAATATTTATGAGTTATGCTGTACTTGTTGCTATAACTAGGTTATAGAAGCATACTAAATCTTTTTGGTCTTTATTGAAATACATTGAGATTTTTTGGACAGTAATTTTTATTATACACTTTCTTGTATTGTAAGTGGAATAAATGAAATTGCATTGGTTTGTTTCCTGAAATACTATTGGACAAATCCAGGATGTTTGATTGGTTCTCCCAGTTCCGGGTGAATCTCTCAGATTCACAAAAGTATTCATTTTATCTCTTGTCACTGCAGAGTATGGATGTCCCTGGCCTCAAAAATATGTTTTTCTATCTTTAAGTTTTCTACTCTATAGATTTTGTGTCATGAACTCACAAATCCACCATTCTATGTATTTCTTTCATCTTTTAGCTGTTTATTTTTCCACTCAATGTCATTTTTATGCTTACTGTTAGAAATCTCCCACAGTAAAAATTAGGATTAGAAAGCTTTGCCCATAGAATCCAGCTATACCAGATTAATTGATTGATTGATTGATTGATAAGTGAAATAAGATTTGATTATCATATGGAAATAGCAGTAAGAACTCGGAGCCTGAGTGTGACCTGCATTAATCTTTGAGCTAAAATAGAATAAATCAA
>CM063501.1:149489799-149577299 GCA_032207245.1 Pardosa pseudoannulata
TGTGCAGGGCTAAACAAAACAGATTTCTTTTCGGCAGTGTAAATATGTATAGATCATTTCACAGATTTGTTCTACAAATTAAGTTTTATATCATTTCTCACATGGGATAACACAGTTTACATTAAAAATAAAATATACATAAAAAATAGTTTATAATTAAAATCTATCAAAATGTTTTTCTTTTCTTCTTTTTTGCCTGAGGTATATATTTTCATGAAATGACTCTAGTCCTTTTTCCCTTAAGAGAGAATGCTTGACTCTTACATTTTGAATTACTTTCTTCATTAACCCTTTAATGCTGAATCATTTCTGTTGAATATAAATTTGTGAATATCTTAAATCTTAGTATGGATTGTGAGTATAAAATAAATGTAGAATAAAGCAGCTTTAAATATTAAACATGTCTTTAGAAGTAATGAGCTGTCATTTTTTTAACCTATATGATATCATTTATAAAAAAACAAAAAATCTGTGATAAGATTTTTGCTGTCATATGTAAACACAATACTGTAAAGTGAAATTTGGTTTGTTATTTGGTATTGTATCTATCTAAAAGTCATACAGATCTATAAAATTTTATTTACTGCCCTTGCTAACTGGACAATAATCTTTGAATACAGTTCTCCCTGAAAAGGGAACTCTCCAATCCTTGCAGAGCTGCAAGTATTGCTGGACATACGAATACACGTTCTAGTGAAAGTTGCTCCCCAGAGGAATTGTTGTAAATCCTATGTCTGTTATCATCTTTAGTAATTTTCATGCAAACAAAGTGACAAGTTTATAGTCTAGTTATGTGTGCCCAATTTCTCTATTTGTATTAATTTCATATCTCTGCTGTTACATCTCAATAGTTTTCCATCTTAGTCTATATATGGCAATTGCATTTGCAGATCTATGTTTGAGTTGCTGCTGCTTGGTTTCTTGCCTCTTTGCCCAGTTCATCAGTTGCTTCCTCTCCATCCCACTCTTTTTTGCTTTTTTTTAACATTTAAATAAATGTATTCTCATTTCTCAAAGTCTTCCAAATTGCTGTTAATTCACATGTAAAGTTGTAAGCAATGTTGCCTACTTCATAGCCTAGATTGGGTTTGGTTTGGTTTGGTTTGTAGCCCTACAGTCTACTTTTTGCAACAACAAGGGCAAATGAGAGTGGGACCTATTACTTAAAGCCAATTCTGAATGTCTCTAAACATCTAAGCCAGCAGTGAGATTCAATCCCATGAACTCTGGTATCAAAGAGCAGGACCCTACCCGTTTTGCTATCTTTCGACACATAGCATAGGAGTCTAGTTGTTTGAAGTTTAATATTAGGTATAGCTATTCATCAAGATTTCAGTTGATGTACCCCCTGTAAAAGTAAATTCACTTGCAAGTCTTGAAAAATCATAATATGACAATCTAAATGAAAAATAGCAGATACTTGAAAGTTTGGGAGATTGTATATGATATTGTCATTTACTTTCCTTGAAAAGGAATAATAGATCCAAGAAAGTGTAAAAATATAGCAATTATTTTTAACTGTCCTTTAAAATTAATGATTGGCATTAATGAGTTAAATTTTAGGGAAGTTTATTAAGGAAAAACTTTTCTGTACTGAAAACATGCAGTTATGGTTTATTAGTTTGTAACAAAGATGTTGATTACTGTAACTTAAAATTACTTTGGTTTCTCTTTTTTTAGTTATTTTAAAGTTTATTTTAGTTATTTTTAGTTATTTTAATTATATAAAATATAGAATTTTTTTATTGTAGTATTCAAAATTCATATTATATTCTTACCGTATTTATAATTCATTAAATTGCTTATATAGGGTGATGTAGCAAATACTATTGCAACGTTTTTTGAACATTCATCAATATTTCCTCCAAATTCTAAAAGTACATTGACTCTTCAAGAGGTAGGTAGTAATAAGAATATTTTATTAATTTTTTTGTTTCATTAATATTTTTTATATCATGTAGTCTTAGTCAAAATAATTGGTAAGGATGTAGTGTGTGGCCTACTATTTTTTAGTTGTTTCTTACATAATGTCATTGGTATTGTCCATTAAAAAAAAAAAAAAAAAAAAAAAACTAAAAAGCAGTAGGTAGCTTGCTACACCTATGCAAATAATTTATCTAATATTTACATAACATATAATTTGGGGACTGTATTAAAATATATTGGATAACTAAAAATATTAGTATGTTTAAAAGTAATTAATATTATTTTCTTATGATAGGTTGATAAATATTTAGATGATTTAACTGTATATACCAAAGAAGCAGAACAGATTCATCTTTTAAAAAAAGTAGCTCGAAGGTAATGTTATAAAATTGTGGTTAAATACCAAAATTGTGCTATTTATGTAAAGAAACTTTTACCTATCTTTTATAGCATCTTACCCATTAGCAGATAATTTCAGTTGTGTATTCTAGTTCATAAGATTTTCTTTATTCCTTTGGCAGAACTTAAAATGCTTTACTATTTCTCATCTTTTTTTGATTTTAATTTGTATATCTTATTTATGAAATTTTTAGTATGGATATATAAAAACATGACTGAATATGAACAGTGTAATTTACAGGCATAGAATTTTATACAGGGATCTTTTTAGACATCATTCAAAACTTCACAAAGCCTTATTTTAAAAAATAATTGAATTGATTTTTGTTTAATTTAAATAAAAATAAATTAATTATAACTTGGGGGTTTTGGCATCAATATTATCAAATAATCTCATCAAATCAGTAGGTTTGTATGGATGTCAGGTCAACTTATGTAATCTGATTGTGGGGAAGTGAATGAGTGGTTCTATATGGTTTGAGTTCTGTTCTATAGCCCCTTAAGTTGTTGTGACATTTTTATTTGTATCTACAGGTGTGTTTGTGCTCCAGGGAAACAGCATACTAGGGATTTTGTATTAACCATCTACAGGTTTTCAGAAAAATAAAATTATAAGTTTTTCCCTTACTCCTTTTGAAATCAAAAGTAAGAGTACACCATATTGTTCTCTATGACTTTAAAAAAATGAAATATCTCCCAACTGCTATGACTTGACTCCATATCGTAAAATAACTGGCTGAAACTTGGTAAGCTACTTTGCCAGCAGAAAAGTATTGAAAAAGACAAAAATTCTGAATGCTTAGATATGAAGATCATGGAAACTGGAAGACTGTCCAATAGCAGTTAAAGGTTAAAGCTATATAAGAGAGATTGTTTTCATGAACTTGGACAGGCAATTCTTGAGAGATCATACTCAGTTAACGAAAGATTTTTCATTAATTATCTCCATGTTTCTGGACAAATAAAATTATATATTGTTTCCCTTTACTTCCTTGAAAATGAAACAATGCAGCACATTGTTCTCTATGATTCTCATATAATCCTCCAGCTGTTGTGACACGTCTCCAAATCTTAAAATAGCAGGCTGAAACATGGTAAGCTATTTTGAAAGCAGAAAAGTGTTGAAGTAGGCAATGTTTCTGAAGAGATGGAAATGCTTAGGGATGAAGTTCATGTAGTCTATGAGATTGTGCAAAAGTAGTTAAAGTTTAAATCTATGTAAGAGAAGCTATTATCTTGAAATGAGGGTAAGCAGTGCTTAATAGTGTATATTTGCTATGTTAGTTAACAAAAGAAACCAAATGCTTGTGTTTATTTAAGAAAGTAATTCTGGTAATTTAAGAAAATTTGCTTTTATTTAATTTTTTTAAAGTAAAATTTATTCCTTTCAAATATAATGTGTGCTTAGCTTATTTTCACATCCTTGAAAGATTTTTTTATTATTTTTATAGAGAAGTGGTTTAACTCCCTCTCCCCTTCAGTCGAAATGTTGTTCACTTATACTTCTTATTTTGTTCCCTGTGACATATAAGTCCCTGATGTTTTTTGGGTGGTTCTACAAACACACCTATATCTATAATTTAAATAAAATTTCAGAGCTAGATACTTTGATTACTTATAGATTTTCATGAAATATGGATTATAGCAAATTTAATCTTTACTTATATCTTTTTTTTTTAAATTTTTATGTGTGATAATTTTTGAAAATTTTTTATTACTTCCTAAGGATAAACACTACATATAAACATTATATATTGGTAATTAAGAGAAAGAGAATTTTTTAAAGTTATAAATATATCACTTTTATATTAGTTCTTCTTGAGCTTGAATGCTGTCAAGTTATTGATGTGCATAAATTATTAGGAAAAACAAAAGAGGCAATAGTAAATAAAAATCTTTTATGAGAGACCATGCTGCTAAAATATAATATTGCTATGATTTCTATTTATTACTTGATTTAAATTTTTATGTGTATAGATTTTAGTTTCTTGCTGTGGCAAAAACAGTTATTTTATTAATCTTAATTAAATCATATGAGTAGTAGAATAGTCTATCATTGATGATTTTTATTCTCAATAGGATAATTGTCAGTATCTTTCTAGATATTTTAATTATCACACTTTACTGAATTTTTAGTATCATTTAGGTCAGTGGTTCCCAACAGGGTTGGTATAATCCATTTTTGGGCATGGAAGAGATCTACTATTTTAGTGTCTGTTGGATATTATTGGCTAAATAGTTTTGTGAACTGGGAATTCTGTTATACTGCCTATTTTTTAAGAAAAGTAATGACCTTCTTTTGTAGACACTTGCTCATAGACTAAAGTAATAATGTAATGATCATGTAGTCAGATTTTAATCCTTGAAATTCAGCACATGGGCAGTCAAACCTATTACACAATAAAGTGTTCTGACATTCTAAAATTTAAAAAACTTTTTTGACATTAATTTCCCTCATCTCTTAATAGTTTTTCAGCAGCCAAGATAGCATTTGTCAAATTTGTTTGATAGCATGGTCAAGCATTTGTCAAATGCAGACAAAAGCTTGGTACATAGATGATTAGATATATCTACATTTTATTCTGTTCTTGTGCTTCTTTGCATGCTGTGCTATAATTTTGGATTTCAGGTTTCAAAATCAGAGACAGAAAAAAAAAACACAGAGAAAAGATATCTTCTTATTGATGAACTGAGTATGCAAATATTTTTTATTTACTTCTTAGTGCATTTAAGAATGGAAAATATTTCATTCTGTTTTGTAACATCAATTTAGCTTTTCCTTTGTACTTGGGGACCAATGCCCCCTTCCCTGCTTGCCTCTATAGCTATGCCTCTGGATTGATTGTAGCACTCCAAACAAGCAAGCAAGCATATTGCAATGACTGATTGATAGAATGTTAATCAATGGGTTATCTGTGAATTATTTGTAACCTAAAAAGGGAATGGTAGGTCCAAAAAGGTTAGAAACCTTTGATTTCAGGGTCAGAACTAGGGCAATGCAAAAGAAGTTTTTGCCAAGGGTGAATCAGCCATGGTGCCAAATTGTGCACAAAATGCTTATGAAAAGTGCTCTGTGATGTAAATGAGATTTGAATGAAGATTTTCTGCATGGGAATATTAAAGTAGAAAAATAATTTCCAAAATTCCATAATTCTAGTTAAAGAGTAAGGTTAAATGACAAATTAAAATTATTAAAATGTAGGTGTGGAAATTTACATTTATGTATATCATTCAAATCTTTTCCGACTCTAAAAATCTATTCCTAAAACTTTGAAAATCTATAAAACAAAGTTTTAGAAAAAATTCACCAACTAGAACTAGAATATCCAAATTTAATAACTGCATTAGGAAACGTTCTGTGCCTGCTTGTAATTACAGCTTAGTGTGAACATTTTTTTTTCCAGCAAGCTTAAACTGATAAAATCATATCTCTATGCTCCTTGTTGGGATAAGTACAACTGGGAAATATGTCTATGGTGTGTATTTCAAAAGGAACCACTAACAGCTGTAACTATGATTATTTGTGAATGCTAAATCTAGGAAAGTAATGTTATATTTACTTTTCCTTTTTATGTGATATGTAATGTATAAAATTGTTAGTTTCTTAATTTGTGTGCTAATACTGATATTATCTACAGAAAAATTATGCTTATATATTTTCTATGCCTGCTTGCCTGTAATGACAGCTTAGTGTGAGCAATTTTTCAGCAAGCTTAAACTGATAAACTCATATTTATGCTTCTTGTTGGGACAAGTATTCCTTTTATATAACTTTTTAGTGTTTTGATATTGAATGTTTGTAATTTTGCACAGTCATCTGAAGATGATTAAAAGATCTACGCTCTCTGTTTCTTGGTCTAGTTCTATCAATTTATATTGATTATTAGCAATAGTGTAAAACCATTTTTGCATTTCTAATATACTTATTTATATTCACAATTGAGTAATTTTTTTCTGATTATTAAATTTTGTTTTTATCTAGATGTACAGGAAATGATTTGAAGATGTTTGTACGTTTCATTAAACATGATTTACGAATAGGTGCTGGACCCAAACCTATGTAAGTTACATATTCATAAAATTTAGTATAATTGTAAAGGGGAAATGCATCTGAATAAGTTTCTGTAAACCATAATTTTCTTTCTCAGAAAGGTCCTTAACAAAAGCTTAAGAATATTTATTTTAAAAAAAATTCCTTGATTTTTTACTTTTGGAAACCTGTATGAATTTCTCAAAGGCTAAGTGTAAAAAATTATCACACATTTTCTTAATATGTTTCCCCTGTAGTAAAATTATAATATAGGTACTTTAATTTATCAATTTTTTAATTCTTCAGTGTTTTTATTTTGAACTAAATATCAACGTTCTGTGATGTAATGATGTATATCTGTGATAACACTATTGAAGCCCAATCAACATAGACACATTTTTATAATAAATATCATTATCAACAAATACATTACATGATTAATAAATACTGTTACATAACCAAACCTGTTGCTAAGTTAAAGTATGATATCTAGTTCAAAGTGATTAGCACATCATAATTAAATGCTAAACAACATGAATATATATATATATATATATATATATATACTAGCTGCTTCGCACCCAGCTGTCGGTCTGGGTATTAAAATTTATCTAATAAAGGTTTAGAGCCATTATTAAAGATAAGACATGTTAATAAAAATGTTGAATAAATCTTGTATGCTGTAGATTGTTGATGGATATGATAGTTTATTAATAATCGACAATCCTAACTATAAATATGTACATGCACAGTATCGCCCATGAACCACAGCGTGATGCTAAATTTCACGAGATTCTGTACTATGTGAGTCAATTTTCAAAATGTTTTGGATATGTATGCTTATAATATCAAATAGATTTTAAAGAAATTTTTGATTACATACCCGATTTTACGCTTCCTTTCTATGGTGTGTAGAATAGTTTCCTTTAACTATGTAATGGAACACCAAGAAATGGTAAAAATTAATTACTTGATTTTTTAAAAATCATTGTAAAAAATTTAATTTATTATTTCTATCATATAGGGTAAACCACATAAGACATATGAAAATGTTATGTTATAAAATCGTTCAATTACTTAAACAAATTGTGTTACTTCTGAATTTAACTTGCACAGATTATCATTTCACGGGATTGATTGGTAGGAAAAAGTTTTAATTTTGGGAGTAAACATTTGTGAATATCAAAAATTTTAGAAACTTCTACATACCATATGCATTTATTCAAACCAAACACACACAGACACTGTTGTATGTATAGAGTAATAGCTATGAATTTAAAAGTGCAGATGCACTATAACTTTTCATTGGCAGGTTTGGCACTTTTTTCTTATTGTGCTGAGATTTATTTCAAATGCAAGGCATGTTATAAATTTGTTTTCATCATTCAAGTTCCTTCTACATTTAAACTTTTTGGAAATTTTAAATATTCGCCCTTGAATCTTTTTATTAGTACTTTTGTGATTATTAAACTTCCTGTGTATTTATGCCATTTTGTTAACGTTTTTGTTGCCAATGACAGAACAGTTGAATGAGCTACTATTTCATCCCTTTCTATTTAACCTAAACTTCATTTAAAGTATATTTGTATTGAAAAGATTAGCAAAAAGTAAACAGAATAAGTATACAGTAATCGTATATCCCCTGAATAAGCAGTAGCCTATAAATTCAATATGGATTTATCTAATGAAGCTATTATAAATGAAATATAAAAGTGTTCTCTTAATTTTACTTACATTTCATACTTGCCAACTACTTAAAAGTTGTTTAAGAAATGGCAACTACGAAATACAAACAAAATTCATAGAACATGGCGAGTTTTTAACTACTGAAAATCAAAATCTCACCAAGATAATAAAATAGAAAGAAAATAATACTTTTCTAAAAAAGATGAGTTAAACATTTAGCAGATACAAAAATAGTCTCACATACATATATATTTTCATAACTATATTACTTTTGACTTGAATTTTAATAGCATAGATACATTTTTATCTTACTCAGAATATACAATAGCAGGCGATAATAATGCCAAAGTTGAATAACACTGCCATTTTTTGACCCCAACTCAACAATGGAAATGCTCATGCGGAAAAATTAAACTGGCATTTTGGTCTGTTTTTCGTTTATATCTTTTGAACTAATTGGAATATTGAAATGTGAATGGGCAAAATGACATCCCCGGTTCATTCCATGTCTTTTGGTACCTTCTGCACCCAGCGGTTTGCAAGGAGATAGACGCACATACATAAATAGCTACAATCAGATACATTTTGGGATTTAAAGATGTATAGCTGTGATGAAACTTTTGAGAAATAATCAATATATAAAAAAAGTATTTGATACATTAGTTTAAACATATTGAGTTCAAAGAAATTTGTTATTCATAATTAAGTTAGGCTTTAAATGTAATTTTTTTAGTGTGATCATTATATGATATGAAATGTATTGTTCATTCTCTTAATAAATATGGAACTTCTTATTGTGTTAGTTAACTTATCTGAAATGTAGATTTTAGTGTGCAAAGCTTAGCTGTTTTAATTTAACAAAATTGAAGGGAATTTGTACCTTTTGACTAGTTTTCTTTATTTAAGAATGACATTTATCTAATTATTACTAGCTAATATTACTAATCATTGTTATTAAACTGTGAAATTTTTAATTTTAAACTTGAAAAAAATTAACAATTAAAAAAGTTTTATCCTCCCACCTTTCTCAATATTTTGCCACGAAAAGGTTTTTTTTATAACAACATTGTTGTCAGCTTTAGGGATTGAATTTGATGTGGATTAAATATAGTCTTTTAGAAAAAAAAATTAAATGTAAACATCTACATAAAAACTGGTAAAAAAGCAGAATTTTTCATTTTGTTTTCATTTTTTACATTTTTTATGTCTTAAAGATATTTCAAAATCCATTTAGAATCAAAATCAAACTGGATTGAGCCAATTGTTATATATCCCTTTAATTTTCTTTATTAAAACAGCATAAAATTTAATATTATATGTATCTAAAAGTCCATGTATAATCTTGTGTATTAAGTTTCAATAAATATATAAGATAATTTGAAGCAAAAATATTGAAAAAAAAAGTGGTTAGAAATTTTAAAAATCAAAATTTATTTAAAAATTAAATTTTTATTAAGTATGGAGTTTTAAAATTTTTCTATTTCAATATTAAAATGTAATACAGCAGAGTTTCTCAAACTATGCTTCACAAAACAATTTAGAGTGATCCTAGGGAAGGTAATTTGTTTTAAATTAAAAATATTTTAACCCTTTAATGCATGGTGTATATTTTAAATACAGTTAAAAAATAGCTTGTAAGATTTTCATGTTTTCTTAGAATGTGTTAGGGCAATTTTATAAACAATCTACAAAAGTTTCAAGTAATTTCTATTATTTATAATTTTTCTATTCGGATTGACAATTTATGATTTTTTTAAAAAACATACTTAAACTTACATTTTCGGAAGGTGCTTATTGTGACAATTTTTTTTATCTATTAAAATACCACATTTTACAGAACTCATTTTACATGTAATGCTAAATAAATTATTTTTTCTTGAAGTTTTTCATTTTTCATAAATGGTATTTTGTGATGTTTAAAATGATAGGTGATCACTAAAGTGATGTACTGTAATATTCAAAGTTGTTTAAACTTCACTATTTATTTTATTCTGTGCAAACTATATTAACTTAGATTTAATATATGCATCTATATTTAATCAATAGAAATGACTTGGGCATTAAAGGGTTAATCAAATATAATTTAAAGTTAATTAAAGCTTGTAAAAGTTTATTTCCATGAACAAAGTAGGACAAACATTTGAGTGTCAAGACTTTTTGCATTCTTGGTGTGTAATGAGAATCATATATAAACTTATCATGAATCCTGTGAAATATTTGGCTGTATAAAAAAAGCTAGTTAATATTCAATGTGTCAGTGTCTTGCTCACTAGTCAATAGAATTAATTTATGTCATTTAAGTTGAAAATAAAATTAGAATGAATAAAATATGTAGTATCAAGCTTATGGAAGGTAATTTGAACTTTATGGAAACAGTTTTGATATAATTATGTATAAATGCTGTACTTTTTGTTGGGATTTTCTCCTATCTGATAACCAGGGTACTTAGTAACAGCTCTGGCTCAAATTTTCCATAAAAGCAAACTTTTTCTTAGTACTGGTATGTCAGTTTTATCCCATTCATCTTGGATCATTTTCCAAAGCTCATTGTTTTCGTATACCATTTTCCTAAGGCTTTTTTTGATAAATCAAAAATGCAAAAGACCATTAGAGAAATATAAGATGATTTTACAAATATTTCACTAAATGAGATACATTTTATTTCCAACTAGCTGCTTCGCACCCAGCCTTCGGTCTGGGTTTTAAAATATTTCGATGAAAGATTTAGAACCACTATTAAAGATAATACGATGTATTAATAGAAATGCTGAATAAAACTCATATGTTTCAGATTGTTGACGATTATAACAGTTTATTAATAGCCGAATGTCCAATAAGTGCTGCTGCATAATAATATTCAATTCCACGACTTTTTTAAATGTAGGAGTCAAATTTTAAAATATTGTGGAGAGTACTATATATGTACTGTTCTGAATAGGATAATTCATTTCCGAGATTGGATGTCTTTTAGTAGTAATGTTTTACATACATAAAAATTAAATTTAAAACAACAAAACCTATGACGATAACTTTTTCTTTATAAAAATGGCAATTGTGAAATAAAGACAAATTTGAAAGAACATGGCAAATTTGTAATTAATGAAAATAAAAATCACGCCAACATATAACAGAAAAAATACTAACTTCTTAAAAAAATTGAGAAAGTAAAATAAAGATTTACATATTTTGATGAAGCAAAAAATTTAGCTATTAAAAATAAAATGATTTTGATACTGGGATATTTCAAACAGAAAATGTTATTGTGTATGACAAATAGTTGTGACTATAGGCAATAAGTGGCTCCACTCATTACATATTTTAATTCATATATTTTTAACTGATTGTAATTAGGGTATTTTAATGGTGAAAAGAGTTTAAGCATTCAGCTGATTTGGCGAATTAATGAATCGAAATGTATTTATGTTAATAAATGCATTTATTTACACTCGAATTTTAATGGTGTATATATATATATATATATATATATTATATAGAAACATATCAAAAGTAAGGTCTTGAAAAATTCTTCAAGAATATAATAAATCACTAACAAAATTACCAAAATGTGCTGCAGTTCAAATTTTCCAAACAAACAAAGGTTTGGCAGGATAGGCGATAGCTGTTCTGCATTAACGTCAATTCTATTACCAAATATCGGGCGAAAATGACGACAACAATGAAAATATGATAATTGTTTTTCACGCCAACTCAACAGTTAAAATGACTGTACTACAAAACTAAAACAGTGTTTTTGTTGGTTTTAAAATAATATATTTCGAACTAATTAAAATATCAGAACACGATTGACCTAAATGACTCCCTTAAGTAATTATGCCAAGACTAATTATGAATAGATGTTAGTGCGGTCTCAAAATTGGATAAATAAAAATGGCGCAGATGAATGGACAATGAAAGAAAAATACCAAATGTTGATAAAATGAACTAAGAACATAAGGTCAAAATCCGAGAACAATTATATTACTTGAAAGCTTTATCATAAGAATGAAGTTTTAATTTTTATAACACATAATTAAAAGAAATATATACCGAAAGTCGCCAAGTCCACGATTATTATTAAGAGTAGGTGAAGTACAGAGTGAAGACTTAAAATTGAATAAATAAAAATGGAGCAATAGAATTTAAAATGAAAAAAATATACCAAATTAATATTGATAAAACGAAATAAGTATATATCCGAAAACAATTATATTATTTGAAATCACATTTTAAACTTTAATCAAAAGTGGCTACTATATCTCAATATTTCATAGCTGCTATTTATAAAATGAAAACTTATTTTTTTCCCCCGTATATCACTTGCAATTTTTTTTCATCCAGTGTTGTTGAGTTTTATATAACAAAACCTATAACCATATGTTAGTTTTTATTTAATAAATGGCAACTGCGAAATAAAAGCAAATTTGATAGAACATGTCAAGTTTTTAATTACTGAAAATAAAAATATCGCCAAGAAAATAAAATAGAAAAGAAAAGTGATTTCCTAAACAAAAATGAGTTTAGCCTTTAGCAGATAAGAAAATAGTCTTATATACATAAATGTCATCATATATTTATGTAATTACACTTGAATTTAAATAGCGCAGATACGTTTTTGTGTTTCCCAAATACCAAATATCTGGTGATAATAATGCCAACAATGAATAACACTGCCATATTTAGATGCTAACTGAACAATGGAAAGCTCGTGTCGCAAAATTTAGCTGCCATTTTGTTCGGTTTTTCGTTAATATCTTTCGAACTAATTGGAATATCGTAACTCGAATGGGCGAAATGACATCCGTGGATTGTTTCGCGTCTTTTGGTACCTTCGGCGCCCGTCTGCGTTCAGTGGTTCGCCAGAAGATAGACGAAGATACAAACATACATATATACATAGATAGTCACAGTCAGATTTTAATCTCGGAATTAAAGATGTTTTAACATGGAATATGTTCATTTGGTAGTATCAAGGATTTCTATCCAAAGTTAGTTACTCTATGACTTATTGGGTAGATTTGTATAAAAAAGAAAAACATCTTAATATCATAAATAAATATAACAAAATATATGCTTACATGCTAACGATTAAATCTGCATTGAATTTGTGTCATATTAAATCTTAAACTTTTTTATGGTAAAATATAAGTTTAACCCTAAATTACATTACTATATTACTACTGTACATTGATTAGAAACGTTAATATACCTTGCCATAATACGTGGTAGAATAGGAAGCAGAGGTTTTGACAGCAACAGTACTAATTTTGTTGATTGTAATAAATGTTTTCCAAAATTAAGGAAATTTATGACAAACCACATAGTTTTGTATGAAACAGAAACACATTCATATCGACAACCATATGAATATGAAGATAACTATATAAAATGATAGGTTTTATTTGACCATGAGAGTCACTGAAATTTGTACTTTTTGTACGTAGAATTTTGTTGATATGCATTTCATTGAAACCTAAAAATGAACCAAGAATAAAATTTAAAATTAGTTCTCATATAAAAATGCTATAATTTGCGTCACATAGAAATGAAAGTTAATCACTTTATATCTAAATTTTCACGTCAAACCGAATTAATACTACGCAGACGATTTTAAATAATATAAAATAAATGAATAAATTAAATATTTAAAAGAATGACGTCGTAATGATAGAAAAATATGATTTTCACCTATTTATTATGTGATGAATTGAACATTTTAATCTCCTGCTTTTAACCGAGGAAAACTGCGTTTAAAACAATTACTTGGGATGACGTCACATTGCTAGAAATATTGCTTCTTTCACGTAGTTATGATTAAATAAATTAAAAACTTAATCGTTTGCTTTTAACTGGGGAAAATAATGCTTGGAATAATGACATGAAATGCTCGAAAAAGGGGGAAGGAATGAATTTCGAACATTGAAAATTTACAAAAACCTTCCCAGGGATATACCTAAATATTTCCCAAATTTTCACGGCGATTGGATGCATGGTTTTTGAGTCTATCGAGAACATACATACAGACAGACAGACAGACACACACAAATTCATTTTTATATATATAGATTCTAAATAAGTGGCAGTTGATTTAAACATCTGACTAGAGTCTCATGTCTAAATCTACACTTTTCCATATGAATCTCAACTTTACTAATGTTTTTCCATTTAAAGCTGGAATTTCTTCTTCAAAATTGATTCTAAAATATTTTGCTGATAGTAGAATGAATTGATTTTTGCTTTATTTAAGAAGCTTTTAATTTTTAATATACTGCTGTCACAAAATCTTGCAACTATCATAAATTCCTGTCGGAACTTTTCTGTACTCTGATGAAGCCATTTCATGTGGTCATTCCTGTCAGTTGAGCAATAGAAAACTGTTCTTTTTTGGTTATAGCCACTTAAATATATCCATGCCTCATTGAGTATTACCATGAATTTCCAATTTTCAATAGCTAGATATTTTTCCTATAATTTTCTACAGTTTATTTTTTTTCAACATTATGCTTTGACAAAAGTAGATGAACTTTAGGTTTAAACATCTTTTTTAACCTCAAAATTTTAGGAATTATTTTATTTACAGTACTGAAGACATTCCTAGTTTCAATGCAATACATTTTTGAGTAAGCAGATTTTCTTTTAGGATTACAGACTTCACTTTCTTGATATTTATCTGCATTCAAACAGTTTTAGTATGATGTTTTGTGGTCATGTTTACATTTTCACTTTCAGATAGATGTTTTCTTTCAAATTTAATATATTATAAATAGCTTTTTTTTTTTTAAATGATATAACCATGATTTTTTACACCACTTTATTATCAGTTAATATGAATAGTTTTCCTTGGAAAGTGCAGTTTTGTAACCTTTGAGCCATTTTCAAAATAAATTTTTGAATTTACATTCGAATGTAAAGGTAACAGTAGCAGATAATTATTTTGAAGTTACCAAATTTTTATCTCAAAATTCAAACAAGAAAATAAATTATAAAATTTTTAGCATAAAGTGCAAAGGAACTTCTGTATACTCTTTAGGATGGTTTGCACAAATAAACCTGTGTCACAGAAACTTTTAATTTAATTTAAATTTATATGTTAATAGTTCTATATGTTCTTATTGATTATTATGAATGTTAAATAGTTCTTACTTTTAAGATATTCACACAAAATTCTGTTATAGCCTTGATGCTATTGATCCCTCTGCATATGAAGCCTTCCAAGCATCAAGAAATTTAAAAAAGATTGTTACTGATGTACTTAAGAATAAAAAGAAGGGTGGTCCTGGAGGTGCCCTTACTATCCAGTCTGATTTAATGACACCTGTATTGCCAATGCTTGTAAGTAAAATATATTTAAAATATTATTAAAAGTACATTTGATACAAAAAATTTTCAAATTAGTTGTTTTGAAAATGTTTTATAAAAAAAGCAGAATTTATGTCTGTTTCAAACTTTTTTATTATTTATAGCAAAATAGTTTCACATTCAAAGTGCAAAAAATGCTATATTTTAGTTTTTAGCTCTTATTTTTTTTTAAGTTTTAAAATTTAATTAAATGAACTGCTCAAATAGACTTTACTTTCCTAAAGATATTTTAAATTGGATTCTAAAATACAAAAGAATTATACTGATTATTGCTATACTTAACTTTTTTTAATATTGAAAGGGTACCATATGCTGAGATGGGAAAAGCATATTCTTCTTAAACATAAAACACTTTTTTAAAAAATAATTAAATTAATTTTTTTGAAATTTTAGAAATTATTTCTTCAGTATTAAGTAAATGAACCAATAAATTTAACATTTGAAGATTATTAGTTGTGTATTTTTATATGTAAAATATACTGCTGAATAAGTTTTCCCTAAAATTTTGTTTTTTAGAGATTAACCTTGGCAATCTTTAGTAAAATAATTTTGAATGTTTCTTTTTTCTATCTATAGGCTGCAGCATGCAAGTCAGTTGATATGGCCTTTAAAAAATTTCCAGATGGATTTTTTGTTGAAATAAAATATGATGGTGAAAGGGTTCAAGTACACAAAAAAGGCTCAGATTTCAGTTATTTTAGTCGCAGTTTGAAACCTGTTCTACCTCATAAGGTAAAGTTATTTGAATGCTGGAGCAGTTTAAAGTACATTATAATTATTTTCCATTTTTAATTTTGAAAATAATTTTTTTTTCAGGTCTCACATTTTAAAGACTTTATACCAAAAGCTTTTCCACATGGAAATAATTTGATTATTGACAGTGAAATCTTACTTGTTGATAAAAAAGGTTTACCCCTGCCATTTGGTACTCTTGGAGCTCATAAAGTATGTAAAGTAACTTTTTATACATGGTAATACACTGTAATTTTTTATACATGGTATGAGTATGTTTCAATAAGTCTAGAATATAAATATTTAGAAATCTGTAATTTTCTTTGTTAGAAATAAATCAGTGTAATAATTATTTACTGGCTATTTACTTTTAAATAAGATGTTTGTCAAAAATGCAAAATTTCAAAATAAAGTTATCAAAACTGTGCACAGTTAAAAATATATTTATTTATAGAAATGTTAACTAATAGCCAAACATATAAAACACTATCTTTTTTTACTAGAATCTGTGAGTTTGAATTTTATTAGTGACACAATCATTTCCAGTGAGTATTTGTAGTGTAGATAATCAGTCTTAAGTAGTAGGTCCCAATGAAATTAACTCCCTTTGGTTCTTAAGTCCAAACATTTGAATTCTACTACTGGCATGGGTAAACATCTAGAATTAGCTTTAAGCTGTAAGTCTGGTTTCAGTAATACATGTGTAATAAAATTTATTGCTGGGTTCCTAACCAGCTGACTAACTGTGTTGTTATGTACTTTTAACATGTTCAAAACTGCATTCATATGTATGTGATCATGTAATTCTCCAGAGCCTCCAGACACATTGGTTCCGAAATTATAACCTAAATTTTTAAATGGCTTTAGATGAGAGTTTTAAAGATTTTTGAATAATGTCCCACAGAGTGTTGATCATCTATATACACTTTCAGTTCTAAATAGTTTCTCTCTCTCTTTTTTTTTTTTTTTTTTTTTCTTAATTTGAGAATTTTGAACAGTATATGTTAGTGCCTTCGTCTATGATTTATGGAGCATTGGGTGTTTATATTTTGAATGAAATTTTTATTATGGTTAGAGGTAGGAGTAGAATTGCCACTTGCAGTCTGGAATATATATAGTGTTTTGTGTATTTTAAGTCAGTTTTATTGTAGCCATCATTGTGAAAAGAGTTAAATATTTAAGTAAGAACTAGATTTTTAATTGATGAAAATATCAGAAAGTGAATTAGAGGTAAGTAATATTTCTAATTCAAGTGACAGTTACTCTGACTAATGAGATAACACTGAAACATTTAATAATATGAATTTTAAATGCAAATGAATGGCAAATAGGTATCAAAGATCTGATAACCCTAGAGTTATATTTATTTATTCAATTTGTTAAATTTGTTGAATCTTTTGACTGTATCATATAATTTAACCATAATAATTTAAACTATAATTTAACTACAATAATAACATAAATTTAAGTATAATAATCATATAATTTAACTATAATATAACTATTTATAATTATACTGATTTAACTGATAATTTGCTTAAATTTTAAAATCCATTTTTTTTTCTAACTGTAACTGTAAATTTTATTAAAATGAAACCATTTCCTTTAAATATTTTTTTATATCATGAAACTTTTGTTACAACATATACATATACTATCAGGGATTATAAACTGTAAATCTCAGCACATTAAATTGAAGTTTTTATTTTTTATGAATTTTTAAATAAAATTAAGCTTAATGGAGAAAATTGTGTAGGCCTGGGAAAGCATTTATTTTTTCCTCTGACAGTCCTAAGTAGGTTAAATGCCTTAACATTTTATACCACTCTGTTTCATATCTACAGCATAGTCAAAAATTATTGTAATTTATACTGTGAGTTTTAAGAAATGTTTTGCTGCCATTTATAGTATTTTTACAGAGGTGTTTGTACTCAGATTTTTCAGCTATATTAATCCAAAATTCTTGTTTTAACTGCTCTCTTGGATAAAAAATTGATTAAGAATCTTAGACAGTTGAAATGCATATCTACAGGACTTAAAGGGGTGCATTGATACTGAGCAACAGTGCTCTTACTGAATCTTTTAGCTATGGAGTCTTTAATTTAGCTGCACCAACTATGTTCCAAAAAGGCAGAAGTTATTGCTAAAGAGCAATATTCTTTACTTTTACTAAATGTGTATCCAACCTTTGTTTCTAGAAAAAGGAAGCTAAACATTAAAAAATGCAACAAAGTGAAAAAATGATAGAAAAAAAAGTTTTTAAAATAAAACATTTCTTATATTTATATGTTTTTTAAGCATAAAACTATATTTATAAAACTATATATATAAAAATTGCAGTTTTATTCCAATTTTTTAACATTTATATGTATCTTTAATCAAAATAATTAGTTCATTAAATGCTGTTAAAAGTTTAATTTTAAAGTTTGCTTATATTATAAAACACTACAAAACATTTTCAGGATTTTTTGTCATATCTTACAAACACTTCTCTTCCTATTAAATGGGAATACTAAGTTTAATTTTTGTACCAAAGTTTCATTTATCATTTGACAAATGCACATGGTTATTACTGAAATAAACTTTGGATTTATTACATGAAAGAAAATGAGACCCCAGAATTGGATTTCTCACACATGTAATTTGAAATTTTTTATTTAAATATTTTTTTTTTGTGTGAAGTTATTTTTAATATTTATAAGAAATAGGTTTTTTTTTATGTTTGTAGAAAATAAATATTTTTGCCAATAAATTTTTGATTTTATGTTTTAAGTTCTGTAATTTATTTTTTACATGTGAGAACTGATGTATACTAACATTTTGGAGAAATAATTTTGAATTTAGAATTGATGTTGTTGTTGAGATACAAAGGATTATTTTTGGTTTGGAGCACTACAGTCGATGTTTTTTGCTATACAAAGGCATCTTATGAGTAGTGTTCATGTTTCATGTTTTTCAAAGGAAATAATGCTGTGCCATTTTCCAAATACATTTACTTTGCACCCTGTATTTTTTCAAATAAAGTGTTCTTTTGGGGTACAGAAAGTGCCTTTTTACTTGACTAAAACTGCCTGTTTTGATAAATCAACCCTGGTCCTTTTTAAAAGGAATGTGATTTAAATGCCTGTTCTAAATGGCTACTTACATCCATGCCAGCTCTAGGATTTGAGCAGCACATTATCCATTTGGCCATCATTCATCTGATACAAAAGGTTAATAACATGAGCAAGGAAAGGATAACATTAAAGTCAAGAAATTCTAAATTTAAATTTTTCTTAAAGCTATTTGAATTTGTTCAAAAATATTTTTTTATATAATTTTTCTATTAGCTGTAGTAATAGTGACAAAATTTACTTTAGTTTAGTTATTATACTGATTTGATTACAGTATTCAAACTATGATTAACTGCAGTTATTATATAAACTTATTGTAAATGTAAGGTTATTTAATATAAGCACTTAAAGCTGTACTAAAAATGATTACTCTATATACAATGCATTTAGGCATAATTCATAGGATAAAGATATGTTTTTGTAAAAGAAAATATAAAAATATTTATGAATTATGTTTAATTTTCGTATTATACATTTTTTTCATGTTTTTTAATGAAAATTTTTTAAATGGATCATATTTAATTTTAAAAAATTGTCATTTACCATAGTTGTTAGAAGGTTTATCTTTCATTAGAAAGAATTATTTTGTGTTAATTTTTATTTCAATTGTCACTATAATATTATTATTTCCTATTTTACTTCTGAAGCAAATTTAATTTTTATCAATTTTATTTCATAGAAAACCGCTTTCAAAGATGCAACAGTTTGCTTGTTTGTTTTTGATTGTTTACAATTTAATGAGGAAAATTTGATGAAAACGTATGTATTTTTGAATTATACATTACTGTAAATTTAGTAGATTGTGAGATATGTAATTTTTTTATTACTTTGTAGACCCTTATATGAGAGAAGAAAAGTACTAATGGAGAATATGACTGAAATTAAAAATCATATAATGTTTTCTGAAATGAAAGAGATAACAGTAAGTTGAAATTGGAATTTATTATTGGTTGTAAACTAAAAGTCAGGTGGGGAACCAGTTTTATCTGTATAACATTCAACACTATCTGATTGTGCTCTACAATTATTTCAGGGAAAACGTATCTTTTTAATTTGAAATCACATGTATTTTGACATGGAAATCATGCAAATCTAAGGCTCAACTTGTGGATGCTGGTTTCCAGACATGTTGACAATTATCTTAAATTATTAAATAAATAAATAAACCCTTTAAATTTTTTTTTCAAGGGCTAGACTTAGAAGTTAATCGACAACTAAGGTCTTCTATCACTTCATTTTACTAAGCTAAACTCAGAAAAGAGATTGCTGTTACTGCATATTCACCTGATAGAAACTTAATTCCCTTGAGTGAGATGAAGTGCACTTTTCCAGGTGTTGTTGCCAATGCAACTTGAATGAGCAAAGTACATAGGACAGATGCCACATAAATTAAGGCAAAGATATGCACCTTTTGTTTGACAAGTACCTCTAGGGTGAAAGAAAGTCTTAGCTCAAGTAGGTCCTTGTAATTTAGAAGCAGAGACCAAGCAGAAGATCCCCAGGCTTGGTCTGCAATCCCCCAGAGGTTTCATTTGAGAATTCTTAGGCCATTGTGACCACAAACATATTTTATGTGCCCCAGTTACCATTAACAAACACAGCAGATCTTAGACTGACTGAAGCTTTGAACCTGCAACCCTTCGGTTACAAGATCATTTCCTTTGCCAACGAGCTATCACGGCTCACTTTCCCAAGTAAAATGGCAAATTCAGCATTCCTGTGCTTTGTTAGTGGACCAGTTGTTTACCCAAAATTACAAAATCTACTCTCAACTATTCAGATCCCATGAGATTAAAAATGAACAAGTTAATATAAAATGCAAGTTATAGGATTTTATTGATGGAAAAACAGAAGAGATTGTGCTTTTGTATTGAAGTTAATTCTTTCATAACAACATAAAATTAAAATTGGGGAAAATAATTTAGGGGGGGGGGGAATAATTAGGGAAAATAATTTTGCATTCAGGTTAAATTTTCAATATATTACATACACACACACATATACATATATATAACGTAGACAGCATGACTAAAGATAAAGAGAACATAGACACAGTTTCTCAATTTATTAACTTGTTTATTTAGCTTCAATACTTTTGGTTCCTCAGTGTAGAGCTTTTCGGTATGGCACCTGGTTGGTCTATCTATTCTGACACAGTATTTTAAAGTTGTCTGCTTAAGTGTTCTGCAGCGTAACACTATTCTAGGCTAGAATTTAACTGTTGTTGTGTTGTCTTACAGATTTCATCTTTAAACATTTTGACCTCTCTTAATCATCATTGCCTTTCTCTTTATCTTTTTGCAATATGCTATCAAGGTCATAACCAAATTGTCAGCTAGTTAAAATTTAATTAAAATGAACAACTGGAGATAGTTTTATTTTACAAAATACACCATAGTAGAGAGAGGTTAATTTACTACACTCATTGTTACATGTGTGATGTAATACTATATTAAGGAGAATATAGTAGATTATGCCAAAAACAAAGTTGAACATTAAATTAACAGTTTAAAACCTGACATACACTTATGCATAAATATATATTTATAACTTGAAAATTATAACGTGACTTACAAATTGTATATTTACTATATATTATTTAATTATGATTTAGGTGCTGTTTAAATTACTTTAATGTGTTTTAAAAGTTTCTAATGATGTTTAAGTTATAATCTATTTCTATTATGTGTAAGTTATTGTTAGAAATAAAATATACTGTGGATTTATTTGTTCTGCTAGATTTGTTTTATGCAGCTATTTAAAAAAAAAAAAGTTTCCTCTTTAAATTATGAATGATCAGTAGTCATTTATTTTTTAATTTCCTCCTTCTGTTTATTAAAATCCACTCCAAAAATTTTGAAAACATATGTTGTGGTGTTTTTAGTAAATAAATAAGCAACTGTATTCAATTAAATAATTAATAGGATATTCAACCTTGTTTATTAATTGTTGTTATGCTTTTATCAATTGAATTAATATTTCTGTACATAAGAAGGTGCCCTATCAATTTTGCTATAAATTGTCAAATTGATGATCTTTTCTTTATATTTTAATTTTTTGTTATGAGCATTTTGAGCCATCTGATAATTGTTTCATTGATATTATTATGAATGTATTATAGTAAGAAATATTTTTTTTAATTGTCTTCATTTTTTGTTATTTTGTTTTTGCAATTGGCATTAAAATGCAAGAATCCTTTTATTTCACATATTTATATTTTAAACTGTACTTTTGATTTCACCAAAATTGTCAAGGGGCACCTAATTTTGTAGAAACATCAAAATAACTGTAATTTAGAGAAAGAAGTATAACAAAATAATAACTATTAAATGATGACTTTTGGTGTAATTATTGCAGTGTGTCTAAATAATGGGAAGTAGGAAATAAACTATTGATAGCATTGATTTTAGTGCCAAATGCATAATATTTCTCTTGATAAATTAATTAGTGTTTTAATTTTTTAACACTAGAATGACCAGAGTGGTCATTTCGACCAGGGGTGGCCAAACTGCATCCTGTAACAGAATTAATGGAATTTATAATTGAAACAAATATTGCTGTGACTATAGTAAATATAACTTTATTTGATTATTGTTAGAATTATTTATGTAGTTATAAATGTTTAATGTTTCTATTGTTACTATTCATAGATACTAAAACTAAAAAAATTGTAAGAATTATGTAGTTTTTTAGACTTTTACCCCATAGATTTATATATATTTATATATATATGTTATCCACCAGAATAAAATGCATTTGTAATGCAACCCACAAAGACTGTTTGATTGAACAAACCTGATTTTCACCACAACAATTAAGATACTTTTAGAAGCCTTTATTCTTCAAAGGGTCACATCAGCTATCTTAGCTTTCACAATTTTTATTACCTTTTGTTTAAGGTTTTAAAATATGTATTTCTTCCTCCTTAATTTTTTTAATAATGAACTTCATAATTAATGTGGTCATTCTAGTGTTAAGTAAATATATACTATAAATGTACAATAATACAAAATTAGAAACAACATAAATTATATTTTACTATTTGGAAAAGAAAAGTTTTTTTGGTGAAGTTTACAGTATAGATTCTTATTTACTGTATTTTCGAGATTTCTAGAAAGTTATCATTCTGCTACCCCTCTTTCCCTTTTTAAAAATGTTTCTATGTCTCTTTCTATTCTTACATGCCAGTTTATTTATGAATTATTGGTACTTCATAGATCATTTATTTTAGTTTTTGTTACTGCCAAAATTATACTTTAAAATTATCATACATTTACTAATTTGTAATATTAAGCATTTTCTAATATAAAAATTCTAAAAAAAAAAAAGAAGTTTACTATCTATTGTCAAAAAAGTGCTTAAATTTTCTTATTTTTCTACTAATTTATCTTTTAATTTTATTTAATGTATCAAAAAACATTTTATTATGGAAATATATGGACAGCACAAGAAGGAAAAATATACTATTTCTAAATTTAAATGAACCATTTATTCAATAAAATCTGTATTAAAGTAGACCTCTATAGTATAATATTTTTATTATTTGTTTGCATATTTGAATGTGTTGCATAAAGTAAGTAGCTGCTTCATGCCAAGCCATAGGTCTAAGTATATATAATCATTCATATCATATGGTCTTTTGAAAACACTTTTGCAGGATATTTTAATTTCAGATAAATTAGGATGTGTAAAAGTGCTATATTTGGTAATTCATTCCTGTACTTGGCTAATAAAAAGTACCTTTTTTTTATTTTTTAAGATTATTTTAAGAGAATTAAGATGCATATAAAAGTAAAAATAGGAAACGTGATTTAAGCAAAATATTTAATATTTTAAATTTTGCAAACAGTTATAATGTTACACCTAGCAGTGGAATAGACCTCGATAGAAGATGAAAAAGGGGGGGGGGAATAAAACTTAAAAAATGGATATATGACAAATAAAATTAGAAAAATTTAAATAACTACAATAAATCTTGACCTAGGATCCATTTGATGCACATAAACCCACCCAAGAGTCTAACTAAATTACTATTTCATCAAAATTAATCCAGCTGTTTTGGAAAGCATTGCCAACATACATAAATATTACAGGGGATTTTATGTACAGAAATAGGTTTTTTAAAGTAGTGTTTTGTATCATTGAAATGCATTTGAATCTTATATTGCCAATTTTAAGTATGTATGATTAGTTATTCTATTGGTTCTTTATTATGAATGTCTATTTTTATTATGTGATTTGATAAAATAAATACATAAAATTTTTTATGCAAATTTAAACCAACCAATCATATTTTAGCTGCATTTGTGTACTAGTGTCGAATTATGTAACTTAAACTAAATATATACTAATAGCTTGTTTTTTTTTAAATCTTTTATAGGATAAAAAAGAATTAAAAGACATTATAAATTCTGTTATAGATCAAGGTTTAGAAGGATTAGTAATAAAGGATAAAATGGTATTCAACTTTTCTTCTATTTGTATTTTATCATGAAGTTTTTTTTAAGGGCTTTGAGAATTGAACTGAAAAATAAAAAGGTATTTGATTGGAACAAAAACTGGAACTGAACAAAAAATAAATAAATAAATAAATAAATAAAATTGGTGTATTTCAGTTTGATAAATCTTCAGTCGACTTATCAATATTTTCTAATTTAATGTCAACCATATAATTATCGTTATTACAAGTACACTTCTCATTTTCCTGTTTTGATGTTCACAAGTACTTCTATGTTTCAGTTTTGTATGAAACTACTTGTAAAAGGCAGGTTTAATTTAGTTGAATATTCAATTATAAAATGCTATGTTGATAATAGATAACAATGCCAATGCTCACCATTCTCTGCTCCTATTGTGTATGCTAGTTAGTGGTATCAATTCACATAGTGTACCAGTTAAAAGAAGAGTAAAGTCTTCTAAAATTTTATAGAATTACATTTTTTGCTTATAATAGAATTATATTTTTAGTACAAATAAAAAATACATAAAATTGTTCATTCGAAACTGAACCAATTTATATTTTTTTAGTTGAACAGAAATAAAAAAGTTATGGTTCTGAAACCCTGTTTTTTTTAAAAATTCATGTTTGTATATATATATATATATATATATATATATATATATATATATATATATATATATATATATATTATAGGCAATTTAGCCCATCACAAAGGTAAGAGAATCTATATATGCTTGGGTGCAGTCATAATTAAAAACATAGCCAAAAGTTTAAAGAAAAAATTTCAGATGAAGAGAAATGCAGTTTATTATAGCATCATCTCCTAAAGACTTCTGGAGTGAAAAACTTGTGCATGGAAATTTACGGGTGTGTGAGCTAGCCAATCAGGGTTATTAATCATTTGGACGAAGTGAAACTAATTATATGAAGAGTTATATAAGAAGTGCTAATTGAAGCCGGAATTAATTTTAGTGTCAGACTTGCAAACTTGATAGAAAGAACAAAAGATAGTTGCCAAGTTTTGCCATGAAAAAGTAAAATCACCTGAAAATTATTTTAAGATAAACTTATAATTACATTAATTAGTTTTTAGGTTAAAAATATCATTACATATCTATATTCTAAAAGTTACAAATATTTTTTGTGTATCATTTAGATTTATACTTTTGCACTGAGAAATAAATGATGTTCAAATAATTATTTAACAAGAAATTATGTATTGTTGTTCTTGGTGTGAAGGATATAGCTTAATTGCTTGATCAAATTTAAAATTTTCATTACTTAGGTACATGATAGTTGTACCAAATTTCTAATTAATGCAGCTCCTGTATCTTCACCAGTTTCATTAGCCCTTGTATAACAAAATAGTCGACTGTAGCCCTTTAAAAACTAAAAATTCTTTAAATGTACCCATGAGTCTTTTTTCAGGAAAAAACTGATGTAGTACTAATAACAAATCTTACCTTATCTAATGTCCAAGTATATTGATATGAAGATAAATATTTCTAATATTAAAGATCTCTTGTCTTTGCTAACAAGTCCTTGTGTCGCAAATAAGTTAATGAAGCACTGATAACAAACCTTGCCTATGTTGAATAATTAAATACTTTAATATGAAGTAATGATATCTTGAGGTACTGTTTTCCTTTCAACATTTTCCTTATTATTATTTTCAGTAGAATTACTGACTCTGTCTGAGCAGAGAATTTAATTATTTTTATGTGGTGTTATTTGGTTTAGATTTATTATATTGCATCAGCTCGGATATGGTATATTATTTGTTTAGATATTATTTTGCTACTAGAAGTTGAATTTAAAACTAAACTGCATAGAATAATATGGTGTTAAAAGGACTTATTTTGTTAATTTTACTTTTCACTTGCATTTTAAAGACATTTTGCCTAAAACACTCATTTTAGTACTTTTATATTTATATATCAAAGGTGTTTGTGCTCTGGGAAAACCTCATGATTCCAGAAAATTTGTACTATTGACCTCTGGATATCTAGAGGAATAAAATTATGAATTTCTTTCTATTGCTAATTTCATTATTTCTGTATAAGCAAATCAAAGAATGCAGCACTTTCTCTGAGTCTCAAAATAAATAAATATAAACAAATAAATAAGTAAAACTCCCAACTTCTGTGATGTATCTATTAAACTCTGAAACAGGTTAAAACTTGTTAAGCTACTTTGACAGCATACTATAGAAAGCTGAGTCTGTGAGATCATGCAATATCTGTTACAGGTTAAAACTGTAATAGAGAAGTGATTTATTGAATATGGGCAAAAGTTCATACAGTGTTCAAAGGAGCATATTTGTTAACAAAATAAATTGAATGCTTGTCTTTACTAAAAGAAGTAATTCTGGTGTTTTAAGTATCTGCTTTTATTTAAGTTTTGCCATAGTAAAAATATAATGTGTTTAACTTATTTTCATATTGTTAAACAAAGTTTACATTCTCTTTAAAAACTTCTTAAAATGCCTTAATTTTGCATGCTCCTTAAAAATTGGCCTTTAAAACCCTAATTTTAATAATTTAATGTGTGTAGCATACTTTGATAACTTTAAAAGGATGTATTTTTTTATTTTTATAGAAGTGATTAATTTTTCCTTCTAACCTGGCCCAAAATGTTTGCTAACACTTGTCTTTTGCAACCCTATTATGTTTAAGTCCATAAACATTTCTGCCCTCACACACACTCCTGATATATTATATACCACTTAATGCATGCTATGCATGTTTTTTTTTTCCATAAGAGTTTATCTGGATTTGTATATCTTGCATTACCTAATTACTTTTATTGACCTAATGTATTTACATTGTATTACTTTCAGTATTCTTTTAAAAAAGCAGCATTCAGAATTACCTGTTTGTTTTTTAATGTTTATAAGGTATACTAACAGGTTAACTGAAATGCATGTATTCTATTCTAGTAAAATTAAGCATAATATTAGATATCTAAACTTTTTATATAGAGTATATATGAGCCTGGTAAAAGACACTGGTTAAAAGTTAAAAAAGACTATTTACAAGCAGAAGATTTGAAAAAGGGAATGATGGATACTCCTGACCTAGTAGTTCTGGGGGCTTACTATGGAACAGGAAAATATGGTAATAAATCTTTAAATTCTTTTATTTCTTTTTCACTTTTTCATGCAATCCTTTCTTGATATCTTAAAGTTACCGTCTGAAAAGAATATTCAAAACATAAAAATGCACTTATGCACATCTTTACATAAGGAATTTGAAACTATGTGAGAAAACACTTCTGTGACAAATAAATAAATAAATAAATAATTGCACATATTTCATTGTAGAGTAACTTTTTACTGTCAAGTGAAAAATATGCAATAAAAACAAAAAAAAAATTAAAGCAAAATGCTTTTACATTTGTTCTATTAAGTTTGCAAAAATATTTGATTAGAAAAAGTGGTGCTGTATATATATATATATATATATATATATATGTATATGTATATGTATATATATGTAACTACTATCCACATTTGTAAACACAATATAATCTATACGAATTGAAAAGTGCTCTTCTGTATCTTCTTTGTCTTCTTGATCTGTGATTTGTGATAATGTCTTCATATTTGATTTCTTTGCTCCTAACAAATTTTATATCTTCGATTATGTAATTAGACACTATTAAGGTTGAATTTCATACAAAAAAAGTGTTACATCTGTATAATTTTTTAATTTATTAGAAATAGTTTTTTATTGTATTGGAACTTTTTGATCTATTGTTTTCTTTTTTTATTAGGTGGTTTGAAATCTATATTTTTGATGGGTTGTTTAGATGAATACTCTGGAAAGTGGTGCACTGTGACAAAAGTGAGAGGATTTACAGATGATGAATTGAATAAATTGCAAGATGAAATTGAGATGATAAAGATTAATAAAGTATTTAAATAAGTTTTCATTTAATTTGTTAACCCTTTGTATCTCACGAACCTAAATTTAAAAACATCTCTTCAAAAGTTAGAACACATTATATTCCAATCAAGAGGGGAGGGAATAAACATAAAAATGAAAATAAATTTACAAAAAAGTGTATTTTCTATAAATAAAAAATATATATTTATTATAAATATTATAAGTTACTTTGCATAAAAATTCTTTACATAAGGAATTTGAAACTAACTGTGGGAGAAATGCATTTCTGATGTCTCCATTTTTATCCTAATTTTAAAAAAAAATTCAAAGTTTATTTCAATAATAATGAAACAAATTTGATAAACAGTCATTGTCACTTAAAAAGGATTTTACCGCTATGTTTTAGCAAAATGACCAAATGTGGCATGGGATGCCCATAAATTCCCAAACTCCATAATAAGTAGAAATATTCTTCTTGTCATATCTGGTTATAGTGGAATGTATTTTACAGATTACAAACATTTGATTACATCATATCCTTCTTTGCATTTTGGTATAATGGTTACTGTTCTGCACTTCCGTGGGATAGGTGTGGTTCAATTTCAGAGTAAAGTTTGGATATAGTTTGAGTTGCTCCATCATATGTAGCAAAGTTTGCCACCTATATTGTGCTGCTGTAATCAAAATTGTTGACCATGATAAAATGGTTAACAATCTTACAGTATAATATGTTCGAATGCAGATAGAGACATGTGCTTGACACTTTTTTTTTCTGAAAAAAAATAAAGTATAACCTTGTGGGGTAGTTGTCTTTACCAAATATGCTGTGTTATGTTTCTAGCAGCTCTGTATTGGCAGTCAGCAGAAACAGTATTTGACCATAAAATCCTTTACAGGTTTTAATTTGGAATGAAACAGAAGAAAATATATAGAAATAGGAAAAAGGCAGAAATGTAGCGACTGTAGAATAATCCAAAGAAAAAAAAGTAGATTGAAAAATGGCTGCAATTTTAACCCCAAACAAAGCATTGAGGAAAAATCACAAGTGGCAAAAATGACTGCTCATTGAAATATAACTATCATCTGATCAAATAATAAATATCTATATATCTGATACTCTATATATCTCATCAAATAATAGAAACTTTGATGCAAAAATTAATTTTAGCTTTGATTGCTATTTTGTTGTATTCTATGAGCAAATTGGAGTAATTGCTGCATTGTAGGATAGCAACAATAAAAAAAACTTCAATTTTTTTAAGTTCACATTGTAAATGACATAAATTTTTGTGTTTGTTGCAGTTCTACAACACAATGCTGATACAAAGGGTTGATATTTTAAAATATTATCTTTGCATTAATACTCCAAATTCATACTAATTGTGTGTTTTTTTACAGAACCCAGATTTAGTTCCTTCATGGCTTAAAATAAAGAAACCTTTAGTTCCTGATTTTATAGTTAAAGATATTGAGGTATTTTAAGTATTAAAACTATTAACTGTCTGATATTATGCTTAATTTAATGACCATTAAGGATTTATGGTTTAATTTTTATTGTTTTTTAATTTAGAAAGCTCCTGTTTGGGAAATTTTGGGAACTGAATTTTCAAAAGCAACTGCTCATACTGCTAATGGTTTATCTATTCGCTTCCCTCGTGTGAATCGGTTTAGGAATGACAAAACATGGAAACAGAGTACTACTCTAGCACAACTTCAGGTTGATTTTTTCTTAGCATTTTAAACAGAGTATCATTAGTTAGTAATTTTTAAAATTAATTGTAGTGAAATTAATAAAATGTATTTATAATTTAACACCAGAATACCTTAAAAACCTTGTTAGTGCCAAGAACACTGACTGCTATAAGCATAAAATATATGTATACACATACATATATGTTTATATATGTGTGTGGATATACATATCTGTAACATATTAAAGATTTTCTGAATAATGTTTGAATTATCTTCCCCAATTTTAATTCCAATCTTTAATGGCATTATATTGTCCTTTTTAAAATTTTGAAATAGTATTTTTTTTTTTTTTTTTTTTTTTGCCTTTTATTTTCCCCCATTTCTTATGTATATATATTTTTTATCATTAGATTTGTTTGGAATATAAAACCATGTTAATTATATTTGAATTTGTGTATTTAATAATATATAAAGGTTCTGTTGTTTTTAATAATACTTTGGAATTGCAATCCAAAAATGGAAATTGATGTATGTGGCACATCAATGTAGAAATGTGATAAAATCTGTAACTATGAATATTTTAAGTATTTCCAACATTAATTGTAAGTTTTTATAATTTTATAAAATGTAGCCTTTGTGTAGAATTATACTTAACATTTAAAAAAATATTTTGTAACTGATATATGCTTTGTACTAGCTGATTGTTTAACTACAAAGAATTATTATTATGTTATCACTCTTACTATGAGAGTACATAAATGATTTTAATTTTCATAAAGCTTCGTGTGCTTCATAAAATTTGGTACAGATTCAGGTTTCTTGTCTTCCACATGCTCTTTCTCCTGAATTTACTTCTGATCTGTGCATAGGTTCCCTACTGTTTAGATCCCACTAGCATTTAGTTTACCAGCTCTCCGGTGGTCTAGGGAAGTCTTTAATGAATTAGAAATACTTTAGCCATCCACAACCTTGAGATATTTGTACACATTCACATGCAAAATAAATAAAATTTTTTTAAATTGATACTCCTGGGAAGATTATGTGATGCAATAAAAAGTTTTTGCTAATAGTTGCGGGAAAATCTGAGAACATTCATTGGTTTAGTAGGTATATCTAGAATGTATGTCATAGAGGTATTCAATTTGTTAGAAGTCAAGACTAGTAAATTGGGCCTAATAATAAATGAAGTTAAAATTAAAGTTTTAGAAACTGCCTATAATACATGTGATCTACTACCATAAGTCTTGAAAAATTTATTATTAAAAAAGAATCACAGATATCATTTAATTGTTGTCTTTAATAACAATAAGTTGACTGTTGAAATAAACAATAGATCTGTATAACAAATATATGTTATCATGATTTTAAAAATGGATTTAAATCTTCAACCACTGGCCCTAGCACCAAAATTAATATATACAAAATCCAATTGTGACCTGTGATACTTTTTGGCTGTGAGTGCTGGGCAATCATTAAATCTATGGTAAACAAACTGTTGACCTTTAAGTACAAGATACTAAGAAATATATTTGGTGCAGTTTGTGAAAACAGTGTTTGGAGATTAATGTTTAAATTTGAAATTGATTGAAAATATAGTCAGCCAGAAGTCATTAAGATCATATAAAGTCTCAGGATTTGATAGCTAGGATATTTATTTAGAACTGAGAATATCAACCTGGTAAAAAAGCTTACATTTAACAAACCTATGGAAACAAAAAGCAGGAAAGACCACCAATTAGGTGGCTTGACACTGTTGAAATCAGCTTAAAAATATTACATGAAGCGGATTGAAGGAGCACTGCCTCAGATAGAAATAGATAGCAGAGAATGATTGAGAAAATCTTGACCTGTAATGGGTTAGAGTGCCTTCGAAGTTGCAGGGAAAAAACAGCAATGATTCTATGGGACTAAATTCAAAACCAAATGAATTCAATAGAAAATGCTAAAAAATAATGCAGGATTGATTAAGATTCTTCTGCATATGAAAAGTGGAATGTAGGTCTCATTAACTCCATGTTTCCAACCTCTAGTATATATAGTTTAAACTTATTTAAATAAATGAAATTTATATTTGAAAGAATTTTTTACCACTTGGAAGACTTTTCTTGATCCAAAAGAATTAAGTGTTCAATTAGTACTGTTTTTTTATGAGAATCTATGATTTTATTTAAAACATTTTAAATTTTTTAAAGAAAAAATTTTTTTGGTGAAAAGGTGATTGCCAGATTAAGAAATTGATATTTATTAATGTTATTTAAATAATTATTTGTTTACCTTTATTTATTGAAATGCATATTGCAATGCCTGTGAAATAAGTTGAATTCATATTTTCCATTCCAGAACTTATATGATAATTCTAAACAAACAGCTGATATTGTTGGTTTGAAAGTCATTGATAATGATGATGGTGATGATGATGAGGAGGAGGATGAAAATGAAGATGAAGACGAATTAAATACTTCAGGAAAGACAGAAAGTAGTGTAAGTTTTTGGTCTTATTTATTTTCTTCTATTTATTTTTAAATCCTTTTATAGATACTTAGATTTATGTATTAATTTTTCAAAACTAGGTTGTGTAAAAACAGTTTAGTGTAAAACAATTTTTACTGTGCTTCTGTTTTACAGCTTATGCTTTGAATTTTAGGGCTTCCAAAGTAGTCATTTTGACTGATGAGCATTATTATTAAAGTTTCCATCTTGTGTTATGGCAAATTTTCTAAAACATAACAAATTACTCAAGTGTGTTTGTGCTGGGAAGAAACTCCAGAATTCGAGGGATTTTGCATTAACCATCCCTGGATTTCCAGAGAACTTCAATTTTGGATTTTATGACTTCAGTTGAATTAGAAAAGAAAAAAAATCTTTCTTTCTAAAAATATAAATTTTTTTCCTTCATCTTCAGTAAGTCTCAAAGTTTCACCAGAGTCATAAAACTAAATATAAAATAAGTAAACAGCTACTGTTAGAAATCCTCTTGGAAAATGAAGGAAAATAATTGAAGTGGGACTGATTACAATTGGAATAGTAATAAAAATTTGGCAATCTATCATTTGTGTCAAGATAAGGAAAAGTACTAAATATTATGTGAAAAGTACTTTAAAATCTATTATTTCTAGAGAAGTTATTTTAAAAAATAAAAGTAAATTAAGGCTGTCATTTTGAATAGTTTATCTAATTTGGAATGGGAGAATGCTATTTTTGCCATGGGATATTGGAGAATATATAAACATTCTCTTTTATTACCTCACTGTACTTCAAGGAATTTTAGTTCCTTATTCATAGTTTATAGGAAATATACTTCTTGAAAAAAAAATATTGTAGCTTCAAATATAAAAATAAAGTGTTTGAAATTAAAAATATTGATACTGTTCATATTTTATTGTCAAGCTTTATTTAAATGTGAATAATCATTCATTATTTTGTAAAATTTTAATTTATTAAGTATGTTATAAATTTATGCTGAATGACAAAACTTTGAGATAAATTTAAGAAATACATTCTACCAATAAAAGTATAGTAGTTACTACTGTATTTATTTTTAAAAACTACAAAAATTCTTGGAAATATTTTTTTGCTTAAGAATTTGTAACAGTAAATTCAATGTCCAAAATAATATATTATTTACTTTCATGATTTGATTTTATTGTAGAGATTTATGTTACTTGTAAATTTATAAATTTGCTTTAATTTTTTATGCAAAGACACCTGAAAAAAGATCTTCTGGTTCCAGTCCAAAGTCCTATAAAAGACCATCTAAAGAAAAATCAAGTCCTCCAAAAAAGGTTATTTTTCTTTTGTACTTTAAAAGTAGAGATATATTTTCTGTAAAATTTTATTTTAAATATGTGACAAACTCAATAAAAATATTTAGGCTATCTGGCATTGAAAATTAGTATTTTAGATCAAAGTTTAACTAATGATTTTTAATAGCAGAAAAAAAGAGAATTTGTAAATGAAAACTCATTATTAGACACATTACATATGCCATAGTGGAAGTTTTTTATAATTTACTTTTGTTTTGACTATACTCTTTGACAGGCCACAGTGATATATCTACATTATTCATTTGTTTTTAACATTATATTTTTTCTTTTTGTTACTTTTGACTTTTTTTATGTCTCATTTATTTTTACTGATCTGATAACTTTTTGGTCACCACAGCAAGAATTTCTATCAAGGACCAAATTACTCATGTTTTATAAATCCTTCAATGAAATTACCACCATAAAATATGTGCATATTTACTGTACATTGTTTAGTTTACATTGAGGATATAAACTTAATGCAGTTACATTCTAATTTTATTTGCACATTTATTTTTGTTGGAGGAGTATTTCTTTTATAGATATTATTTAGAATTTATTTTTCACAAGTAACTTCACTGATAATATTTATTATTTTTATTTACCTATTTATGTCTTAGTACTTTTTATAGTGCTTATGGATTACTAACTTGGTGTTATTAATATTTCTCCAGATAAAAATGGAATCACCAAACAAATCTGGGAAAAATACTGATAATAATTCTGGAAGTGATGTAAGTGATTTTGCTTTTATAATAGTATTTATCATTTTGTTTTTATTCATTTCTTGTATTTAGTGTGATTTTTTGTTTTATTTTGGAGAAACCATGGTTTTACTTTGTGTATCTCTACTTCTATTTAATATTTATAGAACTTATTTATTTGATGCTCTAAGCATAGAATTGACTTTTCCTGCAACTTGAATGTTCTTAAATAGTCTATATTTTCTTTAGTAGGCTTTTCTACATACCATGTGTTCACTCAACATTTCATACTGCTTGTAAATCTGTGTATGTGTTTATAGACACACACATGTGTTTGTGTCTCTATACATAATATCTATCCCTTATAATAAAATCACTGTAATTATGTTAAGAACACTTCTGAATGGCATCACCTTCAAAAATTTATTATTTTGTGAATTATTCTTTACTGTGGCCTGAATAAAATCATGTATAAAGTATTGTAAATGCTAGAAAAGTAATACCATAAATAAAATCATAGAGGTTCTTGGTCAAATAATACAAATGATTTGGTCCTAGGCTGTTAGTTTAAAAATGAATTGTTCCTTGATTTCAGTTCTCATGTTACATGGTAATGTTTTGTACCTCTTTAATAAATCACTTTGGTCTGTATAAAATTTTAGAATTCTAAAACTAAAAACCTAAATTGATGTTTTAAAATAGCGTTAAGAATAGATCAGTGATATTTTAAAGAAATTCATTTGGCTATTTGCAAACTTTGTACTGTATTTACATAAAATTTTGTTATAGCTTTTTAGTTATTAGTGTTCTATATAAAGGCTTTAAAATATGTGTATTTAAGAAGATCTGTGGTAAAGTAGATTCTTTTAAGGACTGTAATAAACTTTCAATCATCATAGCAAAGCATGAAAATACAATTTGTTCATTTATATTTTTACATGGGGATTAAGAATTAAAACTTTTTGCTTAAATAGAGGGAAGCCTGTATTGATAATGTGCAAATGAGCTGGTTAAATTCAGAAATCTATTCAATAAAAATGTGCAGTGATTAGAGTGAGAAATTAAAGGATCTGTGTTTCAGATTTAAAAAAAATTAGAGTTTATTTATGTATATAGCCTTTATATCAGAAGTACCAAATCAACGTCCTGCAGGTTGTTTGCAATTCTTCTAATAATGTAATCTGGCCTCACAGTGCAAGAATGAGAATGGTCTTTAATGCACATGCACAGTGCATGGACTTTAAAAATGAAACTCTGCTTTTAGGAAACCTATCTGTTTACATCAAATCTGAAACATTATCCCTGTTTGAAATCCAAGAGCATCCAAACAAGAAAAATGTTATATTATGTTAGTCCTTCAGTGATACTAAACAGCAACATCAATCCTACAAAAGGAATTTCAAAATCATTTTACAGATTTTAAAAATCATGAGAGGGAATTTTCACTATTTTCTTCACCCTTTTTAGCCAATTTTAAAAAGTAGAAGTTACCCTGCAAATGGAACTAACTCATCAAATTCCAATTTGACAGTATTCTTAAATAAAGTTTGTTGATGTTCCACTTCCAACATTTTGTACATTTTAACCATTAATCTTTTTGAAATTAAGAATAATCATGACAAGACTTATGTACAATCTTTGAACTATGTACATCTGCAAACAAGTATTTTTTGTTATGAATTCTAACAAGTCAATTAATGTACATCACATTTAAATGCTACATTGAAAGCCCCTGCTGCACAGTAATTTTCTCTAGATATCAAAATACTCTTGTCATCAAATGTCAGATTTGTGGCTCAAATAGAAAGCCAGGAACAATGCCAATTAATCATGAGTTTTGTTTATTGATTAAGTTTTATAGGTTGATAAATTTTGTAATAAAGTCCAAAAAAATTTTAATTTATGAGTCTGGAACCATGTTTTATTTTCAACAGAATATGTAGCCCTTGGCATAAAATAAGTTTTACATGCCTGCTTTATATTTTGTGAGTAACTCATTTCATTTTGCAAATCCTTTTCTTTATATATACAATAGTCATATTTCTAGTAAGATATGTCAAGAATTATTTTTAGAATATTAAATGTCTAAAAAGCATATCTAAAAAGATATTTTAGATATGTAAACATTAAAATTTGGGTATTTATCGTGTTTTAATAAAAATGTATTGAAATAATTTTCAATACACTTATTCCACTTTGATAAACTTTTGATTGATTATAACTGTTGTTTTAACTATTTCATTTCTTTCTAGGTTTTACCAAATGTGTTTAGTGGTGTGAAACTGTACATTTCATCCTCAGTGAAAGATGTTGAAATTCTCCGAAAATACTTCATTGCGTATCCTTTAAGATTGTAATAAATTTTAAAAGCATGAGCCACTGAAATATTCCATATTTTATTTGAAAGTTAAGATGATATGTTAATATGAATTAAATTTCTTTTATTTATGAAAGATATTTTGTCTACAGATTCTAGTGAGCAGTTACTAGTTTCTAATATGTGTTTGTGTATGTATTAATAAGTGTATACCTGTAAGTCTAAATGTGTGTGTATGTATGTATATAATGTCTTGAGATAATTCTTTGGGGCTGATAATGTTTTTGTTTCATTTAAACTTTTTCTTTTATTATGATTGTTATTTTGGCTTGAGTGCACATTTTACTTTGGTTGGGTTAGATCAAACTAAACTAAAATGTTTTAAAAACTCTTTCAGACTATGATCAGGTGTATAAGGTAAAAAGGAATTCTATGGTAGTTTTGAATTTATCAAAAATAATATAATCTAGAATATCAAAAGTATATATTGAGATATAAAAAAGTGTAATGTGCTTAAAATCTTTTTAGATATAAAACTGTAAAGAGCTTTTTAAATTTTTTTTGTGTATGTGTGTGTTTAGCTGTAATAATGTACATTGTTATTGTTTCATGTTTCTTAACTTACAAGTTATGATGGTATATTATTGAAAGAAGATGAATTAAGTGAAGCTAATATTGTAATATCTACTAACAAAGTATGTCCTATATTACTTAATTTTTAGATTAAAAGTATGTTTATAAAAATGTCTTTCTTTGCCCTTGAATTTCATAAAACCTCTGCATTCAATAAACATTTAAGCTTTATTAAAGTTATTTGATTAGAGTTTGTGTGACTAAGTTTGAAATGCTGATTTAATTGTACTATCAAAATCATTATGAATAACTTTCCACGCAATTACTTCTTTCAAAAATAAAAAGAAAGACTATTATAGATGTTCAGGTTCATACCTATAGGTTGCATTATTTTCATTTTATGACTCATTTATGAAAAAGAAATTCTATGTTTGAGAAATGGCACCAAATGTTGTATGGAGATGGTGTACTAAGCTGTTACAGTCAACAAATAGAAAAAATGTGCGTTAAAATAAACTAGTGTTTACAAGACAAGAATATTTATTTTTGTGACATTCAACAATAGAAATAAAATAGGATTACTTTCATGACTATGCATACTGTTGGGTTGCAATTTCTTGAAAAATAATGTTAATAGTGATTTTGTTATAATTATTCAATTTTGAGAGACTAAAAGTACATTTTTAAAAATATCTTTTTATTTTTAGCCCTTGAAATTTATAAAATCTTCACATTTAATGAACTTTAAACTTTATTAAAGTTGTTTAGTTAAAGAATTTGCATGATCATTCTCTAAATCAGACATGAGCAGCACAAATCCTAAATTTTGCACAGCTTATAATGACTTTCCCAAAAATCACTGGATATGTCCTCTTCACCCACATAGTGAGGCTAGTTTGTTGTGTTATTTGTTGTCATTTATGGTGTCACTGCATGTCATATTAGTGTAAGTTATTTTCAATCATATTGTATGATTGGTATTTTATAACGAGTTTATCCCCTCTTATTTAATAATTTTTAAACTTTATTAAAGTTATTTGGTTAAAGAGTTTTATGACTATGCTTTAAATCAGTCATGTGCAACATTTGGCCTGTGTTCTGATTTTGTACAGTTTACAATTATTTTTCAAAATTCACTCTGGCCTCTAAACCTTCATTTTTTGTTCCTGTACTTTTTGTTTTTTACAAAGCCAACTGATTGTATTGTAGTGAGAGCAATTGCCTACCATGCTGGAAGGGATGGATTCAAATTCAGCCTATGGCTTGGTTTTCAGTTATGTTGTTCTTTCGTAGGGAGTAATATTGACTACCTACATTAGCATGCTTAATATATTTCAAAGAATACTTCACCTTGTCCTTTTCAGAATATATTTACTTTGCACCTTGTATTTTTTCAAAACAAGTTTTCTTTTAAGGGAGGCAGTATTTGTTGGTGCTTAGAAATCTGATTATAATGAAAGTTATTTTATGCCAAACTCAGAAAGATTTAACATAATCCATTTTTGCCCATAGATTTAATGACAAATAGTCCTATAAGGAAAGTGCCCTTTTACTTGACTGGAACTGCCCCATTTTGATAAATGTACTCTGCTCCTTTTTAACTCTTTAAAGATGCTGGGAACAGATAATTTTACTACCCATAAGTCCTAAAGTTTTCAGCAGGTGGAAATGTAAAATGGACTGTTCCATTGTCCCCTCCCTTCTTCCCGGAAAATGGACTTTGGAGCCATGAAAGAAATAAGTGGTTCACAGGTGTCATCTTAAATTGATTGCTTCTTTACTTCCCCATGTGGAAACAGGAGTACATAAGCTACACGATAAGATTTAGTAAATGAGTTCACACAATGATATAAACACACACACTCATATCGAAAGTATACAAAATTTAAGCTCATTTTTTGTGAGTTTTTGCAGAAGATAATGAATAAGTGTAATTTTTAAATTAAGAACTGCAAACTTACTAAAACATTTGTCAGTATAAAAAAAATTAATAGCTCTCCAACTCAAAAGTTCCAGAAAAAAATAATCATTCTAAATTAGTGAGCATTTAAGAACAAAAGAAAGTAAATCATATTGTATAATTAATTTCGTCTGCCATGTCCAAATAATGACTAATTGAGTTTATGGCTTTTTATTTTTACCACCTTATCAATTACCTTAAGAGAAAAAAGTGTGAATTGAATCATTAATAAAAACAAAATTGTTTAACTAGCTTATGTTTATATAAAATACCTTCAAACTGAACTTCAAAATATATATCGCAGTATAAAATAAGATTAGAATTATCTTAGGGAAAAAAAGAAAGTATAAAACATTGCTAAGGAAAACACCTCAAAATGTGGTCAAGCTTTGCTGTAGGCAGTAATCAATCAAACTGTCAACTAGTCATAAGACAGGGTAAGTGAAAAGAAGACTCCTAAACATACCTTTCACCCCTATTTTTCAACCGTCCTGCCCATTCCGGCCAAGCCCATCTTTAAATGCTTTGACTGATATGGGCCGGGGTCGTCCCCAAGGAGTTAAAAGAAGTGTGAATATTAGCCTTCAAGGTGTTCCCCTAATAAAATTGTCCACAAGCCTGTATTAATGTAATAGTAATGTATGAATAAATGCAAGTGCCCCTGTAATTAAAAAAAAAAGTATTTTATGGTGTCACTGGGTCGCATTTTAATAGGGGTTATTTTCAGTCTTATGTTACAGTTGGTGCTTTATTTTGTGTTCTCTCCCAGTTAATCTACTTTGTGAATTATTTATATTGTTTATATTGATACATATTTTATATTTTAGGGAGATCAAATACCAAAAAATGCAGAGAAAGTCACAGTGGATTGGCTTTGGGCATGTATTAAACTCAAGAAAAGATTACCTACTAATTTGTACAAAATAGATTAAAATAAATATACATTTATTATTTTTGATACTTTTTATGTGTGTTTTTTTTCTCTGTTTGTTTATAACATTTTCTCCCTTTCTATATTGAAAATATTTAGGTACAGTTGAAAATTAACCCTCTGTATCTCAGCTACTCTGATTTGAAATATATTTACTCAGATGTAAGAATACATTGTTCTAAGTGTGTAAAACATAATCTAAAAACTTTTTAACAAAAATATGAAAATTTATTGTCAAATTATATATCTTCTACAAACGAAAATGTACATATTTCCTACAGATGCTGCAAATTATTTTGTACAAAAATTATCTTTACATATTGAACTTGTAACTATCTTTGTGATAAATCCATTTCTGGAATTTCTACATTTGCTTTTTTAATTTAACAAATAAAAAGATGAAAAATTGTTAGTAAAGTCAGTAACCGTCGGTGTTTTTCAGATAGGTCAGTATTTTCAAAATTTAGTCAGTAAAATCAACATTTGATGAAAAATTACTGTTTTTGCATGTGTTTGTGTTATATTTTAATGTTTTAATTTTGTTTTATTATTTTGAAACTATTTTGATATAAAAACAGGATTGCAAACAGCTGAAAAATGTGTAAAAGGTTTTTTTTAGTGTCTCTGTGTGGAAGATATATGCAATTTTCTTGTGGGTATGCATATTTCGTGGTTTTGTTTGTAGAAGTATGTCCATAGATCAAATATTTTCCTTATTTTGCTATTTATTTAACATTGGCTTTTATTTCTAAGTTGCTACATAATGCTTTCCTATAATAATATACAAATTATATCATTATAAGCATATGCAATTTTTACTCTACAGTTTTGATATAATTTAAGTACATATAACATTTTATATATATTATGTTTCTGTCTAAGTGTGTAAGACAGAAGGGGAAGTTATTTGAAATATCCACCACCCTTCCAAGTTTATTTTAGTATCATCAGTCTTGACCACATCACGTCTTTAAATTTATGATCAAGTTGATTCAAAAGTAAACTTACAACTTGCATTATTACAGAAACATGATCAAAGAAAAAAGGTTGTAGTTGTATGGAAATCAACTTTTATTTGTCAGTTACAATACTAAAGTTGGTTAGTATTTTTCCAATTTTGGTCAGTAAATTCAGTATTTTTAAGCCTCTGACTAGCTTTCATGCCTGCAGACCTAGTGTTTATTTTAGTAATAATATATGTCCAATGAAACAATGAATGGAACTTTAGTATTATAATTAACTATGTATCACCATTTGATAGGAATTCTAATAAGAAATTTGTGTTGCAAACTAGTAACAACCAACAAAACAGTCTTTTGAAAAGCTCTATGCATAAATGACATTGGTTAAAGGATATGATGCATATATACAGCATTATGATTTAATGGGTTAGTTCTTAGTTTATTTATAGTGTACTGGATATATTTTTCTTAGAACCTGAAACACTGTTATATAACAGGGTTCCCATGGTCCTTAAAAGTCCTTAAGAACTCCTTAATTTTAGCTTTCATTTTTAAGGGCCCTTAAAACTCCTTAATTTTTTTCAAAGGTCCTTAAAAACTCCTTAATTGTTTTCAAAGGTCCTTAAAAACTCCTTAATTTTTAAATTGGAATGTGATCAATTTCTTCCCTCAATGCGATCCACCGTCGTCACATGATTTCCCATCATTTTTCTTATGAGACAGTTTTTTTTAGTTACTTATTATTTGACCAATAAATAATCTTTGGCATACTGAAAAGGTTTAAAGTCAGCTGCCCTTTCCTAATAGCTAACAGTCATGCAGATTTTAATTAAGCAAAGCATGGAGGTTGGGGGTGGGTGTTTTAGATATTTCAGTTACTTATGGAAGTTTAATTTTTCTTGCATTGACTGTAATAGAAAAGTCTTAAAACTTTCTTATTTTCCAGTGAACGTCGGGTATAATCAGGTAGTATATGCATACATACATACATACATATATGTATATATATATCAGAGTCATTTTTAAACCCTCAAAGTACTGTTTATAATGTTGTTTTTATTCACAATTTATTTCTAGTTTGATCACTCAAAAAGCTTTAGATGTACATTTTTCAAAATCAGTTTTTATCAAATAGATTTATTTTATATTAATTATTAGTCATTTTTAAAAACTTAATTCTGAAATATTGAAGGACATTTATTGAACTTTCCTTGTCTGGATCAGAATCATTAAAATGGGTTCCTCAGGTTTATGTCATTATGCTGTGTATTTCAAGTAGGTCCTTATAAAATGTTACTTTGGTCCTTAGAAAGTCCTTAATTTTTGTTCTAGAAAAACAGTGGGAACCCTGTATAATCTATATAAATTTTATATTCAGATAAAAAATAAAATATATTTAATAAATTCAAATAAAATAACTCAAATATTTAAATATTTTTATGTATCACTTTTTGGCAAATTAAAAGGTTCTTTTTTTTATTTTTACTCTCTGCAACAAGAAAAAGCTGTCATTTAAAATAGGTTAGTGGTTGTAATGACCTCCATATCCAAATGCTAACCCAGGATGTTACAGGCCAAGTCTGGGGGAATCTTTAACTTGGTTGCTGAGTCTAAATTACAAGGACTCAGTAGGGACAATGTTACTAGCATCCAAAAAATTCCTTAATGCTAAACATACCATAACCGGTCAAATGACTGGTAATGTATATGTAAAAAAATGTGATGGGTAATGAATTAAAATAGAAATAAAAGAAATAGGCATGTATTAAGTGAATACAATAAATAAAAGAAATAGGTATGTATTAAGTATTGGTATGTTTAGTGTTAAGCTGCATCTGCTCCCTGTGTGGTGCTAAATGAGTCATAGTTTTGCAGCCATACTTTGAATAAAGGTAATTATCTGTATTGCCAGTTGTGTATAGGAAAAGAAAGAAGGAAAATGATAACTATATTTCAGGAGTTTAGTCTGTTATAGAGAAATTAGTAGTGTGTGGCAGTTCTAATACATGCGGTTGGTAACTGTACATGTCAAAAATAAAAATGTTATGTAAGAAATAAAATGTTAAATACTTTTAGTTTTACAAAAGTGTACTCTGTTACCTATGGCAACAGATAATATTGCAATGTGATAAAAAGATGAAATAAAATTAAGGGGGTGATAGATTTAAAAATCATTTTATAAATTATTAACAAACAAGTATGAAATATTGAATAGCTTAATAAAAGTATATGTAAGTTAAAATAAATTAATATTTCAGATATTTTATTTTTTTATGAAAATTTTCGTTTATTATACCCTTTGCGATTTAATTTACGAGGGTAGGATGAAACGTTTCCGGCCTAACAAGGAAAAAAAATTAAAGATGAATATTTTTCAACGTTGTTCCCTTACAGAGATATAAATTTGTTCCAGAAGTGCTACAATATTTGGATACGCTCTCTGTAAGAATTTTCGTCTAAGGCCTGAAAGTAAACATTTGTCGCTGAGGTGACTTCGGTATCAAATGAGAATTTCTATCCAGCTAGACGTATTTTCAGGTTGGCGAGAGAGGCTGTAATACAATGGGGTCATATCAGGAGAATAGAGTGCATGAGGAAGAATTTCGAATTTCAGTTCATGGAGTTTTGCTATGACAATGACAACCTTGTGGATGAAAACATTGTCCTGGTGAAACATGACTTTCTTCGCGGCCAGACCTGGTCTTTTTTTCTTTGATGAAACTTATCCAAACAATTTTCATAATATTCAGAATTGATGATTTTGTGTTTTTCTAAATAATCCAACAATAAAATTTCCTTAGCCTCCCCCTCACCACCAAAAAACTTGCCATATGCTTTCCAGCAGATGGAGCACTTTTTGCTTTTTTGGTGACGGATTACCCTTCCTTTTCCACTGTTTTTATTGGTGCTTGGTCTCTGGAGTATAGTGATAAATCCATTTCTCATCCACTCTTACGAAATGCTGCAAAAAAATCAGTTGGGTTTGAGTTGTATAGCTCCAAATATTATTGATTCGATATTTCCATATGTGCTGCAGTTTTTGATTCAAAATAAGAAATGCGGCTCCAATCTTTCTGATAATGTTCTTATACCCAAAATATCAGTTAAAATATGATGTACTCCATTTTTGGATATACCAGCAGACTCAGCAACTTCTGTTAATTCCAATCAGTGATCATTCATGATAATTTTGTGAACTTTTGAAACGATTTCTTTTGTAGTGACTGATTTTGATCTTCCAGAGCACTCTACATCCAGAGTGCTTATACGACCACGTTTAGAATCTGCAATGTATGTTTTTACAGTTATAAACGAAGGAGCAGAATCCCCCAGTGTATCACCTAGCTCAGTTTTATTATCCGTTAGATATACGCCTTTTTTTTTTTAAATTATCACAGCTCGCATATCAGTGTTCTCCATAGTCGATTAAATACAAGAGAAGAAAATTTTAAAACAACACAGTAAAAAAACAACCAAGTACATATGCTTTAAAATATGCCGGAAATACTGAAAAAGACAGCTCTTTAAAGTGCTTATGTCAAAGTAATTTTCAGAATGCCATCTCTAGGTCAAGCCGGAAACTTTTCATCCCACCCTCGTACCATAGATTCCTACAAAATGAATACTGAATACTCCTAATATATATTAAAATAAATATGGGTATCCTTTTTAAATTTCAACTTTATTTAAATTATTAAAGCTCAATTAAAGTTTAAAAAATCGAAATATCGGTGATTATTTTGAGTAGGATATACAATATTTCCTATGATCTAACTATTTAATCTATCAGCAGTATAATACCCAAACTTCGCTATCACCTCCAATTACCAACTTATTGCCAACTGAGCGTCCAACGTTCCCGTGCTAGCTGAGGTGGTATTCATTTCACAATTTTTGATTTTAAGCTTTTCTGAGACTTTTATGAAATTCCCTCTGAAATATTAAGATATTCATTCATCTTTATATATAGAAATCATTTGAATGTACATGTATGTTTGCTAAGCTATCCGAAATGTCTGTACCTATCTTGAATGTACACGTATGTTCGCTATGCTTTCCGAAATGGCTGGATCTATCTTGACTGTACATGTATACGTTCGCTATGCAATCCGAAGTGGCTGGGCCTACCTTGAATGTACATGTATGTTCGTTATGCTATCCGACATTGCTAGACCAATCTTGAATGTACATGTATCTTCATTATAATATCCGAAATGGCTGTATCTATCTTGATTGTACTTGTGCATTCGCTATGCAATCCGAAATGGCTGGACCTGTCTTGAATGTACATATGTTCGTTAATTCCACCCAAACTGAGACCTGGGCTGATCAGCTAAACTATAACAAAACCCTCTCAGCTAAACTTCATGAACTCTTCGGTTGACTACTGAAAATTCAGAGATACTGTAGGCTCCGTTACAATGGTCAATCCGAAATGTTCCAAATCCTTTGTAGATAAAACTTTCATTGTATATAATTTTTATGTAAATATCTTTCTTTTATTTAATATATTTCTACGTATTGTATTTTATATAATGTATTTGAATCTGTTTCTTTGTAATATTTTTAATATATTTGTACTGCTCGGCATAGTATGAGTTGCTGTGGATTGATTGTACACCACAAAATCTCAAACCTTTGTTTTAAGTTAAATGATCCTGCTAGGTACAGCTTTGTTGGAACATGCTTTTTTTACCCCGTACCAGGCGGTAATAAACAATAAAAATTCAAAATTATTCTTCATAATTATTAGATTTTTATTTCTGTTTTCTAAAAATGGGCTTTAAAACATTGTTACAAACGCGTATGAATGCGCCAAATTTTTGAGATGCATTGTTGCAGATCGGTACTGATAATAGCTAATATTTGATATTTTTCCTTATATAGATTGCCGATTGCAGCTAGGTGTTAAAATAATTCTAAATGCAAAATTTCAACAACTTACGGCTATTCCTTTTTGAGTTGTGCTATACAGCGAAAAATTTCAACATAACCTTTATAATTGTACGTTATGTTGAAATTTTTAATATATAAAAATCAAATTGCAACCAGAAGATGAGGAACACAGAAAGGTATTATAATAGTCCTAAATACAAAATTTCAACAATTTACGTCTAATCCTTTTTGGAGTTGTGCTATAGAAAGAAAAATTTCAACATAACATATAATTGTAAATTACATTGAAATTTTTATTATATAAAATTCAAATTACAACCAAAAGAGGAGGAGCACAGCAAGATGTTATAACAGTCTTAAATACAAAAATTCATCAGTTTAAGGCTAATCCTTTTTGTACTTTGATATACCCCCAAATCGGAAATTTGGCGACTTATTTTTTCGCCAAGCAAAATACCTGTTTTTGACGCCTTTTTTTCTCGCCAAGATGGATTCTCGCTAAATACAAATAATTAATACATAAAAAATAAGGAATCATTAAATACAAAAAAAAAATACCTAAAAAATACAATAAATACATAAAAAATACAAATAAATGACACGGAATAACATATTATATGCAATTTACACAAAAATTTTAACAAATATAATTGAAAATATGTGTCGGCAATCTAATAAAAAGAATTATTTATACAGAAATTTTGAATTCCTCCCAATTTACCCCAGCAGCAAATTTCAATAAATTTATTGAAACAATCAACATTATTCCCTGAAACTTTTCAACAACACTATATACATTAGGCATATTGAAAGCTAAAAGATAAAAATAATTAATAGAAAAAAATATAATTGGAAAATACAACCAGATTTGCAGCAAAATACAGCAAGTCAGAAATCCGCTTAATCACTTCACAAAGAAATGGCGAATGAATGAAATGGCGGTAAAACATATATGAAATCCAAAAATTGTTGCCACAAAACTTAAAAAAAAAACTCAAAAAATAGTACAAAATACAAGAAAATACTAAATTTAACAACAGCAAAAACCTAAAAGCTGAAAAAACCTAAATTGGCAGCACCAAAATAAAAAACAGCAACCCTAAAAGTCCGTAGGGAGTGCCAGATTTGGCATGTAATTTTTTGGGGGTATATCAAAGTTGTACCATAAAATACATTGAAATTTTTATTATATAAAATTCAAATTACAACCAAAAGAGGAGGTTGGTTTGGTTTGGTTTTTTTGGAGTGCTACGGTCTACTTTTTGCAACACGAGGGCTAATGAGACCGGGACCTACTGCTTAAAGCCGATTCCGAACGGCTACGAACATCCATGCCATAGTGGGATTCGAACCTACGAACTCCGCAAAAGAGGAGGAGCACAGCAAAATGTTATAAGAGTCTTAAATACAAAAATTCATCAGCTTAAGGCTAATCCTTTTTGAGTTAAGCTCATAGACATTAATATTCATTATATTGAAAATTTTCTTTATATAGAGTTCAGGTTGCAATCAAAAAACGAGGAGCACTATTATATGTTATCATAACCTTAAATACAAGATTTCGACCTTCTACAGCTAATCATTTATTTGCTAAGAACCACAACGTTATTACTCGTTATATTAAAATGTTTCGTTACATAGAATTAGAAATACAACCAAAAAGAGAGGTGCACAACTAAGCGTTATAAGAAACTAAAAAAATCGACTTTCTACGGTTAATAGTTTTGTTATTTTCTGATATATGTACGTACATACGTCAAGACAAAACTAGTCATAACTAGTTCAGGAATGGTTAAAAATGATATTTAAAGTTTCTTATATTACATACAGACGTAACATTTCAAGTGTTCAAAATTAAGCCAGTTATAGTAAAAATAAGTATTTTCGTTGAAGTTTGAGCTTTCAAGTTTATCATTATTGTAATTATGTACAAAGTAAAAGTAATAATATAGATTACATACAAATCAAAGGAGAACCAGAAATCATCGATCATATCATATTCAGATATTTTACGCTTCGCTTCATCATTTCAAATATTCCAGGCCTGGGAAGAATCCACACAACTGCTGAAACTTTTCTCGAAAATCCTACTCCATAAATAACTCAAATTAAGCGGAAAAGACAGCAATCCAATTACATCTTTTCAAATAATATTCCCTCGATTGCTGAAGATAAAAGGAAATCGCACAAAACCACAATGGATTACAATCCCATTTAGCAGACGACTTGTTCATTCGACTTATCTCATCAGTGACTAGAACAAACTGGAAGAAGTTAGTTAATGAAGCCAAATATCGAAGGAATAAATAAACTCATTTATGATTTTTAATTAAGTAGCTACTAAACGACAAAATTTGATAATGATGGATCTTTTCTCGACGTTCGATATCAAACAGACAAACAAATCATGGTTATGAAAACTCAAGTTTTGCAAATATGAAAGTCAAATACATCGATGTATTAAAGATTCCATTGGAATAGTTATATGTGCATGTAGTTCACCTTTTACTTTTCATAAATTCATTGGGTATTATATAAATTTCTGGATTCTTGTTGAATATATAGTCTTACATAATGTTCTATTGATTTTTTATGTTATCTATCTTTGTCTCGCTCTATACGTAGTTGAAGCAAAGCTCACTAAGTTCAAAAATTGATTTATAGATAAATACCACTTTATCATTTGAAATCAATGTTTGTCAACTATTTCATGGCATAAATTAGTCATTAAAGCATCGGTAAGCGTACAGTCATAGTTAAAAATCCTTAAAATAAAATTTGCTATTTTTTTTATAACAATCCACCAATTGTTAATTGTCTGTGTGTCAATTTTAGAATTAAGGACTACTTTAGCAACTTTAGCCTCTAAAACTTCTGCTACAAATATAAGCTTTATCATCAGTGAAGGAAAAATTAAATTTATGGAAATTCCGCCCTCAATTGTAAATTACAGTTTTCTCTCCATTATCTGTCTCACTTTCGAAAAAGTTTATGAATTTAAACACCTTAGCACAATTATTAATGACAAAAACACCGAAAGACAGTGTTATTAAAATCTTTATTTTGTAATCCCATGGGATATCAAACTAGAGGAAGACCACCAGTTAGATGGCTGGTTGACACTAAAATAGACTTAAATGTTTTGAAGATAAACAATTGGAGAGGATTTGCCATAGATAGAAAATGCTGGAAAGAGTGCTTAGTTGAGGCAGCCAAGACCTACAAGGAGCTATTAGGCTCGTAATGAAGAAGGTGACTTTTAATTGAATGTGTGTGCGTCGTGTAACGAAGTGTACGATAGGGAGGGGTGCAATTATGCCATTTGGTAGAATAAGGAAGAGATTGGTTCAGTGATGAAGGATATTTATTGACGCAGTATCGGCGGGATCCCACTTCATTCTGTTCATTCTGTGGTCTTTTTGACAGTTTAAGAATAAGGAAGAATCTGAAAAATCTATGAAAAATAAAGCTAAAAAATTTCTTTTCGACAACATGCATCCCCTTTTTGTTTAGAATTTCTTAAATTAACCGCTAGGGCACTAAGTTTTAAATGATTAGACGTGAACTCCAGTGTTCAGTTTCATGTAAGGGTTAAGAGGGGCAAAGCAGAGTCACGAGGAATTCTTATCCTTAGACTTGAAAACCAAGCATTTTCTCGTGCCGCAATGAGAGTTTTTGGTTATAAATTTACTTTGTTATCGCACGATGTATCGCATAACACGATGTGTCTTGAAAGTATATATCGTAAGGAACCATCTTTGGGGCTTTATATAAAATAGCTACATTCGTTTGCCGGTTTAGTTTACAGATTCCGTGCACACGCTTATGTGTATATATATATATATATATATATATATATATATATATATATATATATATATATATATATATATATATATATGTGTGTGTGTGTGTGTGTGTACACATACATACATACATACATATATACACTGAAGTGCCACTGAATTAGGAATACCTATCTAGTAACGAGTTGGACCTCCTCTGGCCTTGATAACGGCTGCCACGCGACGAGGCATAGATTCAAAAAGTTTCTGGAAACGATCTACTGGAATGACTTGCCAAATTTTGACTAAAATTGTCCATAATTCAGTAAGGTTCGTTGGTGCTGTGTGATGGCCTTTCATGCCTTGTTTCAAAACATCCCAAAGATGCTCAATAGAATTTAAGTCTGAGCCTCTAGGTGGCCAATTTATGACAGAAAAGTCATAGGAATACTCAACCAACCAGCCAGTAGCTAACTGGGACTTGTGAGAGGTAGAGTTGTCTTGCTGGAAAACTCCTTTACCGTGCGGATAACATAACAGCATAAACAGATGGAGGTGACCACCCAGCACCTCTACGTACCGAATTGCATTGAGGGAGTTGGTACAAGCACCAAAGATCCCAAACAGTGTCACGAAAAACACCCCAGACCATGATTGAGCCACCATGCCCTTGTACAGTTTCAACCTGGCAGGCAGGATCCGTTGCTTCAAGAGCCTGATGCCATATTTTCAGCCTCCCGTCGGTGTTAAGTAGTCGGAATCACGACTCATCACTCCATGTTACTTGTTTCCAGTGTTCTACACTCTAGTCTCTGTGCTCTCTTGCCCAGGCAAGTGGTACAGCCCGATGGCGAGCATAAAGCAATGGTACTCTTGTAGGTCGATGGCTCCCGAAACCCATACGGTGAAGTGAGCGTTGCACAGTCCGTCTACTGACTGTACGACTGGAACCTTCATTCAAAGATGTAGTAATTTGAGCTAATGTTTGGATTCGCTGGCTACGTACAATATTTGAGCCGTCTTTCAACACGCATTGCCTAGGCTAACTGTCCTTTGCAGTTTGCAAGATCGCTAGTCTTTTCGCACCTTCCATGTATTCTTGGTATACTCTTGACACAGTCGACCTTGAAAATCCAAGCTGTCTGACGATTTCGGAAATTAAACGGAACGATTTGTCCACGATCGAAGTCGTTTAAATCAGGCAGTTTATTCTTAAGGGTAATTCCAACAACTAATTCAGAACAAACACATTACGCGTTATATATGTAGTCATTACAGCGCCCTCACTTGAGCATAATTGATGCGCAGCACTACAGAATTTGCATAGTCCTTACTATACCTAATTCAGTGGCACGTCAGTGTATATATAATGTGGCCTAAAAATTAGATTATACTCTGGAATATTACAGCAGAAATAAATTACGAGCCCATGTTCCGCAAAATGTAAAAAAAAAGACATCCAACGCTCTTGCAGTCATATTAAATTACAGTTTATGTTTTTAGTTATCTGAAGCAACGATGATCTAAAAAATTGAAGAGAAACATTTTGGTGAGCCAAAATTTTTCATTATAAAATTCAATACGGAATGAAAGAAATTTTACAGTTTGAAATTTTTTTATACTATTGTAATTAATGAACTTGAGAATGCATTCCTTAAAGTTTCTTTACCTTTTAACTGTTATCAAATGTCTTCAACAGTACGTCTCCGGTTTTAACACATTCCAGAACAGACTGTTATATAAAGGGGACAAGTATGAGAGCCTCTACTTTACTCAATATAAAATCGTAAATAGTGAATTCAAAATTTCTTTCCAAACCTTCTTATTTTTTAAAATTTGAATATAAAATATATTTTAATATTTAAAGGTATTTTTTACATCTTGTTGCCAAGCCTGACAAAAATGCAAAATTTCGCCAAGAATGTAGTACTACAACTTACATTTATGTTAGTAAAGAAAGGAATAATCACTAAATAGAGCTCTTTCATTTCTTTAAATTATAATTAAGTTTATGAAGGACATGAAGTTTAAATAATTTTAAAAAGTAAATTTAAGGTATTAATTTTATGAAAATAAAGCTCTTTTCAATAGAGCTTTTTTATTTCTTTAAATTATAATTAAGTTTATGAAGAACATGAAGTTTAAGCTATTTTAATAAGTAAATCTAGGTTATTAGTTTTATGAAAAGGAGGTCTCTTTTCAATGAATAGATCCCTTTTATTTCTTTAAATTATAATTAAGTTTATGAAGAACATGAAGTTTAAATAATTTTAATAAGTAAATTTAAGTTTTTGATTTTATGAAAACAAGGTCTCTTTCCAATCAATAGAGTCCTTTTTTTTTCTTTAAATTATAAATAAGTTTAGGGAGAACATATAGTTTAAATAATTTTAAAATGTAAATTTAAGTTATTAATTTTTTAAAAAAGGAAGTCGTTTTTTCGATATTTAAATATTGCTTGCATGTAATGTTATACATAACCTAATTTAAATTTTAAAATAAATACATTATTAATGTGGGAATCTTACTTATGTAGACGAGGCCTATTCGCAAAGTGAAAAACTATTATACCAAAATGAAAATTTTGGAAATGTTTATTAATTTATAAATTATAAATAATGATAATTTATAATAAAATATTATAAAATATAAATATTGATTAAATATAAATTATAATTTATAAATTTAAAAATAGTCATGCATTAACTTGAAAAATATTTCATTTTATCTCTTAGTTAAATTTGCTTAAAGAAATTTTTAATTGTAAAATTTCCGGAAGTAGAACAATTTTCCCCATAGATTAACATGAAGCTAGAAGAATCGAATATGACCGATATTCAACTCATTTAACATGAAGATAAATAAACCAACCTTTTCGGGTGGATACACAACCACCATCAGATTATTTTGGAATCTATTTTTTAGTAAAAACTTTCGGGTTGACTGAAGAACAGAGTGCCCCCGCCAACTTGGCGATAAAGCTCTGAGAATGGTAGCCTAATATTTTCTCCCGATCTCGCCGTATCCAAACATGCTGTATCCATATTTTAATTTATATTTTATTTGTATCCAGCTCTTCTTGTGGAACCTATTTGTTAAATATTAAATGCGTGTATAGCTTAAAAAAAATTAGCCATAATGAACCATTAATGGTTAACTAAGGCTAATTTTAAATAATTTGGAGCTGCTGGCTTTGTAAACTGTGGAGGGATTAATTGCTAGTAAATGCCTGGTTTCTATGTATTTTTGGTTAATTAAGTAAAAGTATATAATTATATTACAATGGCGCACTCTACATCAATTAAAGACTCCCCAAAACCAAGGATACAATATTCGGATGGAATACCTTTGTTATTTAGTAAACATCGCCAATAATTTCGGAAAATTTGAAAAGGGGTACCCTATTCTTCAGTATTACTAAAATTTCTTTTTCGCTAAAATTGTTTTTTTCCTTAACATATTGGAATAAGTCTTACAAAAACCGAGTAAGAAAAATTTTGAAACATTTTAAACATATTAAAATTAGTGTTCGAAATTCTTTTGAAAATAATAAAAAAATGAGTCAAATTTTACCCTGGAGAAATTTCCGCTCTACCTTATCGTAAAATTTGTAAAAAAAATATTTTATTAGTTTGGTTTGGTTTGGAGTGTTACGCTCAACAGTTTTGCTCACGAAAGCGAATGAAACCGAACTTACTGCTTAAAGCCGATTCCTAACATCCATGGCAGCAGCGGGATTCGAACCTGCGAACTTTGGTACCGAGGAGCATCACCCTACTATTCGATAAATATTTAATTAGAAAACTAATAGAAGAAGAACAAATTTCCTCGTAGATTAACATAAACCTAGAGAAATCCAATATGACCGGTACTCGAATTTTAAATATGTGCAGGGATCTGGCAACGGAGGGCGGGCCAACCCTGACGGCCAAAGAGCACTGCACTTCAATTTTAGTTGTACAAGTGATATACTGTATTTTGAATATAAGGTTACTCTAGTAAGCAGTCAGAAGCGTTTTTTAGAAAGGGGATATTTACTTGAGAGTCAGCTTTCTCATGTTTAGTTAAAAATTTTATTCAAAAGAAAGTAATATCGGAGCTTACAAATTTTCCTTTATTTAAAATAATTTTTGGAGGGTAAAAAAATTAGCAACTCATTTAAAAAATTTAGTTAATATAACATGTAGAAAAATCCTAAAAACACTTAAAAATTCTGTACCAAATTTGAACTTTGAAATATCGGGATTAACAAAGCAATACATATTTAATGGATTTTTATGGGTTTTATGTATCACTTTATTATAAAATAACACAAATAATTGGAATTAAAATTATACAGAGCTTTCATTTATTTGTTTTGTGTATAACATTTTATGATTTAAAAGACTTAATAAAATTGTATTAAGTCAGTTATTTGGGTTTTTTTCTTTGTTTATGATTAATTTTCTTCTTTACCGGAAGTTAAATTAAAATCTCAGCTTTGGTAAGTCATTAACACATTGATGGACAGTAGGAACAAGTGAAGTTCGAAAATTAACACTATATGTTTTTGTAATTTTTAGAATATTAGAAGTATAGTTTTACTCTTTCTGCTTAAATAAACTTAATTTTGATTAATTCAGCACTTTTAATTTGCGGCTATAATCGTCATGGCGCCAGCGGATTTTAGACACTAAGCTATGGGACGATGGCGGCTATAACAGTAAAATTAAAAACGTAAATGACAGATTTAATGATTCAAATAAGCAATTTTTTGTGTGCAACAAAGTACTTTTGGAACTTTTACATGAAATGTTATTTCATAATAAAAAATAAATAAAGGACAAAAAAAAAAATCAAGAGAAAACAAGATCGCGCTACTCCCTTCACAATCACGTGCATACTGAAGCTGCAAGTCGTGTAACAGTTGGAAAACGAAATTCAATATAAAAAATTGTTTCCAAATCACTTGGCTATACTTGTACTCCGGTAAATGCACATTTGTGCCGCTATAGCCGTAGTGTCTAAAAAGGACAGTTTCGTATTGGACAGCTAGTGCCGTCATACCACATGGTGAACTTCGCTTTGACGGCTATAGACGCAAAAGTCCGTCAACGTGTTAATAGTTATTTTTCGGTTTCTTAGCACTGAAAGTAGTTAGATCAGCACTTAAGGGCGATTTCATATAAACACAGTACTTGCTTGAACACTCGGACCAGGCAGTGCCTACCCAAAAGGGTGTAAAGCTTTTACATGCCCACCGATACAGGGAGTTCAGAAATTACAAAGTATAATAATTATAAGGTATGACAGACATTGGGCAGTACAAAACATTTATAAAAAGGGAGGTCTCCCAGTATGGGTCCGCCCTTACAAAAACATAGGTTTCTTGAGGTGGGAAAAAAAGGAGGAGAGATTTGATTTGATTTGGAGAGCTACAATCTACTTTTTTGCATTACGAGGACTAATGATACCTACTGCTTAATGCTGAATCTGAACTATCTGTTCAGATTCAAACAACCATGCCACTATGGAATTCGAACCCACGAACCCCGGTGACGAAGATCAGCGCCCTAAACATGAACGGGGCAGGTTATGGGACTGACAAGAAAACAACGATATTCAAGAAATGGAAATTAATTGACGAATGTGAACAAGAGGGAGTTCCCAACATGGGTTCTTCCACCACTCTGGATCAGAGCAATGGTCTATTTTAAGGAGAGTCACCACCATCGGTCCTGTCCTTGTACATTTTAGTATTGACACTGTATGCGATTTATATAGAATTATTACCTTTAGATTAAACATACAAACACAAAAAAATAATAATAAATTTAATAATGATTTACACTAAGGAACTATTAAGAACTTCGGGTTTAAGTGAGGTTATTTATTTACATCGCTTCCGTTAATTGGGAGACTAGTAGAAGGGACATGTCTTTAAAGCGTATATGACAGAGTCTTCTGGTTTTCCATAAAGAGGACAGGGTTTGTGTCTTAACGCGGAGGACTTTATTATTATATATTTGCTGGGCCCAAGACAACTCGTGGCCCAACTGCGGCTTCTTGAAATGCTTCAATGATATTAAGTTGCAGGTGAACATATAATGTTCCGAATCCCCAGGCTTACCACCAGCACAAGTATTTCAGTTATCCGTCAGGTTGAAACGCTTGAAGTATTCCGAGAAGGGACCGTGTCCTGTGAATAATGAACAGTATTTGCTTTGTGCTTTGACGTTACATACGTCACAGGATGAGTAACGACATAAGGAAACGCATGTTGGTCATTGGTCGTTAGGGTTATCCCCGCCTTCGGTTGCAAGATCCATGAAGGCATTTGAAATTTGAATTTCGAGAAGGGACCATGTCCTGTGAGTAACGAACAGTACTTGTTTTGTGCTTGTAACGTTACATATGTCACGTGATCAGTGACGACATAAGGAGATGCTTGCTGGTTATTGGTCGTTAGGGTTGGCCTCACCTCCAATTGCAAGAACCATGTAGGCATTTGAAATTTGCGGCTGACACCCATTTTAATATTAATCAAAGTTGACCCTTTAGGGTGCATACTAAATCACTATTACATTATTCGGAAATTTATCTCTTGAATAAAGAATTTGTATTTCTCTAAAACTATTTTTTCTCTAACAAACGGGAATAAGTCATATAATACACGAGAAAGGGAACTGTTCAAAATATTCTTTTAAACAAATTCAAATGAGTTTAAAATACTTCTTAAAATTTTAAGCTTAAAATGAAAGAATTAGCCTTTCAAAAAACTTTTCAACCAGTAATCTAATGCAATTCTTGAACTTTAAAATTACGCCTACATTCAGTTGCTTTAATCATATTACTAGAAATTCTCTATACTTCAGGAAAATTTAGTTATCCAAGGATTTTAAGATAATGTAGGTTATCTTTGATTTTATATTATGTATATTTTTTTATGCTGAATTTGAACCATTTCACGGAAATAACTGAATTTTATTCAGATGCTATTTTACCGTAATGAAAGGACCATTTTGTATTGGACGAACAGAGGTTTGTCATTTATTTATGTTCAGTTTTGAATTTAAATGATGCGTCTCTTCTGAATGTGAACGACAAACATAAAAATTAAGTTATATTTCAGTGTACCGTATCAATTATTGTTATAATGAATTTATACAATTTTATTTTTGGATTTTCAAAAACATTGTTAAACATTATTCCTGATTTCAGAGAAAAAGCAAATTATATTTGCTGAGATATTAATGAGATAAACTTTTGGCCGCCTTTACTGTAATTTAATAGTCTCTAATAAAGTTTTTAATTATTGTTATTGTTTTCTCCGGGTAAAAGGAAATATTAAGTTCTTAAATATGAAGTAAGTTTTTTGTGTAAAAAAGATAGAAAAATGAATGTTTTTGAAAAAATATTTTTTTCATAATTTTTTTCTTACAGAATCATGAGTGCACAAATCTCTTATCGACTGGATGATGTTTTAACATTTGGGTGTTGTATTTGGAGTTTAAAGGGTAAAAAATTCTTTTACACTTAATTTCATATAAATAACTATGTTACAATGTACGTATCATTTAATTTGTACTCATAACATTGAGCCCCCTATAGCTCTAACCCAGGGTGTTCTTGGCCAAAATAATGCTTAATACTTAATTCTCCAAACTTAACATTTTATTATTTGTACACATTATTTACAGTTATAGGCATACAATTCGGGCAGTATAATGGCACAAAATTGAACGATTTATTTAATCTAATAATCTCGACTAAATATTCTTTAATTATGAGGTGGTGACTATAGTCTTAAAGGCAATCACTTACTCGGGACTTGCGAATGGAAGCAAGCAAAATGGAGGCCGGCAACGGGCATCTGAAGTAGGGCAGTTCAGGGGAATTTCCCGTAAGGTTCGGACTTGACGCTGTGGTGTTCTTGACAGGAACGGAGCAGGGTCTCATTCCCTGTACGCAAGAGAACCAGCACACACAATCACGTCGAGTCACCTCTCAAGACCATGGCTCAGGGAATCAGCAGATAACTCTTTTTCGGACTCTCGACTCTCTCCTCCTCTTATCTCTGAGATCCTCTCATTCTCTTCTCTTCTTACGCCCAATCGTTTTTTCAATCCAATAAGATTTGCCCACAGCAATAAATATCGGGTGCAAACCTTTTTCTATTTGCTATGAGCATTTTGGATCCTCCTCCACATGTATCCCATGGTTTTATCACTTTCCCATGGAAACCCTTCAAGTTGCAGGTGGACACAGGTCTTGACCCCTTGGCCTTAGGTGACCCGTGTCCACTACTTCATCTTAATGAGTTATTAGTTTGTTAGTTTGCGTCCATTGCCATAAGCCTCCCATTGATTTCCTGAATCAAGTTACTCCTTCTCAAATCACCTTAATAGTCACTACCTGCTATATACAAATCTTTGCCTTTGGCAGGGTTGATCTGCCAAGATTAACATACTGACAACTAAATTAAAATAAATATAGTATAATTACAAATTAATAATTATTTTGAACTCCATCCTATGGTAGTACTGGTGGGCTAAATGATTGCCGAATGGATAGGGCGCAACTCTTTAGTACCGGACTTCGTTGGTTTGAGCCCCACTGCTAGTATAAATAATTGTCGACGATCGGATTAGGTTTTAGGCTGTAGGTCTTGGTCTCATTAGCCCTCGTGTAGCAAAATAGTAGAGCTACCGTAGTGTTTAAACCAAACCAATTATCGAATTAAGTCCATGAACTGTAATTTATTTTCAGGTAGTATTGCTCAGATAGGCAATTTAATTTTCTCAATTTTAAGAACGTTGGAATGATATAGAAGTTAATTGTTTTATAGTATAAACCAGTGGCGTGCGGTCCATATGTGCAGGGTGTGCACTGCACACCCTGGCAAAATTATTAGGGACAGTAAATTTCTGCACCTATGTCTACCTATCTTTATATGGTATATAATAAATATTATTTATAATATATTCAAATATTATGTCGATTTGCTTGCACTGCACACTAAATTGAAAATCACGCTTTATATGTATGGGCTACTGGAGAAGAACCGCATACTATCGCACTGAGGCAAGTGCAGCTATTTTTCCTGCACTTGGCATTCAGAATCATCCGAAGGTACGGGTTATTAAGCGTTGTATTTGAGCGGGGACACGTGCTGAAGCGATTTTGGTTTTTTAACTGATTAACTCGCCATACGATTTTGCAGACGGTTAATGTTTAAATTTATATATCGTAAGATTTTGTTTTCATGGAAATATAAAAGAAGTATTTCATCAATATAAAGTGAAATGTTTTAGTGTGGTAAATTAATTTCGGTGATGTATTCTATTTATTGAAATAATTAGCTGAAAAACAATGTTGTTTTGTTTTAAAGAAACGAATTTTAACAGAACAGTCCAAATTTTACCATTCATTGTGTCTTACAGACAGTATATAAGTTATATTAAGTAACACCATATCCCTAGTTTTGTTTTTAAAAATTGTCAAGATGTTTTTCGCAGAATATATGATTTCCAAATGTTAAAAACTTGTGCTTGGCGCTTATGTCCTAAATAGGACCTTGCGCCGTAAAACTCCAACCAACCAACCAACCAAATGTTAAAATCAATTAATAAATATAATTTAATCCCCTGACAGAACAAGAAACAGTTCGCTCTATTGTGCCAGCGTGCAGTGAAATCCTCTGCGCGTGGAATAGACATTCGGTTTTTCGGTACCTCAGCGGCTGGCGCCATGTGGTGCTACGTTTGCTGAACATACCGTGGAAGCCCGAAGAGTTGCTTTTTCGACGCCGATATGACACCATACAGCAAAAGACATGATTTTCACTTCAGTGCTAGTAGAATTCTCATAAGTTTAGCTGTTTTTATAGTTGTAACTCGACTACTCGTAGGTAAATATTTTATTTATTGTAATCTTTAAATTTATATTCGTAATAAATAACTCGTTTCAGAATGGAGAACTCTGATGTCTCAATAATTAAAGATTTATTGGAAAATCCATGTTCTCTGCACACCCTGCATGAAAACCTACCGCACCAACTGGTATAAACATTGTATGCTTCATACATTTACAGAAATGCATGTTAGATGGAATATAGAACATAATCAGCGATGGAATTTTCTTTAATAACTTGTATGAAGACTATTACATTATTAATATTTTAATAAGAAAAAGTATGTTTTACTTTATAATACTAATGTAATTGCAAAAAATTCAAACCGTTAAAGTATTATTTCATTCACTTTTGTTATCATTTCTTTTAACAGCAAACTTTAAAACAATTTCTGTGACAGACGAAACCAAATTACTTGCCAGATTGTAATCAATAGTTATATATTTCATACAGTTTAGCAAAAAGGGTAATGGATTATGGAGTTCAAAGGAGTTTGAAATTCCTTGATTGGCTGGTTTGGAGCACTGAGGTTTACTGTTTTGTAAGAGCTTTGGACTAGTATTTACATATGCATACCCCCCTCTCTCAGATATAAGTGAATCAACACTTTGACCCCCTCCACCAGAGTTCTTCGGGCTTCTGGCTAATGGGCTCATAAAGTTTTCGGATTTGACATTTTCCATGACTGATGTGAAACAGATACTGGTGCAAGTGTTTACAGCAAACCTCCAAGACAAGGGGATAAGAGGTGGTATGGATCTAAATTCCTATACTTGTCTCACATAAGCGTTGATGTTCCAAATTGCGTTTGAGATATTTAACCCCTTCGCGACCAACGTCTCGTATACGCTACGCAGCGATTTCATTCTTATCAATCTAACATCGCCTCCAAGCGATTATCTCCGGTTGATATTGAGAGACCAACATCGAGTATGCGTAATCGAAGATCTGAAAGTTTTATTTTAATTTTTAAATGCTAGATTTAATTACTAGATGGCGTTAAACGGAAACGGTTTTCTCAACGATCGACTCGTATAGCATTTACGTGCTGGTCCTCAAAGCGTTAACCGTTCGAGGTTTGAGGTAGAGTTTTGTTTTTACATAAAAATGAACACCGTATAATCCATTGTCTTGTACCAAACAGCCATGACCTACTGATTCGGTTATAATTTGGTGCATTTCTCAAGGAAAATTAATTGGGACTTGTATCTTTGGTGTTCCCAAGGTACTATAGCTAAAAGAATTAAGATAGAATTGGAGAAATTTTCTTCAAGATTTATGCATAAACTAAATAAGAATGACTTTATTTCTTGCATATTTTACTCAGACACCAGTGTCTTTGAAGATAGCAACAGTTACGGGATGTTTGTATGAGTACGTTTAAATTTTTATGGTAATCTGATATAACATACTTCTGTATATAAAAAGTAGAGTATCAGTTTGTTTGTGTTTAATACAAATCCAAACACATTTTCTTTGTGTTACCATATTTAAACAGACATTCTTTAAAAATGGTTATGTCGATGAATGGTTATGTCCAAATAGTTACTGTCGATATTAGAATCTATTCTACCCTATATCGAGGTATGACAGTATGTCGAACAATAACGTTGACGGCCGATGACAGATGGCAAAAGATAAATGCTTTTGTTGTATTTCAAAACGGGAAAATTGTTGTGATAATCCCTACCTGATCAACCATTAATTTATCTCAAGATAAAATAATTTATATTGTATTATAATATGTTTTTACAACAAGGCACAAATAAATTCAAGAAAAGATAGATTTGCTATTTAGAAACGCAGTATAATGAAAAATATGCTATGTATTTAAATATTATATTATAATACGTTTTTACATTAAGATATAAGTAAATTGAAGAAAAGATATGCTATCTAAAAATGTACTATAATGAAAATTGTACTACGCATTTAAATATTATATTATAATATGCTTTTAAATTAAGTTAAAAATAAATTACAGAAAAGGTATGCTATTTAAAAACGTAGTATAATGGAAATTTTGCCAAATCAGTGATTAAAATGGAAGTTCAGTTAGTATGTAAGCTCAGGTAATGGTTAATATTCTGTAATTATCGATAGATTTTGGTACCCTTATTCTTGAAACTCTCTCATACTTTCCTGGGGCTTAACAAAGACCTGAGTTGTACTTTTAGTTTTGCTTTATATAAAGTCTCATAAAAAATGAATATGCCTATGATATAAACACACAGGTACTCTTCGTTTGACGAGTACTAGAATAAATTGCCAATATTGCCAAATGTAGAACTTTTACATGTCCTTTATTTTCAACTAAAATATCCCGCAAAGTTATTTAAAAAATCACCAGACCGAAGGCAGGTCGCGTAGCGGCTTGTTTTATCTAATAATGAAGAAAGCATTTGCAGTGTATCTCTAAAATTTTGAAAGAAAGGGAAAATAGAAATTAAATCGTTAAAAAAACTTATAGTATCCGTTAGACTTTATTTTTTCTTCTTCTAGAAAGCCCTAGACCTTTCATTTACGTAGTATTAAACCTAGTTGATAGCATTAGATTTAAAAAAAAATTGTTATCCTATTTTTGCATTAAAACGTTTTACAGTAAAACAGGGGAAGCCATTAAGCGAATAGCATTTTTAGGGGATAATCTCTGTAAAACCCGTCACTTAATGCTTGGAAAGACTGTTTTTTTAATAAAAAGGCTTGTTCTTTCAACACAAATGCAGGCTTAGAATATTGAATTTTAACATATTTTGGGCCAAGAATTAAGTTTGTCTTTTGAAATTCCATTATGTTCTATGTTGAATCAACCCATCATTTTTATAAAGTGAAAACTCTTAGTATGTATACTTAAAAAAAATAATATTTCTCTAAATATTTGAGATTTTATTTTTATCATATTGTTGAAAATTTTTATCGCTTTTAGTGGCAAATTTATTTCGAAACATGCAAAATAAATACTGAAAACCGTAGCTTAAAAGAGTTATCGTTTAACACGTATACGCGATTGATTTTTTTTTAAAGAAAGTGCCTATCTTAATAAAAAAGGAGCATTTAGCATCGATCTGAATCATAAGTATTGGCAAACTATTTTTCTACGTTATAAACTTTATTTAACTGCAAGGATAGATAAATATTGGAATGAAACGTCTACTAAAGAGGTTTTTTATTAATTCTCTTTTGCTGTGATTTTATTTTAAAAGTAAATTTCATCATCGCTTATTTTGGATTTATTTTGTTAATACTGTGAGGTAAGAAGAAACACATCTCAATTTTACATTGGATTAATATTCTGAATCAAGTTTTATGAATACCTATTTTTAAACAATTTTATGATGGAAAAAATTTGTTTAAACGGTTGATACCCAGGTTTCTTGTTTATGATGGTGGTTGGAAAATTGAGAAGCTATATCAAATAAGAGACGTTAAAGAAGTAAATACTTTTTATGCTAAAATGTCAATCTAAAAGAAACTCGCATTTGCAAAACGTTTTAGGTAAGTACACTGTATTTTTATGGCAAGAGAATTAATTTAAAATTGTGTATCCTCCAGTCTTCTTTATAGTTGTGCCCATAGAGATTCTACAATATAAATAAGCTTTACTTTCTCTTATATATATATATATATATATAATATATATATATATATATATATATATATATATATATGTATATATATGTATATATATGTATATATATATATAATGTATATATATATATATATATATATATATATATATATATATATTATATATATGTATATATATGTATATATATGTATATATATATGTATACATATATATATATATATATATGTATATATATATATATGTATATATATATATATAAAATATATATATATATATATATAATATATATATATATGTATATATATATATATATATTTATATATATATAAATATATATATTATATATAATTATATATATATATATAAATTTCAATATATTACAAAACACAGTGTGGAACATAGTGTTGAAATACAACTAAGTGTGTGCGTAAGTTTTGATACAATTATTAAGGGGTTGCTAAATGTACAACTTTAAAAAAAACTTCTTAAAGTGTTAATTTACTTATAATTTAATATATTGAACATATTATTATAAATGATCACATTTTAAACTTCACACAGTCTTTAAGATGGTTTGACCAGTTATTTATCATACCCTACCATTTACATAGCATATGCCAGTCACATTTATTAAATTATAATAAACAAATTAAAAAAATTTTTATTATCCTAGACTTTATTTTCTTCTTCTAGAAAACTCTATAAATTTTTTTTATTTTATTATTAAAAATATTATAGATATTAAAGTTTTCTACATTAAAAATACATAAAACACTATTTTTTTTAAAATATTTTCATAAAAAAAAAACATTTTTATACATATTTTATTTTTATATACAAAAAACATTTTACATATTTTATACATAAAATTTTTTAAAATTTACATTTTATAAATTCTATTTTATACAAATTTTTATTTATACATTATATATACATATTATAAATATAATTTATATTATATATATATATTATATAAAATTTTATAAATAATATTATATATTATAAAAAAAATAAATATAAATATTATAAATATTTATTTAAATTATATATGTTGATTTTTATCTTTTAAAAACAAATTTTTATTTGAATCATAAAAATACAACTATTAGTTTCGTAAGTTCTATACCATATTAAATTGAAAATAAAATTAAAAAACAACTATATAATGAAAACTTAAAAATAATTTCTTGTTTTATTTATTGATTTAATATATGAACATAATTATTAAAAAGACATTTTTAACTTACACAGGTTAAGATTTTGATTATTTACATATCATTATGAAATAATCTTTAAATAAAATGGAAAATTAAATGATTAAAAAATTTTTTATATATTTTAACTTTATTTTTTGGTTTCTTCTAGAAATCTAACCTTTTATGGATATTAAACCGTTGATAGTTAGATTTTTGTAAAAAATGTATCTATTTTTCATTTAAGGAAAAAGGGTAAGCAACATTTTTATGGAAGCTCTAAAACACTGTCATTTTTGGAAGACTAATTTTTTTATATAAAAAGGCTTTACTTTGAACACAAATGCAGGCTAAGAAAATTCAATTTTAACATATTTCTATTTTTTGTTCTTTTTGTGAATACAATTATGTTCTATGTTGATTCAACATTTTTATAAAAATTAAAAACTTATAAAATGTATACTTAAAAAATAATACAATTCTCTAAATATTAAAAATAATCTTCTTAAAGTTTTTATTGTAAATTTAACATATTGAAAAATTTTTATCGATTTTAAGTCAGATTTATTTCACCATGCATTTAAATATTACTAGGAAACGCCTTAGCTTCAAATTGAGTTATCGTTTTGCACTATCCGCGATTGTCTTTTTGAAACTATATCTTAATAGATTTGCATCGATCTAATCTAAGTATCTGTAAACTATTTTTCTATGTATACTTTTTATGAGGAAAAAAATATTGAATCAGTCTCCTGAAAAGGTTTACGTTAGTTACTTTACTATTTGTTCTAAGATAGTATTTTTAAAACCTTTTGCCTTGGTTATTCCTTTTTTCTTTTTCACAAACTTGAGGTAAAAGAAGAAACAAATTAAATTTAACTGAATTAAAATTTGGATTTGAAGTTTTATAATATATATTTTTTAACTAATTTTACTAATAGAAAACATTTTGTTTAAATGAATACTCAGTTTCTTGTTTATGATGGGGTTGAAAACTAGACTACACAAATCTTAAAGAATAATATTTTTATGCTAAAATGTCAATCAAAAAGAAACTCCATATTACAAATTTTAATAATGCACTGTATTTTTAAAGGAGCAATTAATTTAAATTGTGTTCGTCAGTTTTCTCTAAAAATTTTTAAGAGATCAATATAAAAATTATTTTTTTATTCATCTATTTTTAAATAAATTTACGAAAACATTTTCTTTTTTTTTATGCGCTACGCTGCTAAACACACAGTTTTTCATAATTCTGTTACAATTAATGGATGAAAATAAAATTACAACTATTATTGAAACTTAAAATAATCTTCTTATTTTTTTCTATTTATAAATAAATTTTATATATACCCAAATTGTTTCACAACTTTAAATTCTTACCGTTTTATGACATATACCGCTGCAACAGAGCCTTTCTTCACCAGCTTTTTTATTTTAATGACCCCCTATTCTTCAAATTAGTCTAAGGTCTTCGTTGGTTTTGTGGTGCCTTGTTTTTAGTCTTTATATCTGTTTGAAAAAAGGACTTTGCTGGATGACAACTTCTGTTTCAATTTACATTGTTCTCTCACTACCTTGGTCTATCTTGCTTATGACAAAACAATAAAATAAATAACTCTTTTGACAGAATTCATCTACTTATTACTTTGTTGTATCAAACTTTTAGACACATAATATTGAAAAATATATGTAAGTATCACTCTATATTTTTAGGGAGGTATAATCACTTATTTTGAATTTAATTTGTTAATTTTTAAAGTAAAAAACTGCACAACCTAGTTTTGCATTTGATTAATATTTTAGTATTAAGTATTATAAGTATTATTTTAAAGCAACTTTTTTAATTGAAAAATAATTTGTTTAATCAGCTAGTATTTGAACTTATTTTATACGGTAATGGTTCAAAAAATAAAAAGCTGTCTCACATGAGAGATGTTAATAATCAAATGTGATTTGCTAAGGCAGTGAGTATTTTTTATGTTAAAATGTCGATATAAAAGAAAACCGCAGTAGTAAAACGTTTCAAGTTAGTCCATTGTGCTTTTTATGCAAAAGAACCAGTTTAAATGTTGAGTATCCATTACTTTTCTTTTACAAGAATTATGCCTACAGATTTACCAGGAAAAATAACATGATAAAAGTTTTAAATCATAAGTTTTACTTTGTCCTATCTATTTTAATTTCTACTTCTTAATTTTCGTAAAAACAAGATTTTTCTTTTTTTGTGAACTTCTGGTGTTGTAATGCAACTGTTAAATATCATATTTAAATTTAACTTTATATTTATTATAAGAAAACACAGATTCTTATTTTGAGTGTAATTTATGAGCAATTTGAATTTAATTTGTTAATACTTTATGATAAAATGACACATCTTAATTTTGCATTGAATTAATATTCTAGCATCAAGTACTGAGTATATGCTAAAATTTAAATAAAAAATCATGTTTAAACGGATAGACTCCAGTTTCTTGTTTACGTTGACGGTTAGGAAAATGAGAAGCTATATCAGATAAAAAACATTGAAGAGAGTACTCTTTATGCTAAAATATTTATGTGTCGATGGGAAAAAATTAGAAAAAAGCTTTATATAACTGCACTGTGTTTTTAATGGCAAATACATTAATTTAAATTTCGTGGATACATCAATCTTCTCTTACAAGAATTGTGCCTCAGAGATTTACCAGCATAAATAAGGGTAGAAAAATTTTAAACATAAGATTTACTTTCTGTTATGTATTTTAATTTTTATACCTAAATTTTCACAAAATACAACATTTCTCTGTTTTTTTTTTTGTAAATCCTTGTTGTTGAAGTACAAATAAAAATGACATATTTAAGTATTACTTTATATTTTTAAGGGGAAACGGTTATTTAATTTAAATTTAATTTGTTAATACTTTAAGGTAAGAAACGACGCATCTAAATTGCACATGAAATTAATATTCTAGTTTTAAGCACTATGGGTACATATTTTTAAACAATCTTTTAACTAAAAACTTCTTTGTTTAAACAACTAATACATATTTTTTGTTTACGGTTATGGTAGGACCTGAGACTTTATATCAGACAAGAGACGTTAATGAAGTAAATAATTTTTAGGCTAAAATGTCGATCTAAAAATAACGCATAACGCCACATCAGCAAAATTTTTCAGAAAATGCATAGTGGTTTTATACAAGAGTATAGATTAAAATTTTGTGTATTAATATCTTTTCTCTTACAAAAGATGTGCTACAGATATATAGAAGCATAAAATAAGTTTTAGAATATTAGCTTTTTTTTCGTCTTATATATATTTTAATTTGTATACCCTAATTTTTCCCCAAACATAGTATTTTTGTTTTTCGAACCTTTTGTGTTATAATACAACCATTAAGGTATTTAAATATCACATAATTTTTCTCAGTGGCTCAAATATTGCCGTAAAGATTTTACAAATGCATATAATATTGCCACATTTCAAGCAAGTCTACCAAGCTCCATGGCACAATGGTTAATGTCATGGGCTATAAACCGAAAGATCTCCGGTTCCGAATTTATTTCCGTAATTTTATGTTCTATTTTTTAAGTATTCAAGAAGACTTCTAAATTATTCAAATTTTCTGTTCCGTGAAAATACATCTAGAATGTTCTGTTACCATATAAAAACCTCTGTTAAAACTGCGAGCAGCAGTTGTTTGAGTAAGAGCTAGGTAGCTTAGCATTTAAAAAAAGGTGTTACTTCTTAAACTTGACTCTTTATTGTGTGCCACCAGTACTTGCATCAATGTGACAATATGTTTGAAATTTGAAAATCTCCAATATTTCAAAAGTTGTTTACATATAGAATTTCAATTTTAGGAACTTTTTAAACAAAAGAAAATTTTAAAAAGTTTTTTCTTTACCTTTGCTTTCTCTTGATTTGCATGCATTCAAAATACTCAGGTATTTTAAATGATACAAATGTTACAAATCTTTTACATTTTTTTAGTAATGTTTAGTAATACAACTGTGCATTGAATAAAAAATAATTTTCTTATTTATCTTCTATACAAATACTGTGTTATGCTTCTTTAAAGTGATTCACTATAGTACTTTTTCATTAATGAAAATATTATTATAATTAAATTTAGTTGTTAAAGTTAAACATTAAAATTTCTAAAAAAGAAAATTTTTTAATTTTGTTTTGTATTAAAGCAAATAATATTAATTTTATAGTTAGTCAACGCTGAGGAAAATATTAATTTTACCCCTTAATGCACAGTTTTTTGAAAAAGACCGGCCAAAAAAATCAATTTTTTTAATGTAAAAAACACAATTTAGAACGTTGAATTTAGAAAAAAAATATATTTTATACTTGAATAAGTAAGTGTTATAGCTTACAATCCCATGTAAATGATAAATATCAATAAAATGATTGTTTTTTTTTCTTTCACATTGTTATTTTCAATTCTCGATTGCATTCGAGTGTGAAAAATTATAGCAACATAAAGTACAACGCCGCTTGAATTATCTCGAGTGTGCACAGTTTGGCCAGTTTAGCGCGCTCGAGTTAACTCGAGCGTGCACGTTAAGTGGTTAATTTAAGTTAAAATTCCTGTTACTTAAAAAGTAATAAGTTAATTGGATCTAGTCTAGTTAGCTAATTATTTTTAAATTATAAAGAAGAATTTTAAATTTAGTTTTCTCTACAAAGAACACATAGTATTGATTCCATAGTTTACTATTTTAAAAACACATATTGATTAAATTTAAACTCAATATAGTGTTACTTCAGGAATGAAAATTTAATTATAGCCAGGTTTATCAATTAACGTTTAAAATTTCCCCAAAAAATGTTTCATTATTTTTTACAAATTGCATATATTTCATGGTTCATCATTTAAACAAACATATTGCTATAATTTAAACTAAAAATAGTGCTATGTCACTGATAAAAAATTAATCATAGCTAAATTTATCAGAAACTACAATTTCATATAAATAGATAGATATTTGAAAAAAAATATAATTTAGAAATAGTATCATCAATTTATCTAAGAAAATATTTGCTTGTACAACCAACTAAAACCCTTCAGAATATTTTTGTTCTTTCTATAATATATGAATAAAAACTTTCTCCTCAATATTCAAATAAAATTAATCTACCGGTTGAGGAGGCTTAATTTGCTATGCATAAAATTTAAATTGATATTTTATTCTGGGCTATGCTTCAAAATCTTTGGGCTGTTACATATTTTATAAAGCTTTGTAGTTTCGCTTTATCACTAAGTATTTTGTTTTTTTACAGTTAACATTAAATGCTCTTCTACTTTAATATTTTTATATACTTAGTATTTAAAACAAAAGTGCTTGACTTCAGTTAACAAAAAATGTCAGACGTTCAGGTAATTTTTCTCTATGAGTAACATCAAAAATTCTAAGCTACATGTTTTTAAAACTAATTTTCAGACACTATGGTATAGAAAGGTATGGTATGAAAAAAGATCAAATGTAATTTTTACCCTTTTCCTTTTTTTGAAAAATAATAAGAAATATGTAAAAAAGATATATACTTTATATTATGCTTCAGCCTCTACAAAACATGTCCAAGAAAGAAGTATTTATATTTTGTGCAAAAAAGACAATTGTCCAAGCCTGGAATAAAATAGATGGGTCGGTTATATATTTATTTCTAAACTGAAATATTTAGAATGTTTTCTAATTTATAGATCCAATCTATGTTTTAGGGGGAGAAAAAATTAGCCCCCCTCTGCAGTGATTTTACAAATCGCAAATACGGGTAGTATCAAAATAACATTTATTCGACTTCTATGGCATTTACAATTTACGAAGAGCGATTATGCAAAACTTTAAAATAGCATTTAACTGACCATAATTCTAAAAATTGTATTTAAATGGGTGTTAATAATGTTAAATATGTCAGAATTTACCACCGGGGACCTATAATACATACATTTCAATTTTTTTATAATTTTGTTTTGCTAATTTTTAAATGTTAAAAAATAGATAAGTGAAAAATAGATAGATATAAAAATAGATAGATTAAAAAATAGATAGATATTTTCACACATATAATTTCTTTGATTTTTTTCGGAATTAAATAATTTTGCAATGATATATATATATATATATATATATATATATATATATATATATATATGAATGTGTGTATATATATGTATATGTATATATATGTATATGTATATATATATATATATATATATATATATATATATATATATATATATATATATATATATATATATATATATATATATATATATATATATATATATATATATATATATATATATATATATATATATATATAATATATATATATATATATATATATATATACTCCGTATTTTTGTATTAATGATACAAACGTTAAAATGATTTTTAATTTTTTTTTGTAATGCTTAGAATAGTACTATGTATGGAATAAAAAATAAGCTTCTCATTTAAATTCTATACAAATACCATGTTATATATTTTAAAAGTGATTCACTATTGTACTTTTTCATTGATAAAAGTTTTATTATAATTAAACTTAGCTGTAAAATTTAAACATTAAAATTTCTAGAAAGAGAAAGATTTTTATTTTTTTTGTATAAATACAAATAATATTAATTTAATAGTTAGCATAAAAAATATTGATTTAGTTTAAGTTAAAATTCATGTTACCTAAGTAGTAATAACTTAATTGTAGCTAGATTTATTAGTTAAATATTTTAAAATTACAAAATAGAATTTTAAATTTAGTTTTTTTTATACAAAGAACACATAGTATTGATTACATAGATTCCTATTTAAAAGACACATATTGATTAAATTTAAACTCAATAGTGTTATTTCAGGAATGAAAATTTAACTATAGCCAGATTTATCAGTTAACGTTTTAATTTTTCCAAAAACTGTTTCATTATTTTTCACAAATTGCATATATTCCATGATTCATCCCTTCAAGCAAACATATGACTATAATTTAAACTAAAAATAGTGCTATCTCACTGATAAAAAACAATCATAGCTAAATTTATTAGAAACTACAGTTTCGTATAAATAGATAGAAATTTGAAAAAAAAAATATATAATTCAGAAATAGTCTCACAAATTTGTCTAAGAAAATATTTGCTTGTACAACCAACTGAAAACCTTCAGAATATTTTTGCTCTTCCTATAATATATGAATAAAAAACTTTCTCTTCAGCATTGAAATAAAATTAATCTATCGGTTAAGGAGTCTTAATTTGCTATGCATAAAATTTAAATTGATATTTTATAAAGAGCTATGTTTCAAAACTGTTAGGCTCTTATATATTTTATAAAGCTTTCTAGTTTCGCTTTATCATTGTGTTATTTTTCAAAGTTAACATTAAATGCACTTTTAGTTTTAAAACTTTTATATACTTCGTATTTAAAATAAAAGTGCTTAACTACAGTTAACCAAAAATATAATACATACATACATACATATATATATATGTATATATGTATGTATGCATGTATGTATGTATGTATGTATATATATATATATATATATATACATACATACATACATACATACATATATATATATATATATATATATATATATATATATATATATATATACATACATATATATACATACATATATATATATATATATATATATATATATAATATATATATATATATATATAATATATATATACACTCCGGTATTTTTGTATTAATGATACAAATGTTAAAATTCTTTTACATTTTTTGTGTAATGTTTAGAATAGTACTGTGCATGGAATGAAAAATAATCTTCTCATTTAACTTCTTTACAAATACCATGTTATGTTTCATAAAAGTTATTCACTATTGTACTTTTTTCATGTATAAAAGTTTTATTATAATTAAATTTAGCTGTTAAACATTAAAATTTCTGATAAAAGAAAGATTTAAATTTTTTTTTGTACAAATACAAATAATATCAATTTCATAGTTAGACAGCATAAAAGAAAATAATGATATAATTTAAGTTGAAATTCATGTTATCTAAGTAGTAATAAGTTAATTGAAGCTAGTTTAATTAGCTAAGTAATTTTAAATTATAAAGAAGAATTTTAAATTTAGTTTTTTCTACACAGAACACATAGTAATGATTTCATAGTTTACTATTTTAAAGACGCATATTGATTAAATTTAAACTCAAATAGTGTTATTTCAAAAACATAAAATTTCATTAATACCAGATTTATCATTTAAGTTTTTAAATTTTCCATAAAATGGTTCATTATGTTTTTACAAATTGTATATATTTCAGAGTTCATCACTTTAAACAAACATATTGCTATATTTTAAACATAAAATAGCACTATCTCATTCATAAAAAATTAATCATAGCTAAATTTATTAGAAACTTCAGTTTCATATAAAAATATAGAGATGTGAAAAAAATATAATTTAGAAATAGTATCAGAAATTTGTCTAAGAAAATATAAGCTTGTACAACCAACTGAAACCCTTCAGAATATTTTGTTCTTTCTATAATATACGAATAAAACTTTCTCCTCAATATTCAAATAAAATTAATCTACCGGCTAAGGAGGCTTTAATTAGCTATGCATAAAATTTAAATTGATATTTTATTCAGGGCTATGTTTCAAAATCTTCGGGGGTCTTACATATTTTATAAAGCTTTGTAGTTTCGCTTTATCCCTAAGTATGTTATTTTTTAGAGTTAACTTTAGATGCTCTTTTACTTTAAAAATTTTATATACTTCGTATTTAAAATAAAAGTGCTTAACTTCAGTTAACTAAAAATGTCAGAAGTTCGGTAATTTTTCTCTATGAGTAACGTCAAAAATTCTAAGCTACATGTTTTTAAAACGAATTTTCAGACACTATGGTATAGAAAGGTATCGTATGAAAAAGAATAAATGTAATTTTTACACTTTTCCCTTTTCGAAAAATAATAAGAAATATTTAAAAGATTATGTACTTTTATATTATGCTTCAGCCTCTGCAAAACATATCCAAGAAAGAAGTATTTATATTTGTGCAAAGAGTCAATTGTCCAAACCTGGAATAAAATAGATGGGTCGGTTATATATTTATTTTCAAATTAAAAAATTTACAATGTTTCTAATTCAGGATGTCTCTAATTTATAGATCCAACTGATGTTTTAGGGGGAGAAAAAAGCTATCCCCCCTCCTCAGGGATTTTACAAATCGCAAATAAGCGGAGTATCTAAATAACATTTATTCTACTTTTATGGTATTTATAATTTCCGAACAGCGATTTTGCGAAACTTTTAATTAACATTTAACTGACTATAATGTTATTTAAAAGTTTCGCTAAAAATTGTATTTAAATGGGTGTTAATAATGTTAAATATTTAGAATTTACCACTGGGGATCTATAGTACATATGTTCCAATTTTTTTATTAATATTGTTTTGCTAATTTTTTAATGTAAAAAATAGATAAATGTGTCTTACACATATAATTCCGTTGATTTTTTTTTATTAAATAATTTTGGAATTTTATATATATATATATATATATATATATATATATATATATATATATATATATATATATATATATATATATGTCATGATTCAATTTGCGACTGGTGTGTGTTGACATGGAATGTCACCCACCAACAGCACGTCTTCTGCTGGGGAAGACAAAAACCCTACACAAACATACACAAACAAGAGTCACACACCTGTTTTAAACATAATAATATACACTATTGTAAACACTATATTGTTTTGATCTTACTTTTGCCACATAATGAGTGATTTTCATTATGACACCTTTTTTACTTGTGAGATTATAAGTTACTGAGTGATATTTGAGAAATACTATGATGAAAGTTTGTTATAATATTACTTTTGGAATAGATTGAAGTTGTCGACATGTGATATATTTTGTATTTTGATGAACCAACGAAGAATAACAAATGAAGTGAAATTTTGTAATTAAATCAGATTATGATGTTTTCTGACAAGAGATCTCAATACAGTGTACATTGTTATCAAACCTAGGTTCCCTTTTTGATTTTTATCTACTTTTTTACTGTATTACATATTATACTACTACTGATTGTGTTAAGAACTCAAGGACATTACCCAATACTGTTGGACTGTGCTATAAGAGAAACTATTTTTAAACTCATCTGTTTTGTTTTCACCATATATTAGTGATATTTTGATATTATGTTTTTTTTATCTCTTATTATACTCATACTGTTAATGTTATTTTTGGGAGCTCCTAAGATTGTTTAACCCAAGGTGTTTTCTATAACAAATATATTATTATTAGTAACATATGTTATTCATCTTCAACCATATATTCCTAAGTTCCTGTTCTTTTTATAATTGTTGTATAATGTGTTTAATTTTCAGGAAAGATTTTTGTGATTTAGGTAATTGTGTAAAAGACTTTAATCATTTTATAGCACCATCATAGGGTGATTTTTACTACTTTTGAATTTTTGTCAGTTATTATAACAGTGTTATTTTGTGAGGGAGCCACCTGCTCTGACTGAATTAAGTAACTTAAATTTATTATTTTTTGGGATAATTAATTAGATGTTTTTTTTCAAAATTTTAGGGTCCTCTGGGGACTTGCTGGTCAGGAAGGGCCCTCCTGCCTGTGCAAGCCTTCAGAGGGAGGGGAAAGTTGTCAGGATTTAAAATATAGAGTAATTTAAGAGATTTTAATTAGGGATTATTTTAATGGGAGTAACGCGCCTCGCGTTACTAGTCACATAAATACGGCTCACGCGCAGTGATATTGGCAGAGAGCGATAAGCAATTACTATAGTCGGACCTTTTGGCTCTCGAAGTAGTGAATACTGCCTTTGTTTGCAGTTGGGCGCCAGAAAAGAGACGCCATGTTGATTTGCGTGTGAAATGGATTAATAAAGAGAAGAAAATAATGACTTGAGTGTGGACTGATTTATATATTGACCAGTGTGTATACTCGGACCATGTCATATATATATATATATATATATATATATACATGTGTATATATATATATATATATATATTATATATATATATATATATATATATATATATATATATATATATATATATATATATATATATATATATATATATACTGACAGCTTTTTCTTTTTCATTCCTACTTAAATTTTTTTATTCACAGAAGCTTGGTTCAAGTAATTGTTTAAGCTATATATATTTCTTAACGATCTAGAAATTTTAATTAAGTCATGCAAGTATCAAAAGTAAATCTTCAATTTAAAAACCGTGTCAAGGCACACTTGATACTGTACTTCCTAAAAAGAAAGATAATGTCAAGTAAGTCTTGACATTGGAGCTCAAATTGTTAAAAATGCTGAAGGAAACAATGTATTATGTGGCATGCACAGATAAAGACGATTGGCTAGGGGACAGAGGAAACAAAAATAAAGGCAGGTTAATGCAATAAAAGTCAATGTTTTTGTTGTTGTCTTGTACCACTTCGTTAAACCAAGCATGATTGAGACATACGACACTTCTATTAAGGAAAAGAAGTGCGCTTTTCGTTTTTTAAAGAGCACCTCAAGGGTGAAAGTGCGATTTCTTGCTCAAGTGGTTTCTCGTAATTTTGAAGTAGGGATCAAGTAGAACACCCATAGACTTGGCATTCCACCTCAAGAGGTATTTATTGAGAACTTGGAGAACATTGTGACCTGGAACATATTTTACACGCCCCTCTCACCTTTAACGAACATGCTGAATCTTAGGTTGGCTCGGGCTCCGAACCTGCATCAGTCCAGTTACGAAAGCGTTGCCTTTGCCAACTGAGCTACTGCGGCTCAAAGTCAGTGTTGTAATTGTAGCAAAACATATAACTGATTCTGGAAGACTATTTTTCGGAATTTTCTGTTTCATTTATTTTATGACTCTTGGGTAGAGGGTTAATAATTTTCCTGGCAGATTTAAGGGAGAATTAACTCACGCACACATACACATACATGTATATGTATTGTGACGTCCTGAAGTAGGGGTAGGCGAAGCAGTCAATCATACAGGCTGGACAACGGTTTACTCTGGATTAAATACTTTATTAGAGTGAATAATTTATGTACAGCTATGTACAGGTTTCAGTAGATTCTAAATCTTCTGAGGTCTCGTGCTGAGATAACGTAACACAATTACAATGCGTGGGTACAGTGAAAGCTAGTAATTCTCTAATACTGGAACAGTTCTCTAATTAGTGCCGGTACGAAATGCTGACACTATAACCTCTGGGCTGACCATCAGTACAGTCGGCTTCCACACTGAGGCTCAAACACTCAGAGTGCGTATCCCGCTGGAGTTCGTTGAGGAAACTTAAGATGCAAGACAATTCAAAATGAGAGTAAGGGTCACTCTCAGCGACCTACTTCTATGCACAAAGTAGAAAAAAAATATTAAGATAACGGGAATGAGATCCCAAAGTCAAAAGTTGAGTTCTTAGCAAAAGCAGAGATGCTGGTGGTCTCTAAAAGCAAAGCAAGCTCTGGCTATCAGAGAGACAAGTGGACTCCTCTTGAGCTCCACAAAAAAACTCCAAAGCAACTCTCAAGGTAAAAGCCCCCTTCTTAGCTCCGCCAATCTTCTTTTATAGGGGTCCCGGTTCCCTTCACGTGATTCTTCCGGAACCTTCCAGACCCAGGGTGACGCAATCTTGCGGTCACTCCCCGCCTGGATCAGCTGATCCGTTTCCAGATGTGGCCGAAAGGTCGTCTTTAAGTCAACCGACCAAAACAACTAAAATTCATTCGCGGTAACTGTTAACGGGGAACAGATGTACACTAAAGCATCGCTCGATTAATAATTATTACTCGAGTCTTTTCACTGCAACAAAGGCTCAGACGCACTAGCTCCAGCGTACCGACAGTTTTCAATTACGTCCATTTAAGCGTAAGTCGTGGGTTTGTTGACGGGATCTAGTACACAACGGCTATTGTTAGAACCACACGTTTCTACCTGCCGCTAAACGTAATTGTCCGCTGCGAAAGGTCACCTTCCGCTCTTCTTTCGCTAGGGTCATGTAACGGATCGTTACAATACTCATAATTTTCTTAAGATTATTTTACTGCTGTAAGCAACGTAGCAGGCAAAGCACACTTGTTTAATTTTAAATGTGTAACAAACCATGGGGAAATTAAGGAAATTAACCGAAGAATAGGAGTGAATAAGAAATGAAGGTGTTCAATAGATTTTTCATGGAGAAATTAGAAAAAGAAACAAGGGAAGAAAGAAATTATTACTCGGTTTCGCTAAAAATGTTAATATTTTTATGACACCTTTTATTTCCGGAAACACATTAAACGGGTTCATAAAAACATTAAGATTATCTAAAAATAAACTTCCTTTTTTATTGCATGCGTGCTTAAGAAGTTGTTTCAATATTTGCAATTATGGGATGGTTAATTACGATCTCTTCCGTATTCTCTCCTCATAGGAACTTCTTAAATTGGACTGTAACTAGTAACTGTAGGCTACATGCTAAAGACGCAAGAATATCATGTCAGATTTTTTTAGCTGCAATAATTGTAAAATACCTCGAATTTAGTGAAACTGGAGTATTTGTAATAACCAAATCTGAAGGCATTCCTCTTTCAGTAACTAAACTATGAAAATATTGATATTTTATTCAAGGCTATGCTTAAAAATCTTTGAGTTATTGCATATTTAAAATGCTCTTGGAGACTTGATTTACTACTAAGTGCGCTCTTTATCAAAGTTGATATTATGCGTTCCTTTACTTTTGAATATTTTATCTACCTCGTATTTAAAATAAAATTGCTAAAAGTCAGTTAACAAAAGACAAAAAATGTTTGAACGTTCGTTGATTTTTCTCTATCTGTGTTACAATAAAATCTCAGCAACATTGTTCTTAAAACGAATTATAAGACATTACAGAATAGAAATGAAGTAAAAAAGAGGAAAAGCTTTGCATTTTTCATTCCCTTCCCTTTTCGAAAAATAATAAAATATGTTTTAAATGGCATATACTTTTATAATTTGCATGCTCCTCAACAAAATGTCTCCCTTCCAGAAGTAGATAGTCATATCTTGGGCAGATAGTCAAGGCTCTATGCTTGGAATAAAATAGTTCAGCTTATGCAATGTAGATAAAAAGGAGATGAGGATTTGTTTTAAAATCTGTAACAAACCTTAAGTAAAAAGAAAAAAAAAACATGGAAAATAAGTGGGAATAAAGAACGAAGACGTTAGCAATTTCGTATTCAAGGAGAATCCTAGAAAAAGCTCAGGAGAAGTATTTACTTCTTCGTTTCGCGACAAATATTAATATTTTTTTTGGGCTTTTAATCTTGAAAACATACAAAACTGCTTAATATAAGTGATAAGAATAAATAAAAATAAATCCCTTCATTTAGTCATACTCGTACTTAAGAAGTTTTTACAATATCTGCAATTTTGCGATGGTTAATTGGGAACTCTTCCGGAGATACTTCTCAAAGGATTTTCTTAAAAGGGCATAGTAACATTCCAGATTTAAAATCATGATTTTAACAGCCTATTATTCATAAATTATAAAATTATACTTTTTTTACAATGAAATTTTCTACAAGGGTTTTAGTAATATTTTAGCATAGCAAAAGTTATTTAGATTTGCCTTTTCAAGCAGTAATTTCTTTTAATTAAAAATATATCGTAAATAACAACACAAATTCACTTACTCTCAAAATATCTTTTGACTTATATATATTTATATGTATACATATATTAAATACTAAATTTTTAAACCAAATTGTAGTAAAATATCTATTTTGTTCTTTAAACCAAAACTGCAAAGGTGTCTAACATTTTAAAATAAAAAAAAATTAAAGTAAACTAATAAAAATTGAAAGTTTAAAAACATTAGCCTATATCACACTACAAAATAAAAATGAATGCTCGTATTAATATAAATAATGTTTGCAGAATAAAAAATAGCAACTATTTGATAAAAAAAATAGTTTCTTATTTACAAATTTCAAAAGTCATTTTGCGGGTAAATGTATTTATATTTTTTTTTTTATCTTGGTGTATATAATTTTGCGTTTTTTTTAAAAGTGTGTTGCTTTACATAATAAAGCAAAGTAATTTTTTTGCAATAAAACCTTGTTATTAAAATTTTGATTTTTAAATGGAGAATAACTCTATTTTTTAAATATTTTTATTAAAACTAGAATACAACAATGAAGGTTTTATAACTTGAAAGGTACTACATACTCGATTATAGATTAAATTAAGGTTTCTCAAAATGTATTTCTCGGAACTCTAGGGTTTGGCAACGACTCTCCAGGTGTTCCTCGAGAAATTTTTAAACATCACCGAAATTTTAAAGAAAATCTGTAAATTGATTCTCTCGTTTTTCCCTAATCCTTTCAATAGAATTAATAATAGTAATTAAACACTGGAGAAACGCAACAAAAGGACTAAAAAAGAATGTGACAATGAGGCATTGAAACCCCACTCAGCCCTACAGCGCAAGAAAGGGTAAAACATTCATCAATGTTGTTGCGTACATCAATGGTTTTAATATTTGTTTTAAAAATAATATCGTTTTCCGTTAGCTTTATTTAAACTTTTCTTTCGTGGTGTGGCAACTTTTGGAAAAGAAAGAATAATAAGGTTTTCGGATTAGATTGGAGTATTGTAAGATAAAGGAAAGCATATATATGAAATTAACAAAAGAAATCTTATGGTTTCTCTTGTCGTGTTTCCATGAAGCCGTCTATATCATGCAGTATTTGAATAAGAAAATAAAAAATGTATCATTTTACTTGTATCATTTCATTAAACAAATTATTTCTTTCCACGTTACTTTTAGTAAATTTATCTACATTTTTATACTGCTTTAGGAACAGATGCAATAGAGCAATTTGTGTCTCAACGTCACGAACAACTATAATGCCCTTCCCATTCATTTTCAGGTTTACAACAGCCAATAGACAAACAATAAACCGCTTTCCGTTTGAAACTAACTCTAGAATTGTCATAAATTGAGATATGCCCTACTGCGGGAAATCGCCTTATATCTATCTACGTTCTTCCGGCCGCTATGTTTTTTTCTTGGCGATCTTGGCAAAAAAACATTTTTGAAAGTCGCCAAACAAAAATGGTGGCAGAAAATAGAGTTTTCTGAACGATCACCAAGAAAAAAACATGGACTGCACCCCATGACTTTTAAGAAATCAAATATATTACAATTCTACAAAAATGAATAAACATTTAAACAAAAATAGCGACAGAAAATGGCATTTTCTGAAAAATCACCAAGAAAAAAACATGGACGGCACCACATGTCTTTTAAGAAACCAAAAGATATTACAAAATTCTTTAAAACAAATTTAAAATTTTTGAGGAGGTTCCCCCCCCCCTTCAACCGCTCTATATTGTTACAAACTTATTACAACTATAAATACATAAAACATACACATATTTTAATAACATTAAAAAAAAGAAATAAGGACGTACAAGAAATTAATTAAAAGAGGTGGATCGTGTGCTCCCCCCTCTTCGTATCACCTAAAGCACTGCAAACAGTCATCGTCCGGCAAAATGCTCGAGAAAAAGCCGCCAAATTTGGCGATAGTGTAAATATCGCATCTGTAACCTGCTTTATATTGTTTACCATTTATTTTTATGTCTAATTAGTGATAAATAATAGGTACTTATTTGCTCCTTAAGTAATATTTATTCACGAGTTCCATTGATATGTATGTGATAAAAAATGGATTAGGGGGATACAAAGTTTGAGAACCACTGGACTACATGATAATAAGGGTCTGTAACTGTCATATTGGTGTCATCTTGCTCAATGTGAACCTATGAGAAAAATAAAATTCTCTCTGTCTGGTTCACATTTTAAGAATTCTTTAAAACATTTAAATTACGTGATAGAACAGCAAATTCTCTGTGATGCCATCTTTCTTTTTCCTAAAAACAGCCGAGAAAAGTATATATGTAATTTAAAATAATTGGTGAGAAATTTTGGGATTCTTTTTTCAAATGCAAATAAGAACATGTACCAGACATAAATTCAAAAACAGCAAAAGATAGCATCTTTCAGACTGTCAGGCATCTTTCATAAAGTGATATAAATTTTTAAAAGAATTCTCAATATACGAGCAGGCCAGAAGGAGTCTATTTTCTCTCATACTTTAACATTGAGTAAGATTTGGTTTGGTTTGGTGAGTGATACTTTCTACTTTTTGAAACACGATTGCTAATGAGACTGGAACCTACAGCTTAAAGTTGATTCTGAACGGCTACGAACATCCATACCACTGTGGGATTCGAACCCACGCACTCCGGTACCGAAGGCCAGCATCCTAACCAATCGGCCATCGTTCGGCACATTGTGTAAGAAAAATCCAATATAAGTACAGACCTACCTTTTGCTATAAGAATATCATGTTAGATTTCTTCTATGCTGCATTGATTTTCAATTTCTCCGAGCTAAGTAAAATTTGAGTATTTGTAGCCCGTTTAAAGCTATTCTATACAGCTACTAAACTACAAAGGTTGGGTCATAAGTCATGGCAACTATTTTTTTTCTTGCAGATATGTGAACAGATCACAAACGTATATGAGTCGTGTGGAAGTTCTGCAGGCATAGTGTGTATACAGAACAACAGATGGCTCTGTCATAGATGGTAGTAGCGCAGGGAGGGCTGTGAAATTAGTCAGTGAGTGTCGTGCGAGAGGGAAGTAACCCATGTTGAGCAGCTCGCTTACATCAAAATAGCCGTTCTCAGAGGGAGAAATGTCACAGTGAATTAGTGCCCTTAGGAATAATGCCCTACTGGAATGCTACTTTGAGGGTCTTTAGGCCCAGGTTTGTCATGTCAACTTTATGTGTACTGTGTTGTCATTCTTTTGCACCATAAAGGCCATATTGCCCTGTATACCGTAATAAATTAGTGTGTTACGATATTTCAGAGCTATTCATTGTCCACACATGTAATGAACACCTTGTCCTATCGTCTGTATATGTCACAATTTCCAACCAGACTGGTATCTTCAAGGAAAAAAAAATAGCTGCCGTGACTTTTGCCCCAACCCTCGTATAATACATATTGATATTTTATTCAAAGCTATGTCTCAGAATTTTTGGAACCTTGCATATTTAAAGACACTTTTAATCTTGCTTTATTTCTAAGTGCGCTATTTTTCAAAGTTGCTATTAAATGTTTCTTTACTTTTGAATATTTAATCCACTTTGCCTTTAAAATAAAAATACTTAATGTCATTTAACAAAAAAAGTGTTTAAACGTTCGGTAATTTTTCTCTATCTGTCTTACCCGCAAATCTAATCAACATTGTTCTTTAAACGAATTTTAAAGCATTGGGCAGTAGAAATGAAGCAAAAAAAAAAAGAGTGTAAGTGCTACAATTTTTACTCCCTTCCCCTTATCGAAAAATAATAAAAAATGTCTAAAATGATATATACTTTTATATTTTGTTTCATCTTCCACAAAATATCCTCCTTTCAGAAATAGATAGTTATATCTTGTGCAAGGAGTCAAGTGTATATGGCTGGAATAAAAAAGCTGGTCTCATGTAAAGCGGATAAAAGGAAGATGAGAGAGCAAAATTTATTTTAAAATCTGTAACGAACCTTAAGAAAGAGAAAAATGAAACTAAGAATATGCGGGAATAAAGAAAGAAGGCGTTAGTTTTGTTTTCACGGAGAATCCAGGAAAGGACTCAAGGGAAAAAAACATTTCTTACGTCTTTTCGCCCCGAATATTAATATTTTATGAGACTTTTAGTTCCTGGCAACAGATAAAATGGCTTCATAAAAGTGTTAAGAATACCTAAAAATAAAATATCGTACTCGTGCTTAAGAAGTTGTTATAATATTTGTAATTTTGCTATGGTTAATTGCGAACTTTTCTAAATTCAAACTTCATAGAAACTTCTTGAAGATAATTATTTCAAATAATTGTGGGGTACATATTTAAATCACAAGAATAACATGTTAGAATTTTTTATGCTGCAATCATTTTCAAAGTTTCAGAGTTAAGTGAAATTGGAGTGTTTGTTATAGTCTGAAGGTAACAGTCTGAAGATTTAGTAAACATAACAGCTACTAAATTATTATAAAATTATATACCGCATTAAAAATTGCATGCTTTTAAAAATTGACATTAATTCATTTATAAAAATTAAGGCGCTTTTTAATCTTTATATTTAACTCAGCTGTGCTCTTGTACTAAAAATAAAAGTGCTTAATGTCAGTTAAAAAAAAAAAAAGTGTTTAAACGGTCGGTCCTTTTTCTCTATCTGTGTTACCCCCAAATCTAAGCAACATTGTTCTTAAAACGAATTTTAAGGCATTGGGGAGTAGAAATGAAGCAAAAAAGAGTGTAAGTGTTACAATTTTTACTCCCTTCCCCTTTTCGAAAAATAATAAAAGATATCTAAAATGATATATACTTTTATATTTTGTTTCATCTTCCACAAAATATCCTCCTTTCAGAAATAGATAGTTATATCTTGTGCAAGGAGACAAGTGTATATGGCTGGAATAAAAAAGCTGGTCTCATGTAAAGCGGATAAAAGGAAGATGAGAGAGCAAAATTTATTTTAAAATCTGTAACGAACCTTAAGAAAGAGAAAAATGAAACTAAGAATATGCGGGAATAAAGAAAGAAGGCGTTAGATAGTTTTGTTTTCACGGAGAATCCAGGAAAGGACTCAAGGGAAGAAAAACATTTCTTACGTCTTTTCGCCCCGAATATTAATATTTTATGAGACTTTTAGTTCCTGGCAACAGATAAAATGGCTTCATAAAAGTGTTAAGAATACCTAAAAATAAAATATCGTACTCGTGCTTAAGAAGTTGTTATATTTGTAATTTTGCTATGGTTAAATTGCGAACTTTTCTAAATTCAAACCTTCATAGAAACTTCTTGAAGATAATTATTTCAAATAATTGTGGGGTACATATTTAAATCACAAGAATAACATGTTAGAATTTTTTATGCTGCAATCATTTTCAAAGTTTCAGAGTTAAGTGAAATTGGAGTGTTTGTTATAGTCTGAAGGTAACAGTCTGAAGATTTAGTAAACATAACAGCTACTAAATTATTATAAAATTATATACCGCATTAAAAATTCATGCTTTTAAAAATTGACATTATTTCATTTATAAAAATTAAGAACGCTTTTTACTCTTTATATTTAACTCAGAGGTGCTCTTGTACTAAAAAAGTGCTTAATGTCAGTTAAAAAAAAAAAAAAGTGTTTAAACGGTCGGTCATTTTTTCTCTATCTGTGTTACCCCCAAATCTAAGCAACATTGTTCTTAAAACAAATTTTAAAGCATTGGGGAGTAGAAATGAAGCAAAAAAGAGTGTAAGTGTTACAATTTTTACTCCCATCCCCTTTTCGAAAAATAATAAAAGATGTCTAAAATGATATATACTTTTATATTTTGTATTTCATCTTCCACAAAATATCCTCCTTCCAGAAATAGATAGTTATATCTTGTGCAAAGAGTCAAGTGTCTATGGCTGGAATAAAATACCTGGACTCAATGTAAAGCGGATAAAAGGAAGATGAGAGAGCAAAATTTATTTTAAAATCTGTAATGAACCTTAAGAAAGAGAAAAATGAAACTAAGAATACGCGGGAATAAAGAAAGAAGGCGTTAGATAGTTTTGTTTTCACGGAGAATCCAGGAAAGGACTCAAGGGAAGAAAATATTTCTTACGTCGTTTCGCCCAGAATATTAATATTTTATGAGACTTTTAGTTCCTGGCAACAGATAAAACGGCTTCATAAAAGTGTTAAGAATACCTAAAAATAAACTGTCGTACTCGTGCTTAAGAAGTTGTTATAATATTTGCAATTTTGCGATGGTTAATTGCGATCTTTTCTAAATTCAAACCTCATAGAAATTTCTTAAAAAATGATTATTTCAAATAATTGTAGGGTACATATTTAAATCAGAAGAATAGCATATTAGATTTTTTTATTCTGCAATAATTTTCAAAGTTTCAGAGTTAAGTGAAATTGGAGTGTTTTGTTATAATCTGAAGATAAACCATTACAGCTACTAAATTATTATAAAATTATATACCGCATTAAAAATTTCATGCTTTTAAAAATTGAAATTATTTCATTTATAAAAAATTAAGAAGCTTTTTACTCTTTATATTTAACTCAGTGGTGCTCTTGTACTAAAATAAAGTGCTTAATGTCAGTTAACAACACACACACAACACAAAAAAAAGTGTTTAAACGTTTGGTCATTTTTCTCTATCTGTGTTACCCCGAAATCTAAGCAACATTGTTCTTAAAACGAATTTTAAAGCATTGGGGAGTAGAAATGAAGCAAAAAAGAGTGTAAGTGTTACAATTTTTACTCCCTTCCCCTTTTCGAAAAATAATAAAAGATGTCTAAAATGATATATACTTTTATATTTTGTTTCATCTTCCACAAAATATCCTCCTTCCAGAAATAGATAGTTATATCTTGTGCAAAGAGTCAAGTGTCTATGGCTGGAATAAAATACCTGGACTCAATGTAAAGCGGATAAAAGGAAGATGAGAGAGCAAAAATTTATTTTAAAATCTGTAACGAACCTTAAGAAAGAGAAAAATGAAACTAAGAATATGCGGGAATAAAGAAAGAAGGCGTTAGTTTTGTTTTCACGGAGAATCCAGGAAAGGACTCAAGGGAAAAAAACATTTCTTACGTCTTTTCGCCCCGAATATTAATATTTTATGAGACTTTTAGTTCCTGGCAACAGATAAAATGGCTTCATAAAAGTGTTAAGAATACCTAAAAATAAAATATCGTACTCGTGCTTAAGAAGTTGTTATAATATTTGTAATTTTGCTATGGTTAATTGCGAACTTTTCTAAATTCAAACTTCATAGAAACTTCTTGAAGATAATTATTTCAAATAATTGTGGGGTACATATTTAAATCACAAGAATAACATGTTAGAATTTTTTATGCTGCAATCATTTTCAAAGTTTCAGAGTTAAGTGAAATTGGAGTGTTTGTTACAGTTTGAAGATAAACCTAACAGCTACTAAAATATTATAAAATTATATACCGCATTAAAAATTGCATGCTTTTAAAAATTGACATTAATTCATTTATAAAAATTAAGGCGCTTTTTAATCTTTATATTTAACTCAGCTGTGCTCTTGTACTAAAAATAAAAGTGCTTAATGTCAGTTAACAAAAAAAAAAAAAAAAAAAAAAAAGTGTTTAAACGGTCGGTCCTTTTTCTCTATCTGTGTTACCCCCAAATCTAAGCAACATTGTTCTTAAAACGAATTTTAAGGCATTGGGGAGTAGAAATGAAGCAAAAAAGAGTGTAAGTGTTACAATTTTTACTCCCTTCCCCTTTTCGAAAAATAATAAAAGATATCTAAAATGATATATACTTTTATATTTTGTTTCATCTTCCACAAAATATCCTCCTTCCAGAAATAGATAGTTATATCTTGTGCAAAGAGTCAAGTGTCTATGGCTGGAATAAAATACCTGGACTCAATGTAAAGCGGATAAAAGGAAGATGAGAGAGCAAAATTTATTTTAAAATCTGTAATGAACCTTAAGAAAGAGAAAAATGAAACTAAGAATACGCGGGAATA
>CM063501.1:149582299-149589799 GCA_032207245.1 Pardosa pseudoannulata
GTGAGGCATTTCTATTACATCGGCCGAACATCAGGTACATGTTGCAGTAATCACGAACGAAATACATGGCCACATTACGAAGACTACCATTAGCTGCAAGATGCAGCCTTTTAAATACCAGTTCAACGGCGGCTTAACGTCATTCTATGGCACGCGTGTATGCATGACGCGATATGTGCCTCGAACGTTTTAAACATTAACGTCTGGAAATATATGCAAATACTGTTGTTAATATGTCCAATAAAGTGGTTTTTTTCACCGGCAGTGACGCTATACTTTGTTTTTCGTATTTTTCTCGTAAACTATGGATCGTACAGGAACTCTTCTGTGGGCAGTTTTTATGTACTCCCAACGAGGTATCTAGCTGGGCAGAGTTTATGCGGTCGTTTTGGGACATCATGTATATATATATATTAGTAAATACGATATATATATATATATATATATATATATATATATATATATGAAATCCAACGGAAATTATTTCCTCTGGTCACAATAATTTCTTAGCCCATTTTGTATTTACTTAACCGGGCTACTGGGCAAGGAGACGCCTATGTAAATAGAATAATGAATAATGTTGCAGTCGGATCACATGGAAGGGAAGCACAATTTTGGAAACAACTTAAATCTTTATTGGGGAGCGGCTAAAAAGACATCATTGCAGTCAACGGCAGATAAGAGTATGATACGAAAAAAATTTTGCGGGAACAGAGGTGCACCCAAGAGCGAGGTAGATAGAATTTTAACAAGGGTCAAGAAACTTAGCAAATTTAACTGTTAGAACAGGGAAAAAACTGAGCCATTTTCTGGCGACAGCTGGATAATGTATAGATAGGACAGAAAATTTTCATCTATTGCACAGAAAGCTTTAGAGAAATGTGTTGGAAGATTTTTAAGTCTAAGACACTCCTTTGATTAAGAAATTTTCTAGCTGTGAAAATAGGTTTTAAGGAATTAGTATGGGAGAGAGAAGGTTTTTAAAGAGATATTAAAGTGAAATTAGTTTGATATGTTAGACACACACACACACACACACACACACACACACACACATATATATATATATATATATATATATATATATATATATATATATATTGTAACGATCCGTTACATAACCCTAGCGAAAGAAGAACGGAAGGTGACCTTTCACAGCGGAGAATTACGGTTAGCGGCAGGTAGAAACGGGTGGTCCTAACAATAGCTGTTTGTTTACTAGGTATCGTCATCAAATCCACGACTCATGCTTAAAGAGACGTAATTGAAAACTGTGAGCTGGAGCCAGCGCGCTGAGCAATTGTACGGGCTACTTGAGTGAAAAGACTCGGGTAACAATTATTACTCGAGGGACGCTCTAGTGCACATATGGCCCGTTAGCGGTAGCGAAAAAGGAATTTAAGTTGTTGGGGTCGGTTGATTTAAAGACGACCTTTCTGCCACATCTGGAAACAGATAAGCTGATCCAGGCAGGAAGTGACCGGAAGATTGCGTTATCCTGGTTCTGGAAGGTTCCGGAAGAATCACATGAAGGGAACCGGGACCCCTCTAAAAGAAGATTGGCTGAGCCAAGAAGTAGGCTTTTTCTTGAGAGTTGCTTTGGGTGCTGTTTTGTGGAGTTCGAGAGGAGTCCACTCATCTCTCCGATTTCAGGAGTTTGCTTGTTTTAGAGACCGCCAGCGTCTCTGCTTTGATAAGAAGTCGACCTTCGACTTTGGGATCTCATTCCTGTTATCTTAATATTTTTTTTTTCTATTTCATGCGTAGAAGTTGAGAGTGACCCTTACTCTCATATTTGGATCGTCTTGCATCCTGAGTTTCCTCAACGAACTCCAGCGTGATACGCACTCTGAGCGTTTGAACCTTAGTGTGGAAGCTGACTGTACTGATCGACAGCCGGAGGTTATAGTGTCAGCGTTTCGTACCGGCACTAATTAGCGAACTGTTCCAGTGATTTAGAAGAACTAGCTTCATTGTACCCACGCATTGTAATTGGGTTAATGCTATCTCAGCAAGAGATCCCAGAAGATTTAGAATCTACTAAACCTATAAATAGCTCTACATAATTTATTCACCTGAATAAAATATTTAATCCAGAGTAAATGGTTGTCCAGCCTGTGTCATTGACGACTTCGCCTACCCCCTACTCCAGGACGTCACAATATATATATATATATATATATATATATATATATATATATATATGTATACATATATATATATATATATATATATATATATATATATATATATATATATATATATATATATGTATACATATATATGTATATATATGTATACATATATATATACATATATATGTATATATATGTATATATATATATGTATATATATATATAGTATATATATATGTATATATATGTATATATATGTATATATATATTGTTACGAACTTCCAAAACTAAAACTGCTGGGTTCAGGGATTGAATGGACTTTACAAGCAAGCAAGCAAGACTGCAGCACGAAGACAAATACTTTATTGGAAGAAATACAACGTCAAAATCTCCGCGGAACAATTTTGAGCCCAAAGCCGTCGGCTCACGCAAGACTTTCCGCATCAAGCACAACACACCGTGCGTACTCCTCTTATACCGAGATATTCTCTTAACGACTCTCCTCCGCATGGGACTCCGTCTGCCTTATATAGGCTCACAGAAACTGCCAGAACACTCCAGAAGCCGGAACCGGAAGTGGCCACGTGACGCTACACTTGGCGACATTTGGCGACAGTTGGCGACACTTGGCGACGAACTTGGCGATGAACTTGGCGACAAAAATAGGTTGCCAAATCCATCGCCAACGAGCCTATATCTCGCCAATTTGGCGAGATACCCATAGAGTCCCATGCTAAACTCAAGCAATTTTCGCAAATTCGTAACATTGCTCCCTCCTCAAAGACTGCACGTCTCGGGCAGTGCACTTGAGCAGAAAGCAACTTACGATACTCACAAATACAATACTTACAAAACATAAATGGAATAATAAATTTAAATTACAATAAATCAATAACAGAATAAATAACAGAAACTAAACAACTATTTACAGAACTATTTACAAATAAAAAAATAAATAAAAGTTGAAGGTCACGAAACCATAGTGCCAATTATTAATTAAACTAAGTAATGTTACCATAGTATGGTGCTAGACGATCATAATGAACAATCCTAGGCTTAGCATTCGTTGATTTACGGATTCGAACCACGACGTCGTTCAGTCTTTTTAAAACTGTATAAGGTCCTTCCCACGAAGTTTGAAGCTTTGGAGAAAGTCCTTTACGTCTGTGTGGGTTCCAAAACCAAACCTTGTCACCTTCGTTGAATTCATGTCTTGTAGCTCTTGCGTCGTATCTGGTCTTCATTTTGTCCGTCGCGATGTTGATCCGACCTCGGGCAAACTGATGAACGTCTTCTAACCGCGCCTGCAGATTTTCAACATAAGCTTCAGGCGAAGAAGGCGCATCCGGTGGACGTCCGAATACAAGATCACAGGGGAGACGGAGCTCACGACCGAAGAGCATCTGTGAGGGTGTAAAGCCGGTGGTTTCATGGACGGCACTCCTGTAGGCCAGCAAAAATAACGGTAGTTTCTGATCCCAGTCTTGTTGATTCTTCGAAACGAGGTGAGAAAGACTATTTAGGATTGTTCGATTGAATCTCTCCACCATGCCATCCGATTGCGGATGTAGAGGGGTTGTTCGTGTTTTATCGATTCCCAGGATTTTACAAAGTTCTTGGCAGACAGCAGAAATGAAATTCCTCCCTTGATCTGAATGAAGTTGAAGGGCGACCCGAACCTAGAAATCCAATTTGCCACTAAAACTTCTGCAACAGTTGTCGCTTCCTGATCGGGAATCGGGTATGCCTCAGGCCACTTCGTGAAATAATCCATGACAGACAAAATGTATCGGTTATTGTCCGCTGTCCGTGGAAGAGGTCCCAAGATGTCGAATGCTATTCTTTCGAATGGTGCCCCTACATTATACAGATGTAACTTTCCTCGACTGCGTCTAGTGGGTCCTTTACGCGCTCCACAGGCATCGCAGGATTTGCACCATTTTTCGACATCAGTTCTTATGTTGTTCCAATAAAACCTCTCTCGAACTCTCTGGATGGTTTTCATAACTCCGAAATGTCCACTTGTTGAACTATTGTGTAACTCCTTTAGCACGTCTGGTATTCGCGATCGTGGGAGTACTAGCTGCGACCTCGATGTTTTGCCGTCGTCGGATTCCCATTTTCTATACAGGACGCCGTTTCGAAATTGAAGAGAATCCCAGAGAGCCCAATAACGTTTGACACCAGGACTTAAACTAGAGATATCTTGCCAATTGGGTCTTGTACTAGACAACTCCATGAATTCAATAATGGGTTTTATTTCAGGGTCCTTCATTTGTGCTTCACGAATTTCTTCATCACTCCAAGAGTCTAATCGTGATGTAGATGACGCTGTGAGGTGGCGCACAACCGGCTCTATTGTCCCATATTTTATCTCAGCTGCAGAACAAAAGCGACAATTACCTGTACAAGGTCTCCTGGACAAGGCGTCTGCATTTCCATGTGAGGATCCTCTGCGATGTTGGATATCGAAGTCGTACTCTTGCAGCTTCTGTATCCACCTAGCTATCTGTCCCTCTGGGTTCTTGAAATTCAAAAGCCATGTGAGAGATGCATGGTCTGTTCGCAGCAGGAATTTTCGTCCGTAAACATAACTGTGAAAATTCTCTATAGCTTTAACAATGGCGAGCAATTCTTTTCTGGTGACACAGTAATTTCGCTCGGTCTTCGACAGGCACTTACTCCAATAAGCGATTACACGTTCATGACCATCGATTTCTTGAGATAGCACTGCTCCCAGACTGGTATGGCTGGCATCTGTATCTAAGATAAACTGTTTGTCAGGATCCGGATAAGACAATATAGGTGCGGATGTTAAAGCCTCTTTTAAGCTGTCAAATGCTACCTGGCATTCCTCAGACCATTTAAATGGTTGTTTGTTCTCGGTCAACCTATGAAGTGGTCTTGCGATTAACGAAAAGCCTTTTACAAACCTTCTATAATAAGTGCAGAGACCTAAGAAGCTTCTCAACTCGTGCACATTCTGAGGTTGCCTCCATTCTTTAACTGCTGCCACTTTTCGGGGGTCAGTTCTTACTCCCTCGGCGGAAATTATATGACCAAGGTAGCTTACTTCGCTGCGAAACAAATAACATTTGGCTGGATTTAACTTCAAATTGGCTTCTTTCAATTTTTCTAGCACCCTTCTCAGGTTTTTAAGATGTTCTTCAAAACTTCGCCCCACGATTATTATGTCATCTAAGTAAACAAGACAGGCTTCGGGAGAAAGTCCTCTCAACACCGTCTCCATTAGGCGCTCGAAAGTAGCAGGTGCGTTGCATAGGCCAAAAGGCATAACTTTAAATTGCCAAAGTCCTTGGCCACCAGTCGTGAATGCTGTCTTTTCACGATCTACGGGATCCATCTCTACTTGCCAATAGCCACTCTTTAAATCAAGTGTAGAGAACCACACATTTCCCGATAATGTGTCCAAGGTGTCGTCGATTCGGGGAAGAGGGTAACTGTCTTTCTTGGTGATGTTATTTAGGCGACGGTAGTCCACGCAGAATCTCGTTGAACCGTCCTTTTTCTTGACCAAGACGATAGGAGAGGCCCAAGGACTGGTAGAAGGTTCGATGACGCCCTTCTCCTGCATATCATTTAAAAGATCTTTCACTTCTTCTACTTTGGAGAATGGTAATCTTCGAGGATGTTGTTTAATAGGAGCATGATTTCCTGTGTCGATTCGGTGTTTTGTTAACTTTGTTCTTCCCAAATCGTCGGATGACTTCGAAAATAGTTCACTAAATTCACCAAGCATTTTCTCTACAGCGCTTTTCTGTTTCTTACTTAATTCTGTTTTTGTTAGCAAGTCCTTCGTTAAATCTTCAGAGGACACGTTTGATGTTTGGAAAGAACTTCGCTCCACACAAGTCACTGGGGTACATGTGGCTAACACCTCACCTTTCTTAATAATCTTCGGTTTATCACTTATGTTGGCAATTCTCACCGGTATGGCTTCTTTTGAGAAATCTATGAGTGTTGAAGCTACTAAAACCCCTTTTGGAAAATTCCCGAAGTCAGGAAATTCGAGGAGTCCAAGTCGAAAATTCTTCTCTTCGTCAGAATAGCCCTCCAATATTAATTCTTTTCCTGGCTGGTATGATGAAATCCAATGGAGCAATTATTCGATAGCAGGATTTGATTTCACTAACTTCTTTCCGGAACAGTGTTACATCTTCTGACGTAGAGTGTAGAGAATTATCTTTAAAGTCTAATATAAAATTGTATTTCTTTAGAAAGTCCAGTCCGAGGATAAAACTGTCCGTAATTTTTGCCACATACACAGTATGAAGGTACGAGTTGTTTCCAAATGTTATTTTAATATTCATCTTGCCAATAATCGGAATTTTGTCACCGGTAACAGTCTGGAGAGTAACGCATGGCGGCGTCCAGATAATCTTCTCATTAAGTTGTTGAGCAACATCTTCATTCATGATGGTAACATTGGCCCCTGTGTCGATGATCATCCGGCAGGATAAATTATTTACATAGGCTTCAATAAAGAATCCATTTCCGTCACCACTTTCTGAAGAAATTTGGAAAACCTCAAAATGGGGCTCTCTATTAACTGGCAATCTCCGCCCCACGAGACAGCCATGTTCTAGTTTTCCTGTTTCTTGGTTCTAGTTACATTATCAGCTCGTTGATCTTGGCGAGCTTGGCAGCTTCTTTGTATATGTCCTTCGGCTCCGCATCTCCAGCACATTACATTCTTCTTTTGTGTGTTTCGATTGGATTTAGCATTCAGGGATAACACAATATCACGCAATTCCTTCAGAATTTCCGCCATATCAACATCGCTTACTGCTGCTCCTCTCACCTGATGTCTGTCCCTTCTCGAAGCTTGTTGGGCAGCTTCGTATTTCAAACCGTACACTAGGGCCGATTTCAAATCTTTTAACTCCGCTAGTCTGAGGGCTTTCTGAATTTCGGGATCTTTCACACCATCAATAAAATATTGCAGGGCCAAGGTATCCCGTATGTCAGCTGGGTAGTCGTTAAATGCAAGATGGGAGAGCCGTTCTACATCTGTCGCCAAATCTTGGAGAGTCTCATTTTGTCTTTGTTGGCGGGATTTTAATTGCAGACGATTAAAGTCCTTTAAATATTTTTCGCCGAAACGTAGCTCTAAGGCCTCAAGTGTTTCAAAATTTACTTGCTGTTCTTCCGGGATTGTTCTTAAGACATCTGCAGCCTCCGCTCGTAATGATGCAGCCAATTGGCGAGCTTTGGTAACCGGATCCCAGCCATTTCCATCGGCCACAATTGCGAACTGGGTTTTATATACCTGCCAAGATGTTTTCCCATCATATGTGGAGAGCTTGATATTCGGCTTGGCGAGAATGGGTTGATCTTGGCTGAT
>CM063501.1:149591119-149601119 GCA_032207245.1 Pardosa pseudoannulata
TTGAATCGATTTCCATGTTGAATAGTTTTAGTTAGAATATTTTCAAAGAAGAAGCTTAATGAAATACAAAAGAAAACTTTTGAAATAAAGCTGCATCTACAAATTTTTCAAATGGTAAAACTAAGGAAATGTAACGCTGAATTGGGTTGATAAGCGAAAAATATTTTAGAGGTAATTCTGTTTAATATTTTAGGAAAGTTCAACCCAGAAAGCTATTCTCAGAGACGTTTAATAACTAACCAATTAACTGCCGATTACTTTTAAAACTCGCTCACGATGTGCAATGAAAGTCAACACTAAATGGGTAAAAGTTGGAAAGAAGTACAAATAATAAAGTAATAAATTTTGAAGAAAGATTAAATAAAAGTGAATAAAATATCATTTAATAGGTAAATAAAATTCGGGAATAGCCGATGCTACAGATTCTCATAGAAAAATAAAGAAATTATTTTCGTTCTTAATGTTTTGGTTCTAATTTTTCAAAATATGAGAAAACTGTTAGTTACACAGACGCTAATACATTATTTTATCAACTTTAATATAAATTAATAGTACACGGAAATTACAACTGGAAGTAGAAGGTACGCCCTAAGTAAATCAAATATAGATTTGAAAAGCACAATTATACCTATTAAAAATTTGGTTTCTGCATATCAAATCGTATTTCAATTATCGTGTTCACATACATACACACACAGACGTAGTATAGATTTGGGCAATTACAATACTCTCTCTTAGTCCACGAGAAATATATCTACACACAGGGACATAATTCCATACATGGTAGGTTTACATTTGGACGGCTAAAATACTCTCTTGAAACTACGTCTACTAGAAACATAGACACATAAAGACATAATATCAGAAATGGTATTTTTAGTTTTGGACGGTTACAATACTCTCTCTTTACTATGTCTACGAGACACATACACAAACACACACTGACATAATTATAAAATGGTAGGTATAATTTTGTACGATTATAAAGGTTTAAACAGCATCTATGTAAATGTAATAATATAGTTATGAAAAGTCTGTTTTCCACAACAGTAAAGCATATTGCTTATTTTACTTATTCACTAAAATTAATTAACAAACTGAGAAAGTCACTTATAGAGACGATTTTAATTATTTACAAATTATGAAGTGATAATAAAAGAGATAAATTATCTAGGAAAATCCTTTGAAAATAAAAATATAAAAGGATAACATTGCAGAGAGTTAAGCAGATTAATTTCGCATCACAACTGAAGCTTACACTTTAAACTGTAAATACTTTTCTATTTACAGCATTGAACAAATATAAGACTGTGTATTTAATTATGCCAATTCATTACTTTTCTAATGAATCTTTTAATCTCAAATCACGTATATGTATATTTTTTGAAACAGCTTATAGAATAAGCTTAAAACTCTTATCGTAATCAATTTAATGAAATTAGGTTTAATTTTCAGATGGAATTATAGTGTGAAATATACATTCTGAAGAAGAGTTTCGTGTTAATAGAATTAAAATTAAAATAATAGTTGCAGAGGAGTGCTAGATTTTAAAATCAATAATTTGAATCGGTTTCACTGTTGGATAGTTTAGTTGGAATATTTTCAAAGAAGAAGCTTAATGAAATCTGAAAGAAAACTTTTGAAATAAAGTTGCATCTACAAATTTTTCAAATGCTAAAAACCAAAGAAATGTAACGCCGAATTCGGTTGATAAGAGAAAAATATTTTAGAGATAATTCTATTTACTATTTTAGGAGAGTTTAACCAAAGAAAGCTATTCTCAGAGACTTTTAATAACTAACCAATCAACTGCCAAATTACTTTTAAAAAATTACATTTAAAACTCGCTCATGTGATGTGCAATCAAAACCAACACTAAATGGGTAAAAGTTGGAAAGAAGTACAAATAATAGAGTAATAAATTTTGAAGAAAGATTAAATAACAGAGGAAATAATATCATTTAATAGGTAAATAAAATTCGGGAATAGCCGATGCTACAGATTCTCATAGAAAAATAAAGAAATTATTCTCGTTCTTAATGTTTTGGTTCTAATTTTTCAAAATATGAGAAAACTGTTAGTTACACAGACGCTAATACATTATTTTATGAACTTTAATATAAATTCATAGTACAATGAAATTAGAACTGGAAGTAGCAGTTACGCCATAAGTAACTCAAATATATATTTGAAAAGAACAATTATAACTTTTAAAAATTTGGTTTCAGCATGCCAAATTGTATTTCAGTTATCGTGTTCACATAAATACACACAGAAACATAGTACAATTTTGGGAAATTACAATAATCTATCTTCGTCTACGAGAAATATATCTAAACACAGAGACATAATTCGATAAATGGTAGGTTTAGATTTTGAAAGTTACAATACTCTCGTGATACTACATCTACTAGACATATACACACATACAGATATTTCAGAAATGGTATATTTAATTTTGGACAATTACAATACTCTTTCTTTAGTATGTCTACGAGACACATACAGAAACACACACAGAGATAATTAACAAATGGTAGGTATAATTTTGGACGATTATAAAGTTTTAAGCAGCATCTAGGTAAATGTAATAATATAGTTATAAAAAAGTCTGTTTCCCATAACAGTAAAGCATATTGCTAAATTTACTTATTCATTAAAATTAATTTCAAACTTGGAAAGCTATTTATAGAGACGCTTTTAATTAATTAAAAGTTATGAAGTGATAATATAAGAGATAAATATTCTAGGAAAAGTCCTTTAAAAATAAAAATATAAAAGGATAACATTGCAGAGAGTTAAGCAGATTAATTTCTCATCACAACTGAAGCTTACACTTTAAACTGTAAATACTTTTCCATTTACAGCTTTGAACAAACATAAGATTGTATATTTAATTATGCCAATTAATTACTTTTCTAATAAATCGTTTAATCTCAAATCACGTATATGTATATTTTTTGAAACAGCTCATAGATTAAGATTAAAACTCTTATCGTAATTAATTAATTGAAATCAGATTTAATTTTCACATGGAATTATAAGGTGAAATATACATTCTAAAGAAGAATTTCGTGTTAATGGAATTAAAATTAAAATAAAAGTTGTTGAGGAATGCTAGATTTTAAAATCGATAATTTGAATCTTTTTCACTGTTGAGTAGTTTAGTTGGAATATTTTCAAGGAAGAAGATTAATGAAATCCAAAAGAAAACTTTTGAAATAAAGTTGCATCTACAAATTTTTCAAATGTAAAAATAAACCAAATGTAACACCAAATTTGGTTGTTAAGAGAAAAATAGTCTAGGCTTAATTCTATTAAATATTTTACGAGAGTTTAACCTATGAAAGTTATTCTCAGAGTCGTTTATTAATAAACCAATCATCTGCTGAATTACTTTTAAAATCTCACTCATGCGAAGTGCTATCAAACCATCTCTAAATTGGTGAAACTTCTAAAGAAGTATAAATGATAGCATAAATAAGTGATCAGAAATAATAAATAAAATAGAATAAAATTCCAGTTAATAGGTAAATAGAATTTGAGAACATCACCTGCTAAACATTCTCATAGAAAAAAATTATTTTCATTCGTGTTGTTTTTGTTCTAATATTTCAAAATATGTGAAAACTGTTATTTATACAAACGTTAATACATTATTTTATGAACTATAATATAAATTAACATTACAAGGGATTTAGCAGGTAAGTCTTAAGTAACTCAAATGTAGATTTGTGAAGTACAATTATACCCATCAAAAATTTGTTTTTTGCATGCCAAATTGTATTTCAGTTATTGTGTTCACATACATACACACACAGACGTAGTATAGGTTTGAGCAATTACAATACTCTCTCTTCGTCCACGAAAAATATGTCTACACACAGAGACATAATTACATAAATGGTAGGTTTAGATTTGGACGGTTAAAATACTCTCTTGATACTACATCTACTAGATACATACACATACAGACATAATTTCAGAAATGGTATTTTTAGTTTTGGACGGTTACAATACTCTCTCTTTACTATGTCTACGAGACACATACACAAACACACACTGACATAATTACAAAATGGTAGGTATAATTTTGTACGATTATAAAGGTTTAAACAGCATCTATGTAAATGTAATTATATATTTTGTAGTGTTTTAGGGGCCTTAATATAAGATGCAGATGTTCACGAAAACATATTTATTCACAAATCACAAATCACGTTATATGTACATTTTTAAGCTTGAAGTTATTGTTCTGATGTTCTTAACCCAAAAACAGAATTCTCTCTATCTGGTGTTGCCAGATTCCAATTGATACAGAGTTCTTTTATTCTGGCTGTTGCCAGATACATTACATCTTTTCCCCCCTTAAAATTAAATTTGTTAAACAGATAATACACATTCAAATATTTAAAACACAACAAATTAACATTAAATAGTCAATAGTTAAATTCCTCATGGAAACGTTTAGGTTCATGTCTAATTCGACTGGAACGTCGAAGAAAAGTTCCTTGTTCGGGAGTAGTGACTTCTGGTAAATGGATATCTGTACCGTCTAACTCTGGTAATTGGAAATCTGAAACAGTCTCTGGCGTAGCTTTTTCATCGGATTTATCTACAGATGTTGGTGATTGTTGACAATGTTCAATGTGTTCTTGTTCTCGTTTCCGTAAATGATCAGCATGTACATGCATACCTTGCTGTGTTCTATAAGATAAAGGACCTGTTTTATCCTTTATTGTTCCTGGTTTCCACGTTTGGTCAATTCCTCGTTTAATCCACACATTGTCTCCAATTTCAAAGTCTCTGTGTCTAGAAAATCTATCATGATAAAATTTTGATTTTAAGCTTTCCACGTCGTTTATATGGTCAGGTTTCAACAACCGATCAAATAAAGTTGAAAGTTCTCTGTTGAGAAATAGCTTCGCTGGTGTGCAACCCGTTGCTCGATGTATGGTTGTTCGATAAGTAAATAAAAAAAACTTGTAGCTGATGCTCTTGATCGGAAAACTGATTAGATGTTTTCTTGAAGCGGGTTTTAAATGTGCGTATGACACGCTCTGCTAGTCCGTTACTTCTGGAATGATAAGGAGTAGATCGAATATGTTTTACACCATTCATCTCGCAAAATTCTCGAAATTCGGTGGAAGTAAATTGTGGACCATTGTCAGACACAATTATCCGACATATTCCATAAGAACTAAATAATTTTCTGAAACACTTTATGATATCTAATGATGTAACATTTTTAAGTTTAAAGACTTCCAGCCAACGTGAATGAGAATCGATGATGAAGAGCCAATTTTCACCATGAAGTTGAGCTAAATCAATGTGAACTCTATCCCAAGGTTTACCAGTGTTGTTCCATAACAATAATGGAGACTCAGCAATTTTTGGATGATGTTCATTGCAATCATTACAATATCTGACTGTTTGTTCGATGTCTCTATCGATGGCAGGCCACCATACTGACATTCTGGCAACAGATTTCATTGCAACTATGCCAGTATGTGATTCGTGGAGTTTATCAATCACTAAATATCTTAATTTCTCCGGAATCACTAAACGATTGTTCAGCAGCAAAATTCTTTGTTCATAAGTAAGCTCATTTCTTTTCTCAAAAAAAGGAATAAGTGCTTCGTCAATATTTTGTTTTGAGGGCCAGCCTTTCTCAATGTATAGAATTACCTTTGATAGGACGGAATCCTTTTCCGTAAATCTACGTAATGTGCGACGTGTTAACGTAAGTTCATGTATTGTGTGATTGGCAATGCTGTAAACAAATGAAGAATCTTCAAATTTACTTACTTTCTTATCTGGTAACGGCAAACGTGACAAGGCATCTGGAACCACCATTTGTTGGCCAGGACGATGCTCTATTTCGTAATCGAAAGCACCTAGAGTTATAGCCCATCTTGTTAACCTTGAGGCTGCTAGACTTGGAACTTCTTTGTGTTGATTTAATATACGCTCTAATGGTTTATGATCACTCTGAATAATGAAATGGTGTCCAATGAGGTATTTATAGAACTTTTGTAACCCAAACATAATTGCTAGGGCCTCACGATCTATATTTGAATAATTGCGTTCAGCAGGTGTTAAAGTTCTAGAAGCAGCAGCAATAAGCTTCAGTTCCCCCTCTATGCGATGTTGTATAACTGCACCAAGTCCTCGAATTGATGAATCACAAGCTAAAATTATTGGTTGTTTTGGATCAAAATGTACCAGTATGGCTGGAGATGAAATACTTTCCCTAATTTTTTCGAATGTATTTTGATGACGTTCAGTCCATTCCCAAGAAGAATTTTTTGTTAATAGTTCGTGTAAGGGTGTGCACAGTATTTGTAAATTCTTCACAAAGCGGCTATAATAATTCACAGATCCTAAAAATGATCGGAGTTCTGAAACATTATTTGGAGGTGGTTGTTCTCTCAAAGCGCGTATTCGTTCAATGTCTGGCGAAATGCCTGTTTTGTTAATCACATGTCCAAGAAATTTAATTTCTTCTTTGAACAACTGTATTTTTGACATTTGTGTTTTTAAACCGACCTTACGAAAAATTTCAAATACCTGTCGAAGTCGTTGAGCATGTTCTTGTATATTTCGACCTCCGACTGCAATGTCATCTTGAAACCATGTAACACCTTCGATTCCAATAAGAAACTGGTCCATCAATTTTTGAAATATTATGGGTGCTGCTGATATGCCAAAAGGCATTCGACAAAAGCGATAATATCCTCTATGTGTAGCAATTACTAAATATTTCCGAGATTCTTCACTAACTTTAACTTGCAAAAATGCATCCTTTAAATCAATTACACTAAAAATTGTGCAACCATTTAATTTAGAAACAATGTCTTCGAATGTTGGATACGGATATTGTTCTGTTATCATATGTTTGTTTATCGTGGATTTAAAATCGCCACATAATCTAATTTGACCATTTTTCTTTGTTACGTAAACAACTGGTGACGCCCATTGTACGGTTTGCTCGTTAATATTAACACTTTCTAAAGTGCCATTTTCTATCAAACGATCAATTTCTTTATCGGCAGCAGGCTTAAGCGCATATGGAACAGATCGAGCCTTACAGATTACTGGTTTTGCGTTATCATGTAATCTGATGACCGCCTCAAAACTTCGAACTGTACCTATTTTAGTTTGATCAAATATATCAGCATAATCTTCAAGAAGTTGTGATTCAAGTGTTCGAACATTTTTATCAATATATTTTACCTCAAATTTTGGTTCTAAATGGAATACTTCCATCAAATCCTTGCCTAATATAGGTACACTGTTACCTGGTACTACTGTTAGTAAACAAATCTTCCGATTTCGATCCGATTTTGATTTTCACTTTAATGTCTCCCAGTGTTGCAATCGGTTTATCAGGATACGCAATTAGTTGTTTAGATTTTAAAAGTTTCGGTTTCCCAATTATTCTATAAAAACTTTCAGGTATTATAGATTTCCCAGATCCAGTATCGTATTGAAAATCAATTTCTTTCTTGTTAATTACAGCTCTAACCTGATATTTATTATCATTGCTTATGTGAAAAATATGATGAACGAATTCTGCATTCCCAGATCGTACACATACTTTTTCAAAATGTCCTTTAGTATGACAACTGCGGCAAGTGGCTAATTCAGCTCTACATTTCTCCCCTTTCGAATGTTTACTTTTCCCACATCGAATGCAGACAGTTCGTTTATCTATTCGGAATTTATTACGTTCCATCTCGCTATGAACTTTTGGTTTGGTTTTGAAAACGGTGGGTTTGGCGCCGGCGTTGAAATTGTTTTTCTTTACATTCTGAGTTGGCGTATTTATTTTATTCACACTTGTAACGGGGTTTTTATGATCGGAATGTATAACAGATTCAATAGTTTCTCGATTGATATACGCAGATTCATAATTTAAAGCCGACTTCTCAATCTGATTAAAAGTTGCTGTTTCATCAGAGTGCTCACGAAACAAATGTTCTTGTATTCGGGAATCATTGATACCCAGTATTAATTGATCTCTTAAACGTTCATCTAAAGAATTCTTAAATTTACAGTTTACAGCAAGAGTTCGTAAAGCAGCAATAAATTCAGCTATTGATTCACCGTTACGGCGAAAACGTTGGGAAAATTTTGTTCTTTCGACATGGATGTTTGTTGCCGGTTTAAAATGCTGTTCCAAAAAATCTTTGATTTCAGAATAAGTTTTTTCGTCAGGAGAAATAGGATCAAAATTATCATTTACTAGTTTAAATAAACAAGGTCCCATACAACGTAAAATTAAATCTCGTTTATCTGCATCTTCAGTGATACGAAAAACTCTTATTTCAAGTTCAAAACGTCTAAAATAATATCGTATATCATCCTTACCTGGGCAAAATTCGTTGAAAGTAAACTTCGATAAATCAATCGCTCTAGTTTCCGTTGACATGATGCTTTACTTCTGTTCTTTTTTTATCCTCGTCGCCAAAATGTAGTGTTTTAGGGGCCTTAATATAAGATGCAGATGTTCACGAAAACATATTTATTCACAAATCACAAATCACGTTATATGTACATTTTTAAGCTTGAAGTTATTGTTCTGATGTTCTTAACCCAAAAACAGAATTCTCTCTATCTGGTGTTGCCAGATTCCAATTGATACAGAGTTCTTTTATTCTGGCTGTTGCCAGATACATTACAATAAAATAAAAAAAAGTCGGTTTTCATAACAGTAAAGCATATGCAAATTTTTACTTATTCAATAAAATTAATTTCAAACGTAGAAATATATTTACATAGTACGATTTTATTTAATATAAGTTATGAAGGATACAAAAGAGATAAATAATCTAGTATGTCCTTTGAAATTAAAAATATGAACTTAAGATTCAGAGAATTATGCAGATTAATTTGATACAATGAAGCTTACACTTTAAACTATCAATACTTTTTCATTTATAGCGTTGAACAAACATAAAATTGATTTAATAGCAAAAATTACTTTTCTAATGAATTTAATCTCAAATCACGTATATGTATATTTTTTTAAACAGTATAGAATATTAAACCTCTTATTGTAAATAATTAATGAAAAAAATTACATTTCAGATGGAATAATAAGGTGAAATATACATTGGAAGAAGAGTTTTGTTTATGAAATAAAATAAAAGTTTCAGAAATGTTATTTTAAAATCAATAATTTGAATTGTTTTTCACTGTGAGTAGTTTAGTTGGAAATATTTCAACCAAGTCTTAATGAAATGAAAGAAATCTTTTGAAATAAAGTGCTCTACAATTTTTTTCAAATGTTAAAACCAAATAAATGTAATACAAATTGAGTTTAAGAGAGAAATCTTCTATAAATTCTATTAATATTTTAAGTTTAACCGCAGAAAGGTATTGCCAAAGACGTTTAATAACTAACAATCAACTACTGAATTTAATTTTAAAACACGCACACGCGATGTGCAATCAAAAAACCACCAAAACTGGTAAAACTTGTAAAGAATAAATGATAGCATAATGAATTGTTCAGAGAGATTAAATAAAAGAGAATAAAATGTCATTTAATAGCTAACAGACTGGAATAGCCCCTGCCATAGAATCATAGAAAAAACAAATATTTTCGTTCTTCTTGTTTTTTTCTCTAATTTATCAAAATATACGACAATTCTTAGTTATACAAACGCTAATACATGATTTTATCTTTAAAATTAAGCGTTCGCACGTTCAATTGCCAAACCGATGATGACTTCATAAAAATTTTCGATTAAAAACGCTCAGAAAATGGATCTAATGTACATTTTTGCCAGTGCTTTCTCCATGCGTTTTGATGATTCAGTCTATTGTTAGGAATTATTTTTTTCACTGACATTTTCTTGAAATGATAAATAAGATAAGAATGATAGCTTTCTATTTTGTAAATCTATTTCGAAGTATTAGTCTGTGGTAAATGTATCTCTTATTGCATCAAAAATCTTGATGACTTTCTTAAAAAAATATAAGTCTCTCATAA
>CM063501.1:149608619-149671119 GCA_032207245.1 Pardosa pseudoannulata
TTACGAACTTGACGATTCTAGATATCTGTGTTTTTTATATTTTATTACAGTATTCACTTTTTATATTTAGCCAATTTGCAATTCATCGTTTTTAGTTTTGCTTGTTATTAATTGCAGTGAATCTAAAAAAATTATTTGATTTAAAGTGTTCAAGTATTTTATATTTTTACATTTTTATATTCGTAGTTTCTCATAATAACTATAAATGTGTTTTTTATTCTCTGAATTCATGGTGTGTTATTTCAAAAATAGTAAGTGAATGTTTACAATACAAGGAATATCTAATTTGATTAATTAGGAGAATTTTCATAGAATAGGTAATGTTTTCATTTTAAGTATGAAAATTTGATTGAAATTTAAGAGATAATGCAGTTTTACGTCTAAATTCCTAATGTGAATTAAATACAGGATAGTTAAAACTTACAAATGAACAATGTTTCGAAGAGTAGTTCAGTTTGATTTTCAGTGTGGAATTAATTTTTTCTAATATTTAACTCCGGAGAGACCCTCTGCAAAGTCAAGGGATAGCTTAGGCGAGTCCTTTGTCGTTTTGCTCTTCAGCTTCCTCTAGGTCATGAACGGTCATTCCGTCATCGCCTTCGAGGCAAGCCCCTTCCACTCTCCGAGATATTTTTGAAGTTCAATCTGATTATTGTGTTTCGGTTTTTTCACACTGAAGATGAGTAACGTTTGTAGCTGATCAAGATGTGGGAAACTGTTACCCGCATACCTCTGATCTTTGGTAGAGAAAAAAGAAATAAAAGGTTTCAAAATGTTGTTCATAAATGTCATAACGTTGGAGAGCCCTGTCATAAAAGCAATAGGTAGTCGCCTCCCACAGAGGGATGAACCTTTTGTCGTTTTGTGTGAGCACCCTCGGGGTCACTAACAATTTTCACGTTGGTCACCACAGAGGACAGCCATTTTCCTTCTCCAAAGTTTATTTCAGTAAAATTTTAATAAAGCATAATTTGAACATTTTGAGTTAAGTTTTGCTTAGGAAAAATATTGAATTTCATAATGATAAACTTTCTTAAATACTTGTTTACTGTAAACCTTCATTTGCGTGTATTATTATGTTTCTGTTATATTCATTGTATATTATCTTTTCATTGTTTAGTTGTTTAAATATTGATTCTGTATAGAGATTTTGTGATGGTGCAGGAGAGTCAGAGGAACGGTATAACTTGATAGATTTAAATTTTGATGTGATGGTGTGGAATTACTTATGATGAGTTACAGACCAAGCTTCTGACTCTGTAACCCTGATGTCTCCAATTCTGACACACTAGAAAGACAGTTCTGACTCTTCTACACTAAATGTATTCATTTAATGTTACAATTTCTTGTAAAAAATTTTGATAATCATATATTTGTACTATTATAAGTTGTAAAAATGTCACCCATCAGCGAGACGATTTTCTCTTTTTTCGGGGGGGATCTGTAATATATCAAAATTATTTAACTTTAATATTTCTTCAAAAACCTCCTCTCTTCCATTTTAATTCATCTAAATATCTTTATCAGCCTCTAAATGGTTTAATCAACGGAGTATTTTCCACTTAACATTCCTTTCTGTCCTAAAGCTGTAAAGTTTCTGTCTATACAGCAATTTCCCAGGTGTTGGCGGAACATGTTTTCGCGTTTTGCTGATATTGCAGTTAATTCGCCTATTAAGCTGTTTTTGTTGTGGGAAAATTCTTGTTGTCAGCGCTCTTGGGTGTACTTGTGTGAAAACAGAGTAAACTCTGTGGCTTTTGATTGTGTATTGTCCAGAAGGACAGATGTTCCGTGTTGCCGCTCTGAAATAAAGTTTTAAAATTAGACTTCTGAGTTCTCTTAATTATGAGACCCGACTGCATCTTTGTACTTTATGAATGCTAGCTGTTGAACTTTCTCCTTGTGAAGGAGTTTTATAAAAAATGGATTACATATATATATACTAAATATTCATATACAGACACACATACATTGTGTGACACATATACAAAACTCCTGACCACAAATGCAAGTGATCATAAAACTTGCAAAAACAAACTATTTTTCAAGTAGAATCTATGTTTGGATATGAAACAGTGATGCACGCGAGGATGCATTCTGCAGAGTTGTATGAAACATTGCTTTCAAAGAATCTATGGTTCACCTGCCATTTGTCTCCAAAGATGGAGCAGTATTCGAATACTTAGAATGCCGATGTGCATCTTTAATTTTCAAAATGAAATTTAGTAAATATATGTTAAAACAATGTATAATACTATTGCCATTACGGATTTAACCTTTTTTAGGAAAACACATCAAATAATTTCTTACTGAATATTTGTTTTACGAAATAAAATGTTTTAATTTAATGCCTAAACTATAAAAAATACTAATTTATGTTTATTATATTATTTTTAAAAGTAAAATTTTATTTCATATAGTTAATTACTCAGTTTTTACTAAATAGTAATAAAAAGAGTTATGCAACTAAAAAATATTTAAATTTTCTAATTTGTTAGGTAAGTTAATTAACTAAAAATTGTTAATAATTATTTTTATGAGTATTTTTATTCATATTAAACAGCATAATATGATGGGAAGTGAGTTTCAAAGTATATGATCCTCCACTGTCAGTGCATAACAATTATAGCTTACAATATTAAATGAAAAAATATCATATAGCATTTTCAAAAGATTATCATTTTAGGAATCTGATTTAAAAATAAGGATTTTTAAATAAACTTACCAGTAAAGAGCTATAGTATATTTATATTTTTATAAAACTGCTTGTGAATGAACTTACGCCACAATTAGTTCAATTCTTTATGAGAAAAAAAAATTGAAAGTCTCTGAAAGAAGCAGCTACAGATAAAACGAAATATTTGAATAATTTATTTTTATAGTGACAGCGTACTTTTTTTATCCTCATGCTTCAAGGAAACGAATCTTATATTTTCACATTTGTGTGTTTAAAAAAGTGGGGAGAGAGAATTTATAGGACTTATATATATTTTCTTAAAACTAGGATACTGTTTTTCTATTTTGAAAAAAAAATGAAGGCGTGCGGTTGAAAGAATGCTTTTTTATTTCATTTCCTAAATTTGTTTTGGTTTATTTTAAAAAATACATTCTAGCTGTATGCTAGAGATTGATGCTTTTTTTAGCACTGAGGAATACTACCGGAGAAAAAATTTCGTTATCTTCAAGTTTTTTAGAAAGGCATACCAACAGTATCTTTTTCTTTTTTAGTGTTTTATTGTACTGATGCACTTTCCCACTATGGACAGCACTTGCATACACAGCTGTGGACTAAATTTCTAAGAAGAATATAGATGCAGCAGTGGATGCAGCTGTAATGGAAGAAACCTGCGGAGAAGTTATAGCTGATGGAGTGCACAACTGTAACGGTCAAGCCCAGCCAGAGATGCAGCCGTGAGGTATGGGAGCAGTGGCTAGGTAATGTCATAACGTTCCATTTACTTTCTTTTAATTCCGTTCCATTTAGTTCATTTTAATTCTATAAAGCTTCCCTTAAACAAAAATTCCCTGTTTGTATCTTCCCAGCCAAGCTGCAAATTATCACGTTGGTGAGACAAAAAGCTACTTTTTTATCGCATAGGCCACTCTGGATTTTCAATCCGGCATACCAAGAACGTCATTTGGCTTTCTCCTTGGCGAGCGCCGTGATGAAATAGTTCCATAAATTCGCCCTTTTTATGATATGACATATCCCCACTCCACACATTGGCGTGTTTTTAGTGCTGCACTTGGCTATGTTCGCCAGACCAAAGGAATTTTAATGATCTTTGCAGACTTGAGGTTCTCATCCCAGCAGACACAGTACACACACTTCACTTGCGGACTTGATGCCCGGCAGCCAGGATGGTTGAAAAGGAGAAAGAAATTGGACCCTGCGAAACAAAGAGGAACCTGAAGCTGCGTCCTCCATAGTTTCATTTCGCAGTCACTATACGTGACATTTTTTTTCTCCATTATTTTTTTTTATTAATTTTTATCATTTTCAATGTTTAGTCAATTTGCTTCTATTAGTTAATTTTTTAATTTCATCTTAATATCTCAATACATTCCATTAATTCAATAAGGACTTTCCTTTTTTTAATGTCTATTGTATTTTTTTACTTTAAGATTTAAAATTTAAGTTGGCGAAAAGAAAATTTAATTTAAATATATTAAAAATGAGGTTACAGTCCTTGCGTGTACTTCATTATACATCAACACTCATCAAATAATATACCTTTTTATTGTCTTTTCTGTGGTTTTTTTTTCAGGTACTAACATGTTATATTTTGCTTGACACAAACTACTCCATTATAGAATGGTACCATGAAACTCCTTCTTTCATAGGCAATATGTCAATTTTCACTAAAAGGAGCATTTGAACGAGCACACCTGCAGAGCCAAAGATAATTTCACTAACAAATAATTGGCAAAGAGAAAGAAAAGAGGCTTTGAACCGAGGTGTAAAGTTCTGAAAAAAGTTAGAAAAGGAGTCAAGATCGGTAGCCAGAGTTGATGGGTGCATCCAGACCCCTTGAGCAAGCAGAGGTCGGTAGTCAAGAGTTACTGGATACATCAAGAGCCCGTGAGCAAGCCAGAGAGCCCGGGACAGCAATATTGCCCGATCCCGCATCTCACAAAGTGACGACCTCTACGTCAGCACAGATGTTCAGCCCACCTAGAGTCCCATCCTGCTCCCCTTTGAATGCAAGGAGGCAAACAGACTTAACATATCCATGATTGTTACCAGGGTCTCATAATATTTTGATTAAGGAATATCATTTAAAAATATTGATTAATATCAAAACAAAATAATGAATGTTATATATATCTTCATCAAAGAAAATATCTGTAAATAATGTATATAATAAATGTTTTAATTTAAATATAAGGCATTTACTTTTAGTTCTGTAGAGTACATCTGTGTTTTCCCTTTGAAAAACGAACACTGGTATTTGTGTTCTAAGTACTTTACAACACTTATGACACAATTATTCGTCCTTATATGTGCATAAATGCATACATATACAATTTGCTCTCTCTCTCTCTCTCTCTCTCTCTCTATATATATATATATATATATATATATATATATATATATATATATATGTAAACCAGCACAAAACGCCGGTTATAATAAAAGTTGTATCCTCTATTGCTTTTACTTGCCCGGGCTACTAGCAGGGATAATTCTAAGCAACTAGCTTATTGAAGAATATGCAGTCGGGCCTTTCCATAGAAAGAAAATGCAGAGTTCTTAGAGTAAGTTAAATTTTATTAAGAAAACCACATGCTACTTTTTCAAAGTCAGAAGACAAACTGATCCTGAAAACGTGTGGATTACAGGGTTGGACCTCAGAGACACGCGGAGGCAAAATCTTCCCCACAGAATGTAGATTAGTCAGCGCTGTCAACAGTAAAAAGGAGCTTAGATTATTAAAAAGTAAACCGGGGACAGCTGGAAAATGTGGTGAGTGTACAGTAAATTTTCATTTATTGCAGAGAAAGCTTTGGGAGATGAGTTGGAAGAATTTTAAGTCTAGGAAACTCCTTTAGATAAGATATTTTATGGCTGGAAAATAGATTGAGATGAATAAGAATTGAAAAGAGGAGAATTTTTAAGAGATATTTTAAGTGTAATAGTTTCAATATAGTACTAATATATATATATATATATATTTATACATATAATTTATCAAAATTATTACCATTAAAATATCTAATTAAAATTTCCCATTTCCCATTTCCCCCTTCTCATTTTTAGTATCTAATTTACCAGCCGTAAAACGCCACATACAAAGGTATATTCTCCAATTAAATTCTCATATCCTTCTCTCAAGACTAACACTGTCATAAATGCTAGCTTTCTGTCCACTGGCCACATTTTTCTGCTATCCCAGGAAAAATGATCAATGCTCACTATGCTTCGCAAAAAGTGCTCCACAATCTTTAGTCGCCGAAAATCATGGATCTATTGCTCTGAGTTTCTAAATCGTCGTAAAATGTATTTTTCTTGTGGCGTTCAGAATAAAGCTCTTGCCTTGTGATGATGGTCGCTTAGACCCATGCTTTTCGATCCTTAATAAATATGAAATTACACAACGCAGAACTTGTTTTTTTCTAAGGAAGCCGCGATTGCACTACCAGGGAGTACTGCTAGGAGCACTGCCAGGTGCACTACTAGGAGTTCGTATTGCCCAACAAGCCCTGGCAATTAAAAAAACTAGGGGCTAATATCTTACGCAATCTTTTTCCAACTCAGCAGGCAATACCGACATTATTCTAACGCCTTAACAAGGCTGCGAACCTGTTACTCCTTTAGCACCACCCGGAGAGCACTTGCAGCTTAAGGTCTGCTACGGACACGAGTAACATTACCCCCTACGTAATCTGCGAAAGATAATTTCACCGGTTACGCACACACATACACACATACATGCATACATATACACATACATACACACATATATACATATATATATACATATATATATAATATATATATATATACATATATATACATATATATATATATATATATATATATATATATATATATATATATATATATATATATATATATATTTATACATACATACATATATGTATTTTTTGTATGTGTATAAATGGCTAGGGGCTGTCCATAAATGATGTTACACATTTTTATTCATTTTGGTCTCTCCTCCCTCCTTTTTGCCTCTGACCATAACACTTCATACACACTCCGCTCCTCGTCGCATTTCACACAGTTTTATACAAACATATATTTATTGCTCAAAACAAAGCATTACATTATGGATCATATTTCAAATTTTATTTTTAGTTTTAACCATATGTTTTAATGACGTCTGTAAATATAACAGTAATAATTCATATACTTATTTTACTACCATATTCTGAAAACCTAATTTGAATGCATTTTATTTCGGAAAGAAAGGAATTCAAGTGAAAAAGCATTTACACGAAAGCTGCTTTCTGGTCAATTATGTAAATACCTTCAAATTTTGGTAATTTATAAATAATACGAAAACTTAATCTGCTGATTTTAAGCTTTTTTATTTTAACCAAAATATGTGCTGTCACATTTATTGCTAGCTCTTCCTCACTTTCACAAATTGCCACTATTTTTTTGAAACCGATTCATCACTTCCAAGCGTGACATCATTTGTGGATGGCCCCTAGGGGCAAGACGGACTTTCATGAGCACACTATGTTAGATATAATAATAATAATAATGCATCTTAAGATATATTGCCATTTAATATCGTCATTGCAGTCATCTTTACTAAAATGGCCTTGGGATGCTAAATGAGCATTTAGATAGAAGCACATCTCATTAAAAATACTAATAACGCATTTAAATATATCGTCACTTATGAACGTCAATGCAGCCGTCTTCATTAGAATTGCTCCTAGGTGCAAGACGTTCAGGAGGACACTATGGTGAAAATAATAATAATAATAATAATGCATCTAAAGATATATTGCCATTTAATATTGCCATTACAGTCACATTTATTATAAGGGCCTTGGGGTGCAAGATGAACATTTAGAAGGAAGTACATCTCATTGAAAATTATAATAAGGCATGTAAAGACTTATGAACGTCAGTTCAGTCATCTTCATTAGAATTTCCCCTAGGTGCAAGATGGGCATTCAGGAGCACTCTATTTTGGACATAATAATAATGCATCTAAAGATATATTGCCATTTAATATCGCCATTGCAGTCATCTGTACTATAAGGGCCTTGGGGTGAAAGATGAGCATTTAGAAAGAAGCACATCTCATGGAAAATACTAATAACGCATTTAAAGATATCGTCCATTATGAACGTCAGTGAAGCCATCTTCATTAGAATTGCATCTAGGTGCAAGACGGGCATTCAGGAGCACACTATGTTGGACATAAAAGTAATTCATCTAAAGATATATTGCTATTTAATATCATCATTGTAATCATCTTTACTTAAAGGACCTTGGGGTGCAAGATGAGCATTTAGAAAGAAGCACATCTCATTGAAAATACTAATAAGACATTTAAAGATATCGCCACTTATGAACGTCAGTGCAGTCATCTTCATTAGAATTGCACCTAGGTGCAAGACGGGCGTTGAGGAGCACTCTATGTTGGACATAATAATAATGCATCTAAAGATATATTGATTTAATATCGTCATTGCAGTCATCTTCATTAGAAGGGCCTCGAGGGGCAAGATGAGCTTTCAGAATCACAGAATGTTGGAAATAGTAATAACACACTTAAAGGTATATTGCCACTTGTAGTCACTGCAGTCATCTTCATTAAAATTGCCCATAGGTGCAAAACGACCATTCAGAAACAAGCCACGTTCGAAATAACGCATTTAAAGATATATCGCCACTTATAATCGTCATTGCAATCATCTGCATTTGAATAATAAATCCAGATTAAGAGTTTTTGACATACTTTCTAGCTCATCAGTTAAGGCATCTGATAAACTGATATGCATTTAGATATCTGTGCATCGCTGAGTGCCTCACATAGCTAGTAATGAATATTTTTCTATTCGAAGAGTACTTCATCTATCTTATTGCCCGTCAAAAAAAATATATATAAAAATAAATAATTAAATATACTTCTGAATAAAAAGTTTTTTAATAAGATATTTTGTTTATCAAAAGCATTTTAGGCAATAAACCTAATTAACACCTTTTGCTATAACAAAATAATATATTCGAAATCGAATTTTCAAATGTTAAGCTCATCCGAGAAATTTAATTTATGCAATAAAATCTAATAAATTTCTTAATCCGCAAATATTTTTAGAATTAAAAGATATAGAACAAATAGAACTCTCCTTCTGTCAACAACCTTATTCAACAATGATTATTACTGCTTTAAAAATAGCACACACCTACGATAATTTTATAATTCAATAAAGCTGTAAGTCTGTAAATATGTATATAAAGAACTTTAAACATCTAAAACCATCAGCTTTTTATCATATCCGAGATAGAGTCAATATTTATCTGAAAAGCAAAGAATACATTTCCCTAAAGAGATTTGAAAATGAAATTTATCTTTGTTTTGGGTAAAAAATAAAATTGAAATATTTTTCCACCGAGTAAAAATCAATTGAAAGTCGGAGTTTTAAATGTAAAAATCAATAAAAGAGAAACAAAAAATGGACTAAAACAGCAAAATTGATTTTATTCTAAATGACTTTACATTTTAATTAATATAAAAATTAATGTATTTCGTATTAGATAGAAAAATCGATATTGATCCTTTATTTCACAGATTAATATACATGCACACACACACACACACACACACATATATATATATATATATATATATATATATATATATATATATATATATACTCACATTTGGATACAACAAAATTTGCTCTTGGATAATTTCTTCTTTTCTTTCAGCAACCCCCGATTTTACATTTTAAAATGAAAATTTTTGGATAGATTTTAACACGAAACTTTAACATCATACTTCGAATTTTGACAACTTTTTAACACTAAACATACCATAACAGGTCAAATGACCGGTGATGAGTATGTAAAAATATGCGATGAGTAAATAATTAAGATAGAAATAAAATAAATATGCATGTATTAAGTGAAAAAAATAACTAAAATATAATAAATGAAATAAAATAAAATAAAAAGAAATAAAAGTAATAGACATGTTTTAAGTGATTAAAATAAATAAAATAAAATGAAGGAAAAAAAGAAAATAAATAGAAACAAAAGAAATAGGCATGTATTAAGTGAATAAAATAACTAAAATAAAATAAAAGAAATGAAATAAAATAAAATAAAAAGAAATAAAAGAAATAGGCATGTATTAAGTGAATAAAATTAATGAAATAAAAAAGAAAGGAAAAAATAGGTCTGTATCAAGTGAATAAAATAGATAAATAAAATAAAAAATAAGTATGTATTAAATAAATAAAATAAATAAAATAAAATAAAGAAATGAAAGAAATAGGCATGTATTAAGTGAATAAAATAACTAAAATAAAATAAAGGAAATTAAATAAATTAAAAAAATAATTTAAATTAAATAAATAAAAAGAAATAAATTAAATAAATTGAATAAATTAAACAAAAAGAAATAAATGAAATAAAATAAAATAAAAAGAAATAAAAGTAATAGGCATGTTTTAAGGGAATAAAATAACTAAAATAAAATGAAGGAAATAAAGAAAATAAAAAGAAATAAAAGAAATAGGCATGTATTATGTGAATAAAATTAATGAAATAAAAAAGGAAGGAAAAAATAGGTCTTTATCAAGTGAATAAAATAGATAAATAAAATAAAAAAATAAGTATGTATTAAATGAATAAAATAAATAAAATAAAATAAAGAAATAAAAGAAATAGGCATGTATTAAGTGAATAAAATAAAGAAAATAAAATAAATAAAGAAAAAAAATATCTGTTTTAAGTGAATAAAATAAACAAATAAAATAGAAGAAATAAAAGGAATAGGTGTGCATTAAGTGAATAAAACAAAATAAAGAAATAAATAGGCATGTATTAAGTCAATAAAATAAATAGGCATTTATTAAGTCAATAAAATAAATAAAATAAAAGAAATAGGTATGTATTAAGTGTTGGTATGTTTAATGTTAAGACAAGAAACCAATTGTTTGTAAAGATATAATTTTAATATTTTACAAAAGACAAAAATAAGCAATTTAATTCACCTCTTAAAGTATTAATTTTAAAATAGATAGTAACAAATATATATCAATGCGCATGATGGCAAAAACATTAAAGATTAACGATTCATTGGTAGGATTGTGTTTAACAACGTATAAGACTTTTCGCAATTTAAATAGGAAATCAAGCTCTGGGTGACAACAGTGCACATCTGAATGAGATGACCACAAGATAAAAACGCTATTTTTCAAAATTCTATTCGTAAACTTTTCATAATTTTCAATAGATTTAAAAAATTTGTCTGGCAAAAGAATTTCTGTAAAACAATGCTGCAATGAATTAATGAAACAGGTTAAAAAACTTGGCAAAATACATTAACTAATAACGAACACACAAAACATTTCAGTGGGCCACATTTTACAAGCTAGAACTTGCCGCAAACCTGAATCAGTTATATAGAGATTACTTGCAATACAATCTACTGAAGTATCTTCTGGTACAAGTAAACCTACAAAAAATGTTTATCCTTAATTTTAAATATTGTGAGAGGTAACAAAACTCAAGTTAAGGGGGACGATAAAGCATTAACAATTGTTATTTTGCTTTGTTACTTAATATTTAACTAGTAACTGTACAAGTTCTACAAGATAATAGGCCAACTGAATTTCCTGGGTCGAGCCCTCTAATCCAGAAATTTCTTACAGTAAGCAGATAAATTGACAACGAGCAGAACATTAAAACAACTACAAGATAAAAGAGGGATAGGATTGTTAATTCGTGAGTCCATAACACAATAACTAAAGAATAGAAAGTTTAGAATTAAATATCAAGAAATTTTATTTTAATTCCTTCTCTAATTTTTTCTGGTAGAAATGCATTTTTTACTGATGAAATTTAATATGTTTATCCTGAATTCGAAGATACAAAATATTTGTCAGGAGGCATTTTTTTACTTAACCTACTGGTGTTTATACATGTAATATCCCCTTTACTGATTTCTGTTTTTCCTGCTATCCACTTAAGTTTTAAAATAATCGTATGATACAATATCATATCTATTGCTTTTTTCTGTATTTATAAAATACATAAGAAGAATTATAAAAATTAGTAAAATTGTCTTGGGAATAGTTTCAAAAGATTTATAACGTTTCTTGACTGTGAGAGCGTAAAGACCACTTTGAAATCATTTATTTATAATCAGTGGGCTCTAACCACTGAGCCACAGATACGTTGGCAGGTTTCAAGCGGCATTATAATAAACTCAATAAACACGCAATTCTGGATTTTTAATAAAAAAAACATTTTCTATAGGATCAAATTGTGAATCTAAACCTTTCTGGAATCAACTTAATTACGTACACAAAATTTCATCAAAATCAGTCCAGCCGTGTAGGAGGAATTCTATTACAAATACAGGGACATTATATATATATATATATATATATATATATATATATATATATATATATATATATATATGTATATGTATATATATATATATACATATATATACATATATATATATACATATATATATACATATATATACATACATATATATATATACATATATATATGTATATATATGCATGTATATATATATATATATATATATGTATATATGTATATATATATGTATATATATATATGCATGTATATATATACCTATATATACATATATATATATATATGTACATATATATATATAATATATAATATATATATGTATATATATATATGTATATATATATGTATATATATATATATATATATATATATATATATATATATATATATATATATTGTCACGTAGATGAAAGTACAGGTGGAACACAATCAAGAGTCAAGCTTAAGAAATAACAATTTATTAAAGCCCAAGCTACCTAGCTCGTACTCAAAACAACAACTGCCGCTCGCAGTTTTTACAGAGGCTTTTATAAGGTAACAGAACCTTCTAGAAATATTTTAATGCAACAGAAAATTAGCATAATTTAGAAGTCTTCTTGACTATTTAAGAAATCGAACATAAAATTACGGAAACAAATTTGTCCTGACGCAGGATCGAACCGGAGACCTTTCGGTTCGTAGCCCGCGACTCTAACCATTGCGCCATGGAGCTCGGTAGTGTCGTTTGAAATGTGGCATTATACTCCTCCCTCAGACGACAGCGTCCCGCTGTCGTTCGAAGCTCTAGACCGAGTCACAGGCATATTTGTTCTGTCGGTCATTTTCGAGGGTTTTCTTTCGGGTCTCGGTGATCCGGCAGGTTCGGTGTCTGATCGATGAGGGTCATCATTAGAGGTGTCGTCAATGCCTTGATTGTCAGGGTCACAATAAGGTTTCATCCGAAGGACGTGAACGGTATCCCTGGTTTTTCTCCGTTTCGACATAGGGTCAAAATCTTCAACTTCGTACGTTACGTCAGATATTCGTTTCAGGACCTTATATGGGCCAAAATAACGTCTCAGGAGCTTTTCGGAAATCCCCACTTTACGTATAGGCGTAAAAATCCATACTAGATCACCAGGTTGATAAGATACTGTTCTATGCGTGGCGTCATAACGTTCTCGATCCTTCTGTTGCGCACTTAACGTTCTTAGGCGAGCTAATTGTCTTGATTCCTCGGCTGTCGTCACCAAGTGCTCAAGGTAATCGTCCGTTTGATCCCCGGGTTGATATGGAAATAAGGTGTCCATGGTAGTCTCGGCTTCACGCCCGTGAAGTAGGAAGAACGGAGTAAACCCCGTAACATCCTGCTTTGCAGTATTATATGCGAAAGTTACAAACGGCAATACCAAATCCCAGTCTCTTTGTTCGACATCGACATACATGGACATCATGTCTGTCAACGTTTTGTTAAATCGTTCGGTCAGTCCATTAGTTTGAGGATGGTAAGCGGTAGTCATGCTATGCTTTACTTGGCAACATCGGATGAGTTCAGATACCAGCCTTGATTGGAAGACTTTTCCACGATCAGTGATCAGAACCCTCGGTGCTCCATGCTTCAATAAAATATCTGCTACCAGGAATCTGGCTATTTCGCTGGCATCGGCTTTTGGCAGAGCTTTAGTTAGGGCATACCGTGTTAAATAATCAGTACACACGACAATCCATTTATTTCCACTGTGGCATTTAGGAAATGGACCCAGCAAGTCTATACCGATTCGGTGGAAAGGGGCTACAGCTGGAGGGATGGAGATAAGGCGACCAGGTGGTTTTTGAGGTACATGTTTTCTTCTTTGACACTCACGGCAGTGAGAAACATAATGTCTCACAGTACGGTACAGTCTAGGCCAAAAGAATCGTTTCCTGATTCTGTCGTAAGTTTTAACGAACCCTAAGTGACCCGCAGTAGACGCGTCATGGAAATGTCGAAGAACGTCCAGTCGCAGGTGCCGAGGGATTACAGGTAACCACTTTTTCTCGGACGGATCGTAATTCTTCTTACAAAGGAGGCCACTTATGAGTGTGAATTCTCCCTTGACAGGCTCAGACTTTTCTAGAGCATGAATTAATTCTGCCAACTTCGGATCATTCCTTTGATCGACAGCGATATCCGTAAATGCAGCAATGATTCCGGCCACTCCAGGAGAGTCAAATTCAATGGGATGTCTCGAAAGACAATCTGCGTCCTTATGTTTTTTTCCGCTCTTATAGGATATAGAGACATCGTATTCTTGTAGCCTTAATGACCATCTAGCAAGCCTCCCTGACGGATCTTTCAGTCCTGCTAACCAGCACAATGCGTGATGATCAGTTACCACAACAAAAGGCCTACCGAACAAATAAGGACGGAATTTGTGGATCGCCCATATTACAGCAAGACATTCTCTTTCTGTGGTGGAATAGTTTTTCTCCGACTTAGTTAGCGTTCGTGACGCATAAGCTATTACTTTTTCACAGCCGTCTTGAATTTGGACCAAGATAGCGCCAATTCCATAACCGCTGGCGTCCGTATGGAGTTCTATTGGGGCGTTTTCGTCATACAGTCCTAGTACAGGATCAGACGTAAGCGCTTCCTTTAACTTAATAAAAGAGTCAACCTCCATTTCACCCCAAGTGAACGTCGACTCTTTCTTTAGTAAATTCTGTAATGGCTGGGCTTTCATGCAAAAATTCTTAATGAAGCGACGGTAATAGGAGCATAGACCTAAGAAGCTTCTAACGTCATGCACATTTCTCGGAGTTGGAAAATCAGCTACTGCACGCAATTTCTCAGGATCGGGTCTTACTCCATCCTCTGCTATTAGGTGTCCAAGAATCTTGATCTGTTTGGCACCAAACAGGCATTTCTTCGGGTTCAGTTTGAGACCTGCGTCCCGTATACACCGTAAAACGGCCTTCAGCCGGGATATATGTTCCTCGAACGTTTCGGAAAATACAACTATGTCATCAAGATAACAAAGACACATGGACCACTTGAGGTGTCGCAGCAAATTGTCCATCATCCTCTCAAATGTAGCGGGTGCGTTACATAAACCGAACGGCATCACCCTAAATTCATATAACCCTTCTGGTGTGATGAAGGCAGTTTTCTCTCTGTCAGCTTCGTCGACCTCAACCTGCCAATACCCTGAGTAAAGGTCCATTGATGAAAAGAATTTGGCCCCTTTTAGGCAATCTAGGGTATCATCGATGCGTGGCAGTGGGTAGACATCTCTTTTGGTTATCTTGTTCAAGCGGCGGTAATCGACGCAAAAACGCCAGCTTCCATCTTTCTTTTTTACCAGGACAACTGGTGATGACCAAGGACTCTCAGAAGGTTTAATTATGCCATTCTTCATCATTTTCTGAGCCTCTTCTTGAATAATTCGGCGTTCAGACGATGACACTCTATAAGCCCTCTGGCTTATCGGCGGGTGGTCTCCAGTATTGATACGATGTTTTATATTGATCTTTGAAGTTCCCTTCCAGTCTTCGGTCCTGAAGGCTTCACCAAACTCACGAAGAACGTCCAGAAGTTTAGTTCGTTGGTCCACGGTCAAGTCGGCAGACACCATCTTTTTATGCTGACAATCCATATCTGGATTTGGTTGAAATGTATTGGTTACAAGTTGGAGTTCTGGCGAGGAAAATTCGTCGATGGCGTTCAGATTACACACCTGTAAAGGTTCTGCCTTAGCGACACACATATCCTTTGGAATTTGCTTAGTATCGAAATTAGCATTTGCAACCCATAATTCTCCCATTCCTTTTTCCAGCCACATGATGGATGATGGTACAGCCAGACCTCTTTCTAAAAGCAGAGCTTTGTTGCACTCTATTACGACTTCTAAAGATTCATGGACTGCTGGACATGACACGGCTATCCTTGCTATAGAATGTGGCGGGAGAGAAAAATCTTCTAAAGCACATAACCTAAAGGACTCGCCTAAATTATCGGTCTCCTTTCTGTTATTTTGCAAGACTTCTTCCAAGAGGAGGGTAGAGCGACCACAATCTATCACAGCCTGAGAGGCTTCCAGGAAATCCCAACCAAGGATAATACTATGACTGCAATGCCGAAGGACTACGAACTCAAATGGTTGGTGTCGGCCATTTATGCACAGTCGTACTACACATTTTCCTACTGGCTGCACGTAGTTTCCGTCAGCTACTTTAAGCATGACGTTCTTGTTTTCGACAAACATAATTTTCCGCAATTGGCGCCGATATGCGTCCGATATTACTGAGAAAGATGCCCCAGAGTCCACAAGAGCACGTACGGGTTGGTTATCTATGCTAACGTCTACATAATTTCGCGACATCCTAGTAATAGTCGTCGAAGGAGGGTTTTCAAGACAAGCGGCCTTACCTCCAGTGAAGGTCGCACTGCTTAGTTTTCCTCACTCCTGCGACTCGGCGACAGACTGGGTCTTCGGTATGGCGAAGGGGATCTGAAGCGGCGATTCGGCGAACGACCTCGATTTGGGCTTGGCGACTGGGATCTAGCGGCTGATCGGTTGCTTTCTTCGACGGCGCGACTGCTATTGTAATTTGAGAGGGCTTCACGTCCAAAGTTTCGACGGTAATCATCGAAAATAGCCTTTCGATCTTTGCAGTATCTTACAACATGTCCAGGTCGACCACAGTGAAAGCAGACGGGTCGATTATCTGTGGTACGCCATACGTCGGTCTTCCTAGGTTTTTCATACGTTACATGTCGAAACTGGTCACGGGTAGTCTCCGGTCTCCTATACGTCGGCTGGATGCGGCGCTTGGGTATCGAGCTGGGTTTCTGGAAGCCTGCGTCAGAAATAGGATTTAGAGATCTTCCCACTTCTTCTCGGACAATGGCTTCAATGGACTGTAGTCCTATTTCCTGCTCCTCTGTTTGCGACGAGGTGAGGGTTTGTATTTCCTCACGAACGATTTTCCTGATTAAGGACGTCAAATCAAGGTCCGATGAATCGATGGAGGCTATTGGTACGACATTGGGTAATCTTGAAAACTTTTGATGCCTAATCCGTTTCTGATTAATTTCTTCAATATGCTGGCACCATTTAATAAAATCGGCTAAAGTCATAATTTCTTTTGTTAATAGTGCCTGGTAAATATCCTCGGCTATCCCTTTCATAAGATGAGATATCTTGTTGTCCTCTGACATGCTAGGGTCTGCTTGTTGGCAAAGTCTCAAAACCTCCTGAATGTACGATTGGGTAGATTCACCAAATTCCTGGGCACGATTTTTGAGTCTATCATTGGCTTGCCTTCTATACAACTCCTCGTTGCCGAAAGTATTTTTTAATTCATCTTCAAATTTCTTCCATGATAGCAACATGCCCTCATTATTCTCAAACCATTTCTTCGCCGTTCCGTCTAGGAAGAAATACACATTTGCTAAACTCAGGGTATCATCCCATTGATTGAATTTTGATACCCGGAGATATTCCCTCAACCACTCTGTTGGATCCTGTCCGGGCTCGCCTTTAAAGATAGTCGGCTTTCTTGGCTCCCTAATCATGGTTGGAGTAACAAGGATCGGTGAGGACTTAAATTCCGGCTCCGTCATTTTCCTCGCCTTTACTTGCCTCGCCTTGCCTTCGTAAAGTCCGTGTTCCGGGGGCAGGTTTTGGAGTCGACGGCTTCGACGACACTCAGTTTCTTCCAGACTGATTGCAATACAATCTACCCGGCGCCTCCACCAAATGTCACGTAGATGAAAGTACAGGTGGAACACAATCAAGAGTCAAGCTTAAGAAATAACAATTTATTAAAGCCCAAGCTACCTAGCTCGTACTCAAAACAACAACTGCCGCTCGCAGTTTTTACAGAGGCTTTTATAAGGTAACAGAACCTTCTAGAAATATTTTAATGCAACAGAAAATTAGCATAATTTAGAAGTCTTCTTGACTATTTAAGAAATCGAACATAAAATTACGGAAACAAATTTGTCCTGACGCAGGATCGAACCGGAGACCTTTCGGTTCGTAGCCCGCGACTCTAACCATTGCGCCATGGAGCTCGGTAGTGTCGTTTGAAATGTGGCAATATATATATATATATACACACATGTATATATACATATATATACACACATGTATATATACATATATATACACACATGTATATATACATATATATACACACATATGTATGTATATATGCGAATACACACACACACACACACATATATATATATATATATATATATATATATATATATATATATATATATATATATATATATATATATATATATATATATATATATATATATATATATATATATATATATATATATATATATATATATATATATATATATATATATATATATATATATATATATATATATATATATATATATATATATATATATATATATATATATATATATATATATATATATATATATATATATATATATATATATATATATATATATATATACATATATACATGCTAGAGGAAATAAAAGTAAAAATATAGTTCTTATAGTTAAAAAAAATTGGATATTTTTAAGAACAGATAATATGAGTTTCAATAAGTTTTGCAACATATATAACTTTAGTAAAACTCATACTGAGACTTTGTGTTAATACTCTCCTCAAATGAAGGGCATGAAATAAAACATAATAAAAAAGAATAAAAGCAAAAATAAAAAATGTCAATACTAAAAATATAATGAGGACCCGTCGGGAAAGGGCAATTATATTGGTTTTAGAAGTGAACTTCCAACTGAGAACTTTTAAATGATTCTTTGCTAGAATAAAATGACAAAAATTTAGTGCCATTAGCAACAGATAATAATATAAGGTATGGGGTTAGTGATTAGTAGCTAAGATTACAATGAGATGAAGTACAAAGATATATTGATATGATATGTGATATTACATTTAAAAAATTACTATGTGATATTTAAAAATATTTTATGACTTAAAAAACACAGAGAATTTTTTTGTTAATTACTAATAATATATTTGTACTCTATATTAAATTAGCTGCTGCGCCTCAAGAATTTGGTGTGCCTATAGAGAATTACAGTGGTTTTTTAAAAACATTTTTACGGACTATTTAAATTTCAGAAACATATTACGTATTAAAAAGTTGTATTGGGTAATATTTGCCGATTTATCTTTGGTCTTTTAAAAAAAGTTTTACGGGATATTTAAATTCCAGAAAAGTATTACGTATAAAAAAGTTATATTGGGCAATATTTGCCGATTTATCTTTGGTCTTTTAAAAACAGTTTTACGGTCTATTTAAATTTCAGAAAAGTATGACGTATAAAAAAGTTATATTGGGCAATATTTGACTCTTTATCTTCGTACTTCACAAATTAAATAGTGTATACGTATTACAACTACATTTAATTCCCTTGATGTTCTTCATGAAGCAAAACTAAAAGGAAAAAAAAATCCAGTTGAATGTTTAGCCCAAAAAATTGAAAGTGTTTCTAAAATAAAGATAGAGATTTCGATTCAAATTTAGAGATAGTTTCCGAGAACTTTTTACTAAGTTTCCATTTAAGTAGTTTTTGACAATTTTCATTATTGTTATTAGATAGAATTTGTTTCCTTTAAGTGATTTGTACCTCAATTGGAAAAAAATAAACACTGTGAACAATTTTGAATATACAAATTTGTGTTTGTTACTTTACGATTTAATTAAAATATATTTTGACTTGGAAAAATACAAAAATAACATTCAAGCTTTGCCATCCGTCATCGATCCGCCACATTAATATCAGTTATACACACGGTGACTATATGACATGAAATAATAATTTATTTCTTAAAAAATATTTCTGAGTTATTTCCTTTTTTTCTAATTACGAATTTAATGAATTACGTCATAGTGTTTTACAGTTTATCCAAAACAATTTTCAGCAATATCAATGTGTTAAACATTGCAAGTAATTTTTCTAGTTCTAGCAAAGTTATGAGATTCAAATTATGAAATTTGTTCCCCAGTAAAGACTAGTAATTTTCTATGGCATTATGATCAGGTATATTACCATTCCATAATAATAAAAAAAATCAGATGTTCTTCAGAAGATTTAAACCAAAATGAAAATAGTAAAGATAATTGATGATTTATAGATGCTCATACATATATATTCACATAAATGTAATAATGGAAATCAAATTTAAATAAGTTAAGGGGGACAAAAAAGCAATAACAATTGTTATTTTGCTTTGTTACTTAATATTTAACTAGTAACTGTACAAGGTCTACAAGATAAGAGGCCAACTAGATTTCCTGGGCCGAAACCTCTAATCCAGAAATTTCTTACAGTAAGCAGAGAAATTGACAACAAGCAGAGCATTAAAACAACTAAAAGATAAAAGAGGGATAGGATTGTGAATTCGTGAGTTCATACCACAATAACTAAAGAGTTTAGGATTAAATATTAAGAACTTTTATTTTAATTCCTTCTCTAATTTTTTCTGGTAAAAATGAATTTTTTACTGATGAAATTTAATATGTTTATCCTGAAGTCGAAAATACGAAATATTTGTCAGGATGTATTTTTTTACTTAACCTACTGGTGTTTATACATGTGATATCCCGTTTACTGATTTCTAGTTTTCCTGCTATTCACTTAAGTTTTAAAATAACCTATGATACAATATCATATCATTGCTTTTTTCTGTATTTAAAAAATACATAAGAAGAATTATAAAAATTAGTAAAATTGCTTTAAGAATTGTTTCAAAAGATTTATAACGTTTCTTGACTGTGAGAGCGCAAAGACCACTTTGAAATCATTTATTTATAATCAGTGGGCTCTAACTGCTGCGCCACAGATACGTTGGCAGGTTTCAATCGGCATTATAATAATCTCAATAAACACGCAATTCTGGATTTTTAATAAAAAAAACATTTTCTATAGGATCAAATTGTGAATCTAAACCTTTCTGGAATCAACTTAATTACATACACAAAATTTCATCAAAATCAGTCCAGCCGTTTAGGAGGAATTCTATTACAAATACAGGGACAATACTAAAATACTCGAATAAGTACTTTTTTTTATAATACTAGCGCACATGTAAGAATTAATCCCTTCCGACAAAATTACAAGCAGGGGTTTGAATCGTAATATTTTTCGTTCCATTTGAATTAATCAAAGGTTCAATTCCGGTTTGCATTCCGCCGCCAAAAATTGGGTTTTCGGTTTTTGGTTCAGTTCCGATTGAATAATTTTATATTATGTATATTCTTATTTGTACAGAAAATATAAAAATTTAGAAGATTTTATTCCTCTTTTAATTGATACAATTAACCAACATGTAGGATACGAACGGTGAGCATAGAATGGGCATTGTTGCCCATTATCAAAATCGCATTTGAGAACTGAATATTCAACTGAATTAAATCTGCTTTCTACAAGTAGTTTCATGAGGAACTAAAATAGAAAAGTACTAGTGAACATCAAAACAAGAATTCGAGAAGCAATGTATGCATTGACGATAATTATTTGGTTGATGTTAAATTAGAAAATATTGATTAGTTGGTTACAATAACAAAATGAATGAAAGTATATCGAACCAAAATAAACCTATATTTTTTCGGTACAGTTCCGTTTTTCGTTCCCAGCAAAATGACGGTTTTTTCCGGTTTTCTGTTTTTAATTTTAATAATACTTTCTAACAATGCTCTCCTACTGAGAAAGCACAACACAATTATTTAAATGTTCAAAAGTTTTTGGATGACTAGAGTCACACAAAACAGAGTTCGGTGAATCCACCACTTCATTTCTGTAGAGATTGTCTTTTAAACAGACATGTCCAGTCAGACCCATAAAAGGGTCACTGCAGTATTTCTCGGAAAACTGGGAACAGCTCTCTCTTCCCCCCAGATCCTTCTTTTTTTTATTCGTCACACGTTGAACCCTATCCTGTTTAAGAGTTTTATAAGAGTCAGATTAACAAACAATTTAGTTGTATGAAATGTGAGAGAGCGTTTCATGCGTTGATCTATCAAGGCTCCCTCTTTAGCCAGTGTTCAGCCATCAGCCTTTTCATTGCCCCAAATTCCACAATGGCAGGAATCCACTGGAAAGGAAGTCTGTGTGGTATTACGCAAAGACTTACATTCTAAAATTCTTCGGGAACTATTCTGATTAATCAATAAAGCTTGAAACGCACTCTTAGAATCCCAGAAAAAAATAAATGGTTATTATACAGACCTTGCAATACCTTAATTTAAAATATAGGAATTAACCTAGACTTTAAATCACAGTGATAGGAAATTTTAATTCTAAAGAATGTATTTAAGATACAGAAATCTTTTTGATGTGAGAATCTCAAAATCTCATGAAAACTAGATAAAAAAAATAAAAGAGAAAACTTTAGACTTGTCATGCAAAATAGCTAGCCTGTTTAATTATCCGAGTGATTTTAAGGGGACATATCACTTTTAAATAAATTTTAAATGGAAAATATTTTGAATTTTATTTTTAATCATATCATAACTTTTCTTATTTATTATCGTAAATGCATTAATACAGCATTGGTTCTATATTTTCATTTAATTAGTTTTCCTGAATTTCCTTTGTTTAAAAGAAATAAGACCTTAAATAAAGCAAAAGCTGAGAACTTGTTTAAAATTTTTTAAAATTTTTTTTCTGGCACACTCTGCTGTGCAGACTTACAACAACATGAAATAAGTTTTATTAACAAGTTTTTATTTTTTTTCTCAGCAACAATTATTAGGTGTACCGATGTACTTTCCCCCGATGGTCAACACGTTTATACACAGATGTGGACTAAATTTCCAAAAAGAATTTAGGTGCAGCTGTTGACTTCGAATTTTAGTGCGGATCCCTGAGGAGGAGTTATAACTCAGTGGTACAAGTGTAACGGTCAAGCCCGAGCAGGTATGCGGCCGGGAATACCCTATTTCAAATACTATATATCTTCTTCCTCTTCTTCAATAGCTCAACAGCCCGGGTGGACCTTGGCCTTCCTAAGAATTACCTTCCAGGCCTCTATTATCTTGGCCATAAACTTCCAATTCAAAACTCTAAAAATGGCGAGTTCCCTTTTTAGGCAGTCAGCACATCTAAGATTGGGTCGGTTTTTCGTTCATATTCCAGAGGGCTTGACCCAAAACATTGTTGTTGCACCTGAAGCCACTTGGACAAACTAAGACAATTGAACCATTCGCTACTGGTATTAAGGCAAAGGGGTACGTATTTCGTTTTAATGAGCACCGTTATGGGGAAATAATGACTTTGCTCAAGTGGGTCCCCGTAATTTTCTAGCAGGTTCCAAGCAGAAAACCCATAAACTTGCCGTGTCACTCCCAGAGGTACTGATTGAGAAGTTGGAGGATATTATGACCACGAAGCTATTCTACATGCCTCAGTCACCTTTAACGAACACGCGGATCTTAGGCCTGCTCCGGTTTTGAACCCGCAATCTCTCAGTTTCCAGAAATATTGTGAAATTTTGACATCAATAAGTGCAATAGTTTTTCATATATAGTTAACTCAATTTTCGTGGTAGGGGGTCACCGGTGACTTCCACAGCGCGGTAGGCAAATGTTACGATTGTCCTTTTTTTTCAAACAATCGTGCTTCTATTTCTAAGTGATTACACGCATTCTTTATCATTAATAGCAGCTAGGAAGAACTAGAGAAAAAAACTTGACAAAAAAAGTGTTGACATATTGTTCCGATTACTTTGATTCACCTTTCATTTGCCTTGAATGATTCAATTTGATTTTTGTATGTTTCGCTATTGCATTAATTTCCTCAAACCACTATAATAACAATGGTATTCTTGAAAAATTTATCAGTATTCATATTCACTTTCATTATGCACTTTTATTATTTGCTGGTCGCCTGTCACTGGTCACCCTCACGATTAGTGTTAAAGACACATTGATGAAATACTTAATTCTATGGATATTGATGCAAGTTAGTTTTAATTTCTTCTATACTGAAGGTTATATATTTTTATTGTAATCTTTTAAGAAGAATAACTTTACAATTTTATTAGAAATGAATCGAGCCCCAACAATCTTGTGGTAGGATGTTATAACGTTCTTAGAAAAATGTAATAGGTCAAAACAGATACATTTTTCAAATTGTACAAATTTTCTTGAGGAGATATGAGAACTTTAAAGTACGTTAAATTAATAATTCATTTTAAAGACCCATTGTATTGATCAAATATTTTCCTTTACTGATTGATTTTATTAAATTTTTAGAAATTTGTAATAGGTAAAAGCAGATACACTTTCTATGTACACAAATTTTCTTCATGAAATAAGAGACCCATAATGTACGATAAATTAAAAATAATTCATGTAAAAGACATTAATTATTTCCTTTCATTTAATAGTGTTGATCAAATATTTACTTCTACGGATTGTTTTAGTACGTTCCTAGAAATTTGTAATAGACCAAAGCAGATACACTTTCCATACCGACAAATTTTCTTCATGAGATATAAATCCCTTAAAGTACTATAAAGTAAAAGTAATTCATTTTAAAGACATGAATTATTTTGTTTAATAGTATTGAACAAATATTTACTTCTACGGATGTTTTTAGTACGTTCCTAGAAATTTGTAATAGACTAAACCAGATACTCTTTCCAGATGCACAAATTTTCTTCAGCAGATGTGAGACTTTTAAAGTACGGTAAATTAAAAGTAATTTATTTTAAATACATTTAATTATTTCATTTAATAGTATTGATCAAACATTTATTTCTATGGATATTAATATAACACTGTTTTATTTTCTTCTTCATTAATTATTCTTTATCAATTCACCAAATATTAAATATTATGGATAGTAATTGATGAAGTATTGAATTTTACGGATATTTATATAATATAGTCTTAATATCATCTTTATTGATGGATATTTGTACTCAATTAAGAAGAATAACTTCACAATTATATAACAGAGAAATGAATTCTTGAATATTCAAACAATCTTTGTATGGTTTTATTATGTGTTTAAAATCTTATAATAGGACAAAACAAACACCTTTCTGCATGCATAAATTTTGTTTAGGAGATAGGACACTTCTTAGAGTACGATAAATTAAGAGTAATTAACTTTAAACACATATCATTGACGAAATAATTATCTCTACTTTTACTGTTTATTCTCAATCTTAATAAAACTACCAATTCTATAAGGAATTATAAACAATGATGTTTGCACTCTTTAATTATACATAATGACGAAGATACTGAAATATGCAAAAACACTTATTTCAACCGAAAGAGCTTAAAAAGTAACCTTATTTGTCCTTTCTAAAAAAAGACAAGTAAGAAGATTTTCTAAATTCTAACAGGCAGCATAACCACTCTGCTATCCAATTTTAAACGTTTATTAAAATTTTTTTTCTTCAAAAAGATAATCTTGAATGGAGAAATTGTTACAGTTGTTAGCGAAAGCTAAATAAATCTCTCATTAAAGAGAGAACAAACAAAGCCAAGAAAGAACTTGAGTTGTTCATGTAGAAAGCTATAAAGCAAACACTAGTAAAAAAGAAATTTTTTTTATTAGCCAATTGAGGTGCTGTATACTTAAAATAATTTTTGAGATTCAACTATTATTATTTTAAAGTTTTCATGTGTATGCATAAATATGTGTGGGTTTCATGAACTTAAGATGGACTTGTATGAAAAAAGTAAAGAGTAAGAGAGAGGTTGTTAAACCTTTCTCTCTTTTATGTTTTGTCTGATAACTTTTTTTACTAATTCAAGTAATTTTCAATAGAGGAACTGCAACTAGCTGTAAAGAATATATAAACAATTTTTAAAATTTACGGGATAAATATTTTAGATATTACTCTTCAAATCTTCTTTAAATGAATTACACTTGAATATAATAACAATTACAAAATCTTATTTGTATTCTTGAGGAAGGCGTGAAAAATGTTTCTTTTGTTATCGCTTAAAAATTATTGTGAATATAATACACCTTCACACATTTTAAACATTTAACTATAATGGAAAAAATAAGGTGGAAAGCAGAATAAATAAAATAGGAAATATACAAATAAAATAGGAAATATCCAGTTCATTGTTGCAAATTTTATTTCATTTTGAAAATCCTTTCTTATGAGTGGGATAAGAATTAGGTCCAATCCGAATGACATATATATTTACAGATCCTTTAGTCTTTAACCTAATGATATATGGATATATTGATTAACATATTGTTTAACATATTGACACAGTGAGATATAAAATAGTTCAGTTTATTTTAATGCTTTTATGCCCTTATGAAAACATACAATTCTTAAATTATTTTTGTTTTTAGTATTATACAATAAATATTGTCATTTTTTATATTTTATAATCTAGTCAGAAGCCTATTTAATGTAAGAATTCTATATTTAATGGAAATTTTAATTTTCCGACGATTTAAAGTATTTTTTAAAAAATTCTTATCCTTTTTTGGAACACTGATATTTTTTCTCGAGAATTTTTTTTGATATATAAAGACTACTTCTACACAGGACTGCGCCGAACGATGGCCGATTGGTTAGCATGCTGGCCTTCGGTACCAGAGTTTGTGGGTTCGAATCCCACAGTGGCATCGATGTTCGTAGCCATTCGGAATCGGCTTTAAGCTGTAGGTCCCGGTCTTATTAGCCCTCGTGTCGCAAAAAGTAGACAGTAGCACTTCAAAACAAACCAAACCAAACCTACACAAGACTGTCTACAGATTTTTATGTAACTGAGAAATTATATTTTATAAAATGTTTTACCGATGCATACAATAAAACATAATGTAATTTGACAGTTCCTCCAGTGTTTTTGTGTGCAAAAATTTACATACTAAAGACTAAAAAGGAAAAAAAAGAACGCGTGTTTAGCGATTGAAGTAGAATAACGGTTAAGTTTTGTTAGAGATTTTCGTTTATTTGGAGCGTTGTGGTCAATTTTTTATCCAAAATACAGGGACCTTGTGCTTAAAGGCAACTCTGAACAGCTACGTATATCCCTATCTTACTGGATTTGAATCCATAAAATCAGGAACTGAAAAGGCAATGCCTTACCGTATGACGCATTGCCTTGCAGAGACCTACGAATTCTAAAGAAACATACTCAATTCGATTATTGAGCCAGAAGAAACCTAAGAAAAATAGATGGTTTTGGCTAACAAAGATGCAGTAACTGAACTAAAATTCCATCTTCGATATCTTGGGAACGAATAGTTTATTGATAACTAGTTTGGTATTAATACTCCAAAAGAACCCTAAAAGCAATAAATACAAATATAAAGCATTGTAAATACTGTTGCCATTCTCTACTGTCACAATATCTTCATAACTTTAACAGAGGAATGAACTTTTCGATTATCATAAGATATTTTGAGAAAAATAAAGCGTTCGAGAAAACTAAAGAAAACGTGTATGATACCAACTACAGGAAAGAACCATAGAAGAATAATTTTGTCGATGTAAAGTACTTTGGATGATAAAAAGTAAAAATCGCATAAAACTGAATAGACAATCAAACATGAAGTCGAAAAGATTTTATCTAAAGAACTTGTATTTATCTTACGGACGAGTTTCACTAAACAAATCTGATTCATTAAACAATTATTTTTCCATAGGGGAAATTTAAAGTTATTTTCAATAGTATTTGTATCTTTTACCGTTTATCTAATACCCAGAAGGAAGTATTTATAAAAATGCTTGAAAATCTCATCATAAAGCAGCGATCAATAAAAACTATGTTCAAAATTAAATTCCATGTTTTAAATCTTTCTCCGTACACTTGAATTTTCGTTAAGGAGTGTAAAGGTGAGTCAAATATTTGCTTTTTTTTTCACATGCAAAAGGAGTTTTCTTCAAAAGTTAAGAGAGAAATTCAAATTTTTAAACCACTTAAGTTTGTTAAGTATGTATACCGTAAATGTAGTCATTAAAACAGTGAAAAAGATTTTAAAATTAGGAATTTATATTCTTTGTGAGTTCATAAACCATGATTTAATCAATATTTCAGTAATTCACGTTACTACTTTCTAGTTCAGAGAAATTCTTTTACAGTGAAGCTTTTTGTAAAGTTGTTGCTTAAAATAGAGAAATATCAAGCCCACCACTTCATTACAACGTAATAAACATGCTTTTTATGCAATTATACATGCAAAAAAATGTGAGTTTATCGAAGTTATTGATAAAATTAAAACATATATTTCATTGTTACTGAAGCCTCTAAAAAGAGAACTAGTATTCAAATTTAAAGTTTTTTAAGTGGATTTTTGACCACAAGCTGTCCATTGGAAATCCTATATTTATAATCATATTGGTTGTAAATTTATTTCAACCAATAAAATAAGGAAGTTATATAATATAATATATATATATATATATATATATATATATATATATATACATACATACATACATACATACATACATATATATATATATATATATATATATATATATACATACATACATACATACATATATATATATATATATATATATATATATATATATATATACATATATACATATATACATCCATACATCCATACATATATATATATATATATATATATATATATATATATATACATACACACATATATACATACAATCAACAGCTATTACATTATGACCACCTATCATGTAGGATATGTAGGATATAACATGTAGGGCTGACTATTTTTAGCCCTCAAAACTGCCAGCACTCGGAGTGGCATTGACTTCACACGGTGCTGATAGATAGTCCGAGGTGACTGTTACCATGCTCTCACCAATTAGTCCATCAATTCTTGTACATTGTGAGGGAGTAGCATGACAGCACGATTTTGGTATTGGTGGGATCACAAATACTCTGTTGGATTAATGTCGGATGAATTTAGAAGCCAAAACATGTCATGAAAGTTTATGAAATGTTTTACGAAACACTCCCTGATGATTCTTCCCTTATGACATAGTCAATTATCCTGTTGATAAACACCAGCCCCTTCAAGAAATACTGTTTTCATGTCATGTCTGCAATGATGTTCACGTAGCGCACAGACATCAGACATTGTTCTATGTGGATTATGGATCCTAATTTGCTCCAGGAAAACTTCGCACACCATAATACCCTCGCCTTAGTCTTGTATTTATCCAACTATGCATCGGGTAGCCAATGTTTCCTTTGGAAATCGGCGTATTGTCATACTCTTCAAAAAGTGTAATCTTTAAGCCTCGTGGAGTAAAAGGAGGCCTTGGTCTCGCAGCAATACGTCGTCCGAGAATGTTCCAAATATGGTAGATTGGTTGGACGTCAGGAGAGCACGCTGGCCATTCTATACTCTGTATTGTTTCAGCTTCAAGCATGTTCTCTACAAGACGAGCTGTATATGGTCTGGCATTATCATGCTGGAAAACAAAGGAATCTCTAATGGTTGCAGCTTAAGTAATGACAAGAGGTCTCAGCATCTCGTCTACATACCTTCGGACCATCAAAATAACATTACGAATGATATGTAGGTCCGTACATTCTCCCATGCTGATTCCACCCTATACCATCCAACCAGCTTGTCTGTATTGTGACCTTACACGAACAAATGTGGGGTTATTTCCAGTGCACCTTACTAAAATACGTTGAGTCTCACACTTCAATGAATCGGGACTAGTCTTTAACTATCACTTGGTTCCAATCATGTTGCTCCCACTCTCGATGTTCAGCAGACCATCTTCTTCAGGCCAAGGTGGAGTGAGGTTAACGGAATGCAGACCATTGACCTACGTGCATAGAGACCTCCCTGATGAAGCCTATTACGTACTGTTTGACTGGACATCTATCCTCCTGTTGCCAAGAGCAATTGTCTTTGCAGCTAGGTAGCATTGTCTATTCTGTTTCGACGAGCTGTTAACAGTATATACCGGTCATCGGTTGCTGTAGTGGAGGGTGATCGACCTTGCCCTGGTCAACGTGTAGCATTCCCTATTTCTTGGAATCGATTTGTCTCTGCAAAGACAGCCTTACAACGACACTTCTGGTGACTCCAAAACCGTCCACAACATTATGTTTTGTTTGCTCGGATTCAACTCTTCCTATAATACGCCATGTCAACGGTAAATTACGTTGTTGCAACATTTTCAAGTCACCTTTTCTAAAAAAAATTAAATAACTGAGCAATGGAATTTCACAGTTAAGGTATTGAAACGGCGTTTTTTGCACCTTCCCGATTTCTGCCCTTATATTCTTTTTCTGGTTTTTGACGTCATGAACTTTGATTTGCAAATGAAATTTTCTTTTATTTCCTGCTAGTCTTTAAATTATGGATAAGTTCTTTTATGTTACTTATCGCTGTAAGTATTTCCAAAATTCCGTTAAAACCATGTGCTCCCTTAATTGTTTTGATCAGTGTATACACACACACACACACATATATATATATACATATATATGTATATCTATATACTTGCATGTATACGTATATACATACATATACACACACATATATATACACTGAAGAGACAAAAAATAGTATAATCATGCGTATGCAAATAAAGGAACAAGTTAATCAGTCAGAATATGGCGGTGTTGTCGGCAACGTTATATAAGACAACAAGTGTGGCACAGTTGTTAAATAGGTTACTGCTTCTACAATGGCAGGTTAACAAGATATAAATAAGTTTGATCGTGGTATTCAGTGTATTTATGAACATGGTATTATAGTCGGTGCATGATATATGGGACATAGCATCTCCGAAGTAGCTATGAAATTTGGATTTTCCCGTACGACTTTTTCATGAGTGTACCTTTAAGATCGGGAATCCGGTAAAACATCAAATCTCCGACATCGCTGAGGCCAGAAAACCAAACTTGCAAGAACGTGATTGTCGATGGCAGGGGAGAATTCTTCAACATGACAGAAATTCATCCCTTCCTCAAAATGTTACAGATTTTCATGCTGGGCCATCAGCAGATGTCAGCATGCGAACCATTCAGCGAAACTTCATCGATATAGGATTTCAGAGCTGAAGGCCGACTCATGTCCTCTTGATGACTGCGCTACACAAAGATTTACGCTTCACCTGGGTTCTACAACACGGAGAATAGCACTATTGATTATTGGAAACACGTTGACTGGTCTGACGAGTCTCTTTGAAATTGTATCGAGCGGATGGAAGTGTACGGGTATTGAGACAACTCATGAATTCATGGACCCTGCATGTCAACAGGGGACTGTTGGATCTAGTGGAGGCCCTGATACTTCCAGATACGACTCTGACAGGTGACACGTGCGTAAGTATCCTATCTGATCACTTGCACCCTTTCATACCATAGAATTTCAGCAGGACAATACGACACCCCTTAAATCCGGAATTGCTATAGAGTGGCTTCAGAAACACTCTTCTGACTTAAACACTTCCGCTGTCCCCCCAAATCCCCAGCCCTGCAGAATTTATGGTGTCAGTTACCTCCAGCACTCCTTCAGACATTATTGTAGTCCATGCCAAGCCGTATTGCGAAACTTTTGAGTCTTCACGTGAGTCCTACACAATATTAGGCAGGTGTACCAAGTTTTATGGTTCTTCAGTGTATTTATGTACTAATGTCTATTTTTTTATTATTTTGAATATAAAATCATTTCAAAGAAGTTCTGTAGCACATGTACTATGTAGTCTACTTTCTATCAATGTCTATCCATCTATCTATATAACTATATCTATATCTATCTATCTATCTATATATATATATATATATATATATATATATATATATATATATATATATATATATATATATATATATATATATATATATATATATATATATATATATATATATATATATATATATAACGGTTCGTGTTGGGCAAAGCAGATATGTTTGAGAGAACTGTTATAAATAAGCACAACATTAATAAAAACTTAACAATTTTATTCTGCATCGAATATATCACCAAATAGGGAGAAAAACATGTGCATAACATCCAAGTGGAGAGCGCGCCTCTAAGAGAGTACCTACAGCTTGTAGTACCAGTCGTGAACTGGTCAAACTAGTTAGTACCGGTCAGTCTGTGGTACACGGTGGTCTAGTGGTGCCATCTGTTGTGTCCTGTGATCACCACAGTACTCCCCCCCCAAGTGTCAAAGACACGAGAGGCTAACTGGGAAGGTACCGTGGATTGAATCTGACGTGACGTCCGGAACGAGTAACAGTTGGAGCTGCAGACATCGGATCTTTAAATGTCCATTTCTTACGTCCAAGTTGAGGCTTCTGCTCCAGCTGACCCGGATCAGGTGAAGAAGGAGTCGGTTGACGTTGGTCAAGGTGTCCAGGAACTGTTGTAGATGACGATGGACCATCAGCTGTAGGATTCGGTGACACATCTGTAGTTGAAGTATTAGAGTGTGAAGTTGATTCTCCGAGATGAAAAGCAGGTTTCAGTCGGTCAACACTTATCACCGAATTTTTTCCATGAATAAACAGGGTGAAGTGTTTTGAATTTCTTTCGATGACACGAAAAGGACCATCATATGGACGAATAAGAGGAGATTTGACAGCATCGTTCCTCACGAAGACGTGAGTGCACGTCGTCAGCGCTGGATGCAAAAAATGAGGTCTGTCGGTTATGATTTGTTGTGGGTACAGGTGCCAATCGATGCATTTGTTCAGACAGAGATTTAAGGAACGTCGACGGGTTGTTGTAGTTGGTCGTTGAATGTTGAAAAAAATCTGCAGGTAGCCTAAGGGGGATGCCATAGAGCATCTCAGCACACGTACCTCCCAGGTCCTCTTTAAAGGCAGAGCGGAGACCTAAAAGTACAAGTGGCAAACTTTCTGTCCACTTATTATTGTTGTGACACTTGAGGGCTTGCTTAAGTGAACGATGGAAACGTTCAATCATTCCATTCGCACAAGGATGATATGGAGTTGTCCTTATTCGGCGAATGCCGAGCATCTTGTTCAGGTTGGTAAAAAGGAATGATTCAAATTGACGACCCTGGTCGGTCGTGATGGTGGTCGGAACTCCAAATCTGGCGATCCAGTGGTGTAGAAATGCTTTGGCTACTGTTTCAGCTGACATGTCAGTGATTGGGATGGCTTCTGGCCAACGTGAAAATCGATCAATGCATGTCAACAAATAGTTGAATCCGTCGGATGGCGGTAAGGGTCCCACCAAGTCAAGATGTACATGTTCAAATCTGTCTGACACAAGGGGAAATTGTTGGTGTGGACTTTTTGTATGTCGCACTACTTTCGAAGTTTGGCAGTCTTTGCATGCCCGTGTCCATTCGGTAACATCTTTAGAACTTGCCGGCCAAACATACCGGTCCAAGATCAACTTTTTTGTAGCACGGATACCAGGGTGTACAAGATTATGCAATTGTTGAAAAATCGTTCGTCGCAGGGCCGTAGGGATAAATGGACGGATTTTGTTGTTTGCAACATCACACAATACACTAAGTTTAGAAGTAACAGGCATCGGTTGTAAATTTAGCGAGTGGTCTTTATCACGCAGGAGATTTTGTAACTCCTCATCGTCTTGTTGAGCTCTGGCAATGGACTCAAGACCAATCGACGAACTCTTGATTTCGCAGACTCGAGATAATGCATCAGCCACAACATTGTCCTTGCCGCTGATGTGCTGTATATCTGTACAGAATTGAGCAATATAGCTCGATTGACGGATTTGTCGTGGAGATGCCGAGTCAGAATTTTTTGTAAATAAATACGTTAGAGGGCGATGGTCCGTGAAAATTGTAAAGGTGCGTCCTTCCAAGTTGTGTTTAAAGTGTTTCACCGCTGCGTATATTGCCAGTAGTTCCCTATCGTAAGTGCTATAACGTTTTTCGGTAGGGGATAACTTACGCGAAAAAAATGCTAAGGGTTTCATGTTACCGTCTTTAATAACATGCAAGGCTGCCCCTATGGCGGAGTCTGATGCGTCAACCATGAGACAGATACTTTGATTTGGCTCCTGATAACTTAAAGTAACAGCGTTGGCTAAGGATGTTTTACAATTATTAAATGCGGACGTAGCATCATCTGTCCAGGGAATTTGTCTCCTGTCATTCTTCTTCGAATCTTTTAAATACTCGTGTAAGGGAGCTTGCATATGTGCGGCATGAGGCAAAAAACGGCGATAGAAATTTAACATTGCTAAGAACCGTTTTAGTTCCACAAAAGTTTGTGGTTTAGGAAATTCCCTGATAGCCTGCACTTTTTCGGGCAGAGGTTTAACGCCTTCTGATGTAATGAGGCATCCTAGAAAGGTTACAGAAGGTTTTCCTAAAACACACTTAGCGGGATTAATTTTTAAGCCATGGTGAGACAAACGGGTGAAAACTTGTTGTAGATGCATTTTATGTTCTTCCGGCGTCGAGGAAGCAATTAAAACATCGTCAAGATACGGCACACAATAATCTAAACCAGAAAGTACCTGGTGAATAAAACGTTGGAATGTTTGCGCTGCGTTACGCAATCCGAAAGGCATGAACACATATTCAAATAAGCCAAACGGAGTCGTAACAGCAGTCTTGGTAATATCCGCAGGATTTACTGGAATTTGGTGGTACGCTCGCGTGAGATCTATAGTCGAAAAAATTTGTTTGTTATGAAAAATCTGCGTACAATCCTGGATATGGGGCAGTGGGTAACGATCCGGAATAGTATTGGCGTTTAAGCGTCGGTAGTCACCGCAAGGACGTCACTCACCATTGGGTTTTTTTACCATATGTAACGGGCTTGCCCACGGGCTGTTAGAAGGTCGAATGATGCCCTGAGTCATGAGGTATTCAAATTCCTGACGCGCGATTTTAAGTAATTCGGGCGATAGACGTCTAGGTTTTGAAAAAACAGGGGGACCAGTTGTTTCAATATGATGAAACGTTACATTTGTTTCTATCGACTTGATTGGCTGTGAAGGATTAGTCAATCCGGGGAATTCATTCAAAAGTTTATCAAAATCCGAGGTACCAAGTAAAATTGATATGTTTGGATTATCTGTTTTGTAATTCACCGAAATGCCTCCTGAGGTCAGTTTAGTAATAGAGTCGATTAATCTCTCATTTTTTACGTCCACCAAAAGGTTATAATGTTTCAGAAAATCGACACCAATGATAGGCTGTTTAACATCCGCAACTACGAATGACCATGTGAATGGTCGGCGAAGGTTTAAATCAAGTTTTAAGCGTTTGGTGCCAAATGTGGCGATCTGGGATCCATTCGCGGCAAACAAAATTAAATTTTTTGATGGCTGCGTTTGTGGAACAAATGATCTCGGCAAAACGGATAAATCTGCGCCTGTGTCTATCAAAAATTTACAATTAGTCGTGCGGTCGGCCAACAGAATTCGGCGAATTTGGCGGTCGCGTTCTCGGCCGTTGAGCGATCGCCGTTCTAGTTTTCCTGCTGGGAAAAATTGCAAGGGAGACGACAATTTCTGGCGTTTTTACCAAATTGTGCGTGGTAGAAGCAAATATCAGGATTGGTGCGTACTTTTGAGCGACTTCTTGAATGCCTCTTAGCGCTATCTCTCCTGTATCGAGAGCGAGAGTTTCTCCTAGCACTGGTACTCAGTTCGCCGATTAGCCCAGTTAACTCTTCAATTTTCGTTTCCAAACGCGCTATTCTAGTGTTATCATTTTGTGCTACCGGAGCACTATCGAGAGCCTGAATGTTAGATCCCGCTGACAGTTCATGGATTTTATCTGCCACCGATGCAAGGCCATTTAGGGATTCATTAAGCGCGGCAATAATAGATTGCATTGTGGTAGGTAATCGGTTCATCCATAAGGATTTGAGTAACGGCTCCCCAACAGTGTCTCCGGCCAGTGCCCGCATGCGTGTGAGCAGTTGAGATGGGCGTTGGTCACCAAGTTCGAGGCCTTGTAGTAGAGTTCTAATTTTGGAAGTCTCACTCTCTGAATGTAATTCTATGAGTTTAGCTTTTAATCTGTTATAAGAATCTCCTTTTGGTGGATTAACGAGAATGTCACAAACCGAATTTAGCATCTCTGAGTCCATAGCTGATACAACGTAGTGAAATTTGGTGTCATCTGCCGTGATATTAGCCAGAACGAATTGGGATTCAAGCTGGATGAACCAAAGCTTTGGATTCGTCTTCCAAAATGGCGGTGGTTTGACCGCAACGCGCGCGACTTCGGCAGGCATCACCTGTTCTGCCTTAGGAATTGGTTCAGTCATTTTGCACAATGAGAAAAGGTAAATTATAAAGACAAAAAATAAAAATAACTTGGTATACTATATATATAGGTACACAGTGCAATACAATATATAAAATATAAACACAAAATAGAGCAATGCAGAATAAATACACAAAAATATTTTACATTTAGCTATGGCTCAGTTATTGTGAACGTAGTAGTTGAATTTAATTGCGGTAGGGAACTGCTGGCAATACATGTGATATGCAATAAAAATGCATTAAATAATATAAAGAAAATTTTGAAAAGAAAAAAAATATATTTTGCTTACTGTGAAAACGACGAATCGACGAGGTAATCCAAAAATAGAAAAGCACTGATATGTATGAGCACAAAAATGTAACACAAAGTAGAAGTGATGTAGAAAAAATGCATTTTGCCGGGAACAAGGAATATCCGTTCAGGATGATCGCTGAATATTTAAATTTTCAATTGAACACTGTGGTGGCATAACACTAAAACTCAGAATGAAGATGCAGAAAGATTTTGAAGATCACATGGTCCTTACTGGTGATGAAAAATGGCACACAATAATCCAAGTTGGCACAAGCGCGTTTCTAGCGTTAAACACAAGTAGCTTAAAAAAAAACACATTTTTTTTAAAAAAATGATGAAATATCGTGCTTGAAGTAACAGGAATGATATATATTTCTTCGTGGAAAACGGCAACGACGTGAAACTTATTGGCAATAGCAGGATTGAAAAGGATTTCAGAACATGGCGTAAAAAATGCACATGGTTGCAAATTCGATGCAAAAAATCTGCCGAAGGTTACGAAAATCTTAAGGGTCACCACTTATAACGGTTCGTGTTGGGCAAAGCAGATATGTTTGAGAGAACTGTTATAAATAAGCACAACATTAATAAAAACTTAACAATTTTATTCTGCATCGAATATATCACCAAATAGGGAGAAAAACATGTGCATAACATCCAAGTGGAGAGCGCGCCTCTAAGAGAGTACCTACAGCTTGTAGTACCAGTCGTGAACTGGTCAAACTAGTTAGTACCGGTCAGTCTGTGGTACACGGTGGTCTAGTGGTGCCATCTGTTGTGTCCTGTGATCACCACATATATATATATATATATATATATATATATATATATATATATGTATATATATGTATATATATGTATATATATGCATATATATATATATATATATATATATATATATATATATATATATATATATGTGTGTGTGTGTGTGTGTGTGTGTGTAACGATGGGGGGCAAACCGACCCCCTAATTTAAATTTTAAAACATTTTTTAAAATTTCCCTTATTAATTTCCTCAGCCCGGGCATACTGGGTTGCCAAGAGTCCCGCTAAACGCCTGTCTTGAAGAAACATCAGTCTTCGTGGCCGAACATAATCTTTATTTCATCTTCTCAAAATCGGACAAAATCCAGAGGCATCTGACCCGGACGGTGTCAGAACGCTCTCTCTAATGCCAACCTTTTGCGAGAGACGGCTACATACCGTGTGGGGTTTTAGTGTCGTGGGAAAATGCTGAGGCAACAGTTAATAGGTTAGAGAGAGAGAGAGTAACTTTTGATTAGAGACACCTGCCAAAGTGTGGCGTTTCAGATGAATATTATTGCTGATCGTTACAGATTTTCCAGTTATTGCTTCCTCATTAAAATGCCAGCAATATGACTTTTTGTTTTGAGAATCAAAGAAAGAATTTCGGGGTTATGCTGAAGGAATGGAAACTTCCTCGTTTAAATTGGATGACTGGGAAATATGGTTAATATAAAGAGGAGAAATTAAAATTTAGAATAATGAAGGGAAAGTTAGATATTGATATTATTAAATATATATATATATATATATATATATATATATATATATATATATATATATATATATATATATATATATATATATATGTATATATATTAAAGTCTATATTATTAATTATTATTGATCTAAAATCATTTCAAGAAGGATATGTACTCTACGTGTAATCGGATGTATAAAACTTCTAATTAAAAATTAAGATTTTAAATTATCGAGAAGGAAACTATATTTTTTATATTTTACGACTGCAATGTTTAATAAGTTTATGATTCATTCTTATAACTTTCGTTTTTTTTTTCAACGACTTTACAGAGAATTTTTTTTAAAATTATAAATTAAAGTATTAATTTTAATAAGATTTATTTTCAGTACGTTCTACACCAGCTCAAAAGATTTGGAAGCCTGTTGAATTCTGCTATGACGACTAATTTACTAAATAAAATCGGCTTATTTTCTTTTGGCTTCCCATAATCTACTATGTAGACTTTCAGAGCCGTTATTTTTGTCCTACAGCAGTTTTCGGTGGTAAGTCTTATTATCTTATTTTAAAAGAGGCGATTATTTAGATATTTTTCGTTTGATGTTGCGTAAAAGCCTACTTATATAACTACTTGTGTTTGAGCTAACAATAACTACAGATTAAACTTTTATAAATAATGAGAATTCATGATACTTTTATTATTGGATAATTACTTTGTTTTAAGGCCGCAAGGAATCGTGAAATTAACTTTTTTAAATATTTAAATTTGATAATAGTATTAGAATAAGCACATATAATACTTTTTCATAAATTCTACTATGAAACTAATACTTATCAGCTTTTAAAATACAAAATATTTTCATAAAATCCCATTTGTTATAAACTGTATAGCATAGTTATAAATAATTTTCATTTTTAATTCCTTGTATAAAGTAAAGGAATTTCAAAATATGTCGGTGTTCAAATTTCAACGGATACACTAAATTTCACCATTAATGAATGAATTTTGATAAATTTCGATGTTATGGTTGTATGTAAGTGTAGGGATGCTTTAATGCTTAAATTTTAAATATCCATTTTGAACATTTCTAAACTACTTTTGACTCGTTTCTTCTTTCAGTCTGTACGTAGGTACATCCAGTAACTCAAGAACGATTAGTCGTTTGATGTCAAAATATTTTTTTAGGATTGTTATAACGTTTATGTGCCCACCTCTTCTTTTGAATTTGTCTGAACTCTATCTAGATAAAAATTTCAATATCACGTGTATTAACGGTGTCGGTATAACAGACAAACGATTAGCCGTGTGATGTTGAAATTTTGTATTTAGGACTGATGTAACGTCTATGTTTACCCCCTTCCATTTGATTGAAGCCTGCACTTTATGTAAAGAAAATTTCAATATGACAGCTAACTTCTACAAATATGCAACAAAGCAACTGAAAAATATCGAGTCGTATGATGTCGTATGTCGTAGTCGTATGATGTCGAAATATTTTTTTGGATTGTTATAACATTTATATGCCCACCTCTTCTTTTGAATTTGTCTGAACTCTATGTAGATAAATATTTCAATATCACGTGTATTAACGGTGTCGTATGTCGTATGTCGTATGTCGTAGTCGTATCATGTCGAAATATTTTTTTAGGAGTGTTATAACATTTATGTTCCCACCTCTTCTTTTGAATTTGTCTGAACTCTATGTAGATAAAAATTTCAATATCACGTGTATTAACGGTGTCGGTATAACTGACAAACGATTAGCCGTGTGATGTTGAAATTTTGTATTTAGGATTGATGTAACGTCTATGTGCACCCCTCCCCTTTTGATTGTAGCCCGCACTTTATGTAACGAAAATTTGAATATGACGGCTAATATCTACAAATCTGCAACAAAGCAACTGAAAGATATCGAGTCGTATGATGTCGTACGATGTCGTATGTAGTATGTCGTATGTCGTATCTCGTAGTCGTATGATGTCGAAATATTTTTTAGGATTGTTATAACGTTTATGTGCCCACCTCTTCTTTTGAATTTGTCTGAACTCTATGTAGATAAAAATTTCAATATCACGTGTATTAACGGTGTCGGTATAACTGACAAACGATTAGCCGTGTGATGTTGAAATTTTGTATTTAGGATTGATGAAACGTCTATGTTCACCCCCTCCCCTTTTGATTGTAGCCCGCACTTTATGTAACGAAAATTTCAATATGACGGCTAATCTCTACAAATATGCAACAAAGCAACTGAAAAATATCGAGTCGTATGATGTCATATGATGTCGTATGTCGTATGTCGTAGTCGTATGATGTCGAAATATTGTTTTAGGATTGTTATAACATTTATGTACCCACCTCTTCTTTTGAATTTGTCTGAACTCTATGTAGATAAAAATTTCAATATCACGTGTATTAACGGTGTCGGTGTAACTGATAAACGATTAGCCGTTGAAATTCTGTATTTAGGACTTTTATAACGTCTATGTGACCCCCTTCCATTTGATTGTAGCCCTCACTTTATGTAACGAAAATTTCAATATGACGGCTAATCTCTACAAATCTGTAACAAAGCAACTGAAAGATATCTACATACTTATTTGCATTTATTTTCTTTTTAAACAGTTGAAACAACACTTTTAAAGCCTATTTTTAGAAAACAAAATTAAAATCTAGTTATTGCTGAGAATAATTTTGAATCATTCATGCTTATTTCTGCCTGGTACGGAGTTTTAGAAGAATTGTATTCGCGAAAATTTTCAGTTTCGAACGAAATGTCTATATAAATAAATATCTCAATGTAACAAATTTTAACGTTGTGGATCACCGCCAGATGGCAACACTTGAGTCCTACTGACACAAAAAGGTTACCATGGGAATCCAAACTTATATTAAATTTTGGTGAGAATGTATAAGTAATAATTCTAATGATGGATCATAAAAAATTAAAAATATTTATATACGAAGTAGTGTTTAACTATTTTATATTTTTACATGTGTAAAAAATGTCGAGCTGTTTCGTAATTTAACAAACATTAATTTATGAAAAGAAAATTAATCGCAGTGTCGTTAAATATTTTGCTAATTAAGATATAAATTTGAGAAAATGTAGATAGAAGTTTATATGTAGGTAGATGGACATTGCTTTACACCAACTCCTTATATGGAGCTTTTGTAGAAATGCCAAGTTTTTCTTAACTATTGAAAATTAATAACTTATGATTTTGAATCGATTATATACCTTGAAGCATAAAAGAGGAGACTTGGGATTTAAATAAGATTATAATACACAACTAATATAAAAATAAATGTTTAATCCTAAGTGATTTTCACTGCATTGTCAAGAATTTTATAAGATATAAACAATAAAAAATACAAAGTTTAGCTAATGTTACGTACGGAAAATTCTCGTAGCAAAGAACGTGTGCCCGAGGTTGTAAAGAAATGAAACTTGATAACAGTTTTAGTGTACATACAATCTATATAAAACAATTATTTCAAATCATACAATACTTTAGCTATTGTTTACGTTATTAAATTCTGAAGTTTTACGCCGAACGATGGCCGCATGGTTAGAGCACTGACCTTCGAAACCGGAGTCCGTGGGTTCGAGTCCCACTGCGGCATGGATGTTCGTAGCCGTTCGGAATCGGCTTTAAGCAGTAGGTCCCGGTCTCATTAGCCCTCGTGTTGCAAAAAGTAGACCGTAGTGCTCCCAACCAACCTGAAGTTTTACAAAATATTTTACGTTTTAGAAAAACATAGTCAGTGTTTTGGCAACAAAAGTAACAGACAATGTCAAAAAATTTCATATACTGAGAAAAAATATAAAAAGTAAAAAAAGTAACTCATGGAACATTTTAAAGTCACTATAATATGATACCAAATAAACTAACTGGGAAATAAGATTTTTGATGTTTAAGTGTTTCGGCAGTAATTTTTTGTTGCCAATTTCCTGCTTGCAATAACTTATTTGTTTTGAAACTAAAATGCCTAATTCTTTTTTAGAAACACTTAATATATTAATTTTAATTAGTTAACCTCAAATATTCAAACACAAAATAAAATTTCATAATGAATACAAAATTATAGCTTGATATTTGCAATCTTTAAAAACTTTTTACTTTATGTATGTATGTGAGCGAAAAAAATATTCTGAAAAGAACAAAATATAAAATACATTACAACTAAAATGATTATAACTTTAAATACTTTTCAATATTTCAAAATTATTTACACATTTTCTTCTCTTTTTGTAAAATTTGACCAGCGCCTTTGTACCAGAAATTTTACTTGAAGCGTAATCGTTTTGGTTTAATAATAATAACGAAACACTGAAAATTTAGTACGAAAAAATTAAGTAACTTTTGAAAATACTTGCACACAAACTTAAAAAAATATCAATCAGAGAAAAAGGAAGTTTAAAGTTATTAATGACTAAAAAAAGCTGTTTTTAAAATGTTTTAAAATTTAAAGAATTTTTTCCTTGTCATAATAATATAAAATTATTGCTAAGTTATTATTATTTTTGTATATTTGCTATATAATACCTAGATGAACTTGATAAAGGCTGGAAAGAAATAAGCTATCACTTGTCCATATATATAAATGTATAAATTAATACATATACATATACATATACATATATATATATATGTGTGTGTGTATATATATATACATATACATACATATATATACATATATATATATATATATATATATATATATATATATATATATATATATATATATATATATATATATATATATATATATATATATATATATATATATATATGTATATGTATATATATATATATATATATGTATATATATATATATATATATATATATATATATATATATATATATATATATATATATATATATATATATATATATATATATATATATATATATATATATATATATATATATATTCTACATGATTCGGGAATTAAAATCCCCTTGTAAATAGCCGTAGTTAATCAAGAATAAAATAATTTTCCAATTTTATCATTGACTGTGATCCATTCTTCACCTTACCTCACACTCGAGAATATTGAAGTCGTCACAGTGTTAGCAGAATTCAAAGCGAGTAAAGCTTAAAGCAAATAATTTTTAGTCAGCATAATAATAAAATGGAACAACATATATTAAATATAAAAGGGGAAATGATTCCCTATACGGTCTACTGATTCTGACATATGACGAGCTATATGCTGGTAAAAGAATAAAAAAACATCTTAAACTTTATTCAATTCTAATTATATTTAAATTCCTTTATCGAATAATAACAAATACTTAATTTTTAATAAAGAAATATTTATTCCTATGCCGGGTGTCAAGAACTTTAATAAAAGCATTTAAACCAGTAAATTTTTAAGTGTAAAAATCTTTTCTTGTTTAATTGACATTTAGAAAATATGAAAATTTAAATAGCAGCAAGAAAGCTGTAAATATGTTTATATTGCACACACAAGAGATTTTATTTGAAGAAAATCCATTTTTAAATTCATATCTTCCTTGGTTTAAACTAAAACGGCTTGCGTTGAATATTTTAAGATTAATTTTAGAAAACATAGGGCAGAGGTTTATATTTGTCTTTGTACACATAAAAAGTACTGAAATATTAAATTCGCTGTTAAAGTAATTCTTTTAGATTTAAAATAGAAAAAAACCGCTGGAGAAAGTGCTTATTGGATTAAAATGAGAATTATGAGTATTATGTAAATAGTATGAAATACATAAGATCTTTTGGAAAATAATCGAAACAGTAAAACTAATATCGTACTAGATTATACCTACTGTAAAATGAAAAATATAATCTATTTAGATAACTACTCATAAAATATTTACGATTACAAATTACGCTTGCATATTTTTGAAAATAAACAATTTTAAACTAATACAGTCTTGCAGAAGGAAAAATTCTTTATAGAAATTCACAGAAAATTGAAGTTGCAAGCCGTTTTTGAATACATAATTTTCAGTTATAAATGGAAAGATATTTATTTTTGCATACGTATAGATTTTAATTTCTTTAATATATATATTTTTCTTATGTTTATCATATGAAACGAAAACTAAACCATAGATATTTTTATGCTGACATATATTTAAAGCTTTTATTTTTCGAAGCTAATCTCGAGGTTATTTAGTCGATGATCTTCTATCCAATTTCCAATTATAGATAAAATATATAAGATTATAATTAACTTTTCGAAAAATAAGGAATTTTATACTAATATCACTTTCTAGTGAGGAAGATGTATTATATAAAGTCAAAGAAAATTGTAGTCATAATCAGTTTTTGAATATATAAATGTTCATTTCTAAATGTCACGGCATTTTAAATTTATACAATCATATTTTAGTTTCTTTAATTTATGTACTTACATTTTTGTATGTTCTTATGAAAGCAAAATCAAACAATAAATGTTGTTTATGCAAATATACATTTTTAAAGCTTTTTTTAAGTTTATCATAAAACTAGATGGTTAATGGTCTTGCACTCAATCTAATTAGAGTGCAGCATTTGAGCTAAAATTACTTAGTGGAAAACAAAATATTGGCCAAGTCTGTTGATTTGAATTCATTCTTGACTTTTACAAATTTCTATGCCAACAGTAAGTCTCGAACTCACTTATGCGTTCGAATATCTCAGTTCAAATTGAACCTAAAGCTTGTTGGCACCCTGGTTTCGAATGTATATATGCGGGCTTCATTTTTAATGATTATTAGCTGTTCAGACATTGTCCGAAGTACTGCAAGCAAATAATTCAGCCATCAAGTATTCATTTTCCTGTAGTCGAAGTCAAATTAATTTGTTTTACGGTGTACTTGGCAGCCGAAAAGGCACTAACTTAACTTCCGAACAAAACAAAATTATAAACATGATTAACACATAAACATGAGTAACACATTGAAGGGCCGAACGATGGACGATTGGTTAGGGTGCTGGATTTCGGTACCGGAGTTCGTGGGTTCGAATACCACAGTGGCATGGTTGTTCGTAGCCGTTTGGAATCGGCTTTAAGCTGTAGGTCCCGGTCTCATTAGCCCTTGTGTCGCAAAAAGTAGACCGTAGCACTCCAAGCCAAACCAACACATTGACGGACAGTAGGAACAAGTAAAGTTAAAAAAATGAACACTATATGTTTTTGTAATTTTTAGAATATTAGAAGTATAGTTTTACTCTTTCTGCTTAAATAAACTTAATTTTGATTAATTCAGTACCTTTAATTAGATTGCGGCTATAACCGTCATGGCGCCAGTGGACTCGAGACACTAAGTAACCGGACGATTACAGCTATAGCAGCTAAAATTTAAAAGCGTAAATGACGGGTTTAATGACTCAAATAAGCAATTTTTTGTGTACAACAAAGTATTTTTGGGAGTTTTACAATAAATTTAGTTCATAATCAAACAAAAATAAATAAATGACAATAAAATTTATTATAATTTTATAATTATTACACATTATTTTTGGTGTGGAAAACGAACAGATAAGCCAAAATTCAAACCTAAAAAATTGTTTCCCAAACATGACAATAGGCTTCTACTTGTACGCTGACAAATGCATATTTTGCCGATATAGCCGTAGTGTCTAAAAATGACTGTTTCGTTATGGACGGTTATTGCCGTCATGTCTCATAATTCGTTCGACGGCTATAGACACGTTCCGTTAACTAGTTAACAGCAGTGGTTCTCAAACTTTTTACCTTACGAATCCCCAAGGGGACACCTCTTTTAGGTGTGTACGTTTCTCACGATCTCAGGGTACCTGAGCGATCCTTTCTTAGCGTTCTTCCTAGTAGTCTCGAGCTTACCTCTGCAGTGTTTGTTCCATACCGGGTTGGACCACATTAAAATCGGACCATGACGGACCTCTCGTAGGTCAGTGGTGACCTACGTTAGCAGTCCGATGTCATTTCATTAAATTTTTAATACTTATCCGAAGAAAAAAAGTTTTTTTTCTTTCTTACAAATGGTGTTTAACAGCTATTTAATATAGTGATGTTATTGAACAATCCGATGTTAATTTGTTAAATTTTGAATACTCATCTGAAGAAAAAAGGTTATTTTTTTTCGTTTCTTACAAATGATGTTAAACAACTATTTAATATAGTGATGTTATTGAACAGTCCGATGTCATTTCATTAAATTTTTAATGCTCATTCGAAGAAAAAAAAGTTTTTTTCTGTTTATGACAAATTGTGTTAAAAAACTATTTAATGTAGTGATGTTATTGAACAGTCCGATGTTATTTTGTTAAATTTTTAATACTCAACTAAGATAAAAAAATGTTTTTTTTTGTTTCTTACAAATGGTGTTAAACAACTATTTAATATAGTGATGTTATTGAACAATCCGATGTTATTTTGTTAAATTTTTAATACTCATCTGAAGGAAAAAATTTTTTTTTCGTTTCTTAGAAATGATGTTAAACAACTATTTAATATAGTGATGTTATTGAACAATCCGATGTTATTTTGTTAAATTTTTAATACTCATCTGAAGAAAAAAAGTTTTTTTAGTTTCTTACAAATGGTGTTAAACAACTATTTAATATAGTGATGTTATTGAACAGTTCGATGTTATTTTTTTAAATTTGTAATACTCAACCGAAGAAAAAAAGGTTTTTTTTGTTTCTTATAAAATGGTATTAAAAAATAATTAATATAGTGGTGTTATTGAACAGTCCGATGTTATTTTGTTAAATTTTTAATACTCAACCGAAGAAAAAAAGGGTTTTTTTGCTTCTTACAAATGGTGTTAAACAACTATTTAATATAGTGATGTTATTGAACAATCCGATGTTATTTTGTTAAATTTTTAATACTCATCCGAAGAAAAAAAGTTTTTTTGTTTCTTACAAATGGTGTTAAACAACTATTTAATATAGTGATGTTATTGAACAGTCCGATGTTATTTTGTTAAATTTTTAATACTCAACCAAAGAAAAAAAGTTTTTTTAGTTTCTTACAAATGGTGTTAAACAACTCTTTAATATAGTGATGTTATTGAACAGTCCAATGTTATTTTGTTAAATTTTTAATACTCAACCGAAGAAAAAAAGTTTTTTTAGTTTCTTACAAATGGTGTTAAACAACTCTTTAATATAGTGATGTTATTGAACAACAGTCCGATGTTAGTCCGTTCAATTTTTAATATTCCTCCGAAGCAAAAAAAGTTTTTTGTAAGAGGGCTGTTCCTGGTTTTCCGAGAAAAACTGCAGTGGCCTTCCTAAGGTCTGACAGGATATGACTGTTTACAAGACCATTTTTACAAAACTGAAGTGGTGTATTCCAAAGACTGTGATTTGCATGACTCTAGCCATGCATTGACTTTTGAACATTTAAATAGTTGTTTTGCACCTTCTCAGTATGAGGGAGTTGTTAAAATGTATCGGAGAACCTGTAAACTAGTAGTTTAGGTGATAATTGTTCGGCATATCTAAAATAAATAATATTTTATATTTCTTACCATTAAATTGTTTTCTAAAATATAAAAAGAAATCAAGGGAATGTTTATCAATATAAATCAAAATATAAATTTGCCTTAATTTAATTTACTATTAGTTACATTTATGACATAAGTTGTGTGCAAAATCAAGATCTTATGTACGTAATGCAAAAGCTGTCAAGATCAAACATTTTATTTTAAGCAGAAAATTGAATGGGAAAGTAAAATATTGAATTCAAAGTTTTGGTTAAATTCGTTTATTACTTTAAATTCCACAAGGCTGGACATCGTGATTAAAAGCATATATGCTGGTGTGATTCAAGCTTAGCGCATAACCGATTTTCGAATTTCCACTTAATAAGTTTTGAAAGTTTGAACGAAATGAATTACTTTCTGTTTGGTATAATAGTTTGGATTAATTATATTGAATATGCAATATTCGATACACTATTTTATGCTTCGAATTCTCTGACGTGAGCCTGAAAAGCTGTTTATGAAATCATATCAGTAACATTTTCGTTTGCTGGGACAATTTTACTGAAGTTGCAATTACAGTTTTAACTAGAAGCTTAAATACATGTTATATTAAATTTGTTCACACTATATAAGAAAACGACATTATAATCAATTTTTGAATTATTGTTAAACAGAAAATCATTATTTTGCATTTAATTTTAATTTAAACATTGATGAGAGCACTTTAAAAATTAAGGTAACAAGCTCTCTGAGAGAAAAACTTCATTCACGAATTCGAAGACACAAATAGTAATAATAAACAGTAATATATATTGCTAAATTCACATAATAATATTTAGTTTGGAGCCTTACAGTCTACTGTTTTGTTACACGGAGGCTAACGATATTGGGACCTATCGCTTAAAGTCGATTCCGACGGGCGACGAACTTTTATGCCAACAGTGGTATTCGGACCCCAGAACGCCTGTTCTGAAGAACACCACCCTTCCATTTAGCCATAATTTGTCATCGTTGTTAGTCATCGTTGTTAGTAAATCTTATATACTAGCATATAGCCCGTCATATGACGGGATCAGTAAAATTTTTATTTTTCCAGAATTGTAAAGTACCCTATGAGGCAGGTAAAACAAATTTTGCTTTTTGGCTGGGAATTATGTTGTAACAAAAAATAATCGATGATTAATTTAAAATTATCACATATGTGTTTAACCTATTATTTAAGCCAAATATAAAAGAAAATTATTTACGTAATATCTAAGTTCAGTGATGAAACGTATGAAAATAATGCAGGCGATATTTAAATAAATTAAAATAAGAAATGATTAAATGAGATCGTTAAAGGGATGATGTCATAATGCTGGAAAAAAATGTTATTTTTACCTATTTATAAGATAAATTGATAAATTTAATCGCCTACTCTTAACCGGGGAAAATAGGGTTTGAAATAATGGAATTAAAAGCTTGAAAAGAGGGGGAAGGGGTGGATTTCAAACGTTTTAAAGACGACAGTATTTTCTGTGGGATTATGAAGCATATTTATATCAATTTATTTTATTATTACACACAGTGATAATAAAGAGTAATATATATTGCTAAATTTATATAATCATACTTAGTTCAGAGCTTTACAGTCTACTGTTTTTTTACACGGGGGATAACAAGACTGGGTACCTACTGCTTAAAGTCGATTCCGACGGGCTACGATCTTCTATGCCACAGCGGTATTCAGAACCAAGAAATCCGGTTCTGAAGGTAGCTGAATGGTTGAATGGAAGAGCATTGCCCTGCCATTCAGCCATCGTTTGGTTACAGTCATCATTGTTGGTGAATCTTATATACTAGCATATAGCCCGTTATATGACGGGATGAGTAAAATTTTTAATTTTCCAGTATTGAAAAGTACCCTACGAGGCAGGCAAAAAAATGGTTTGTTTTTTGGCTGAGAATTATGTTGCAACAAAAAATTATCGATGATTAATTTAAAATTATCACATATGTGCCTTATCTATTGTTTAAGCCAAATATAAAAGAAAATTTTCTATCTTGCCACATTACGTGATAGGATGGGGAGCAGAGGTTTTAATATTGACAGTGAATATTTGGCGGTACATATGAATGATGACCAAAATTTAGCGAATCGATTGCAAACCGTATGGTTATGTATAAAAAAGAAACACACAAACGAATAAACTTCTTAATTTTCAAAGATATATAAATTAAACTCCAGATATTTATTAGTACGTGAAATAGACTCAGACTTTTATGAAAAAAATTTGTTGTTAATTTTCCAGAATTGTAAAGTACTCTTTGAGGCAGGTAAAAAAATGGGTTGTTTCAAATGGAACGTTTTAAAGACGACAGTATTTTTTGCTGTGACATGAGCCATATTTCTACCAATTTATTTTATTATTACTCACAGTGATAATAAATAGTAATATATATTGCTAAATGCTTATAATGATGATAGGAGCCTTACAGTCTACTGTTTTTTACACGGGGGCTAACAAGACTGGGACCTACTGCTTAAAGTCGATTCCGACGGGCTACGAACTTCTATGCCGCAGCGGTATTCGCATCGAAGAATTCCGGTTCTGAAGGCAGCTGAATGGTAACTGAATGGAACAGCATCGCCCTTCCATTCAGCCATCGTTTGGTTACAGTCATCGTTGTTAGTGAATCTTATATACTGGCATATAGCCCGTCATATGACGGGATGAGTAAAATTTTTAATTTTCTAGAATTGTAAAGAACCCTATGAGACTGGTAAGAAATAGTTTGCCTTTTGGATGGGAATTATGTTGTAACAAAAATTAATCGATGATTAATTTAAAATTATCACATATGTACCTAACGTATTATTTAAGCCAAATGTAAAAAAAAAAATTATTTACGTAATATCTAAGTTCAGTGATGAAACGTGTGAAAATAATTCAGGCGATATTTAAATAAATTAAAATAAGAAATGATTAAATGAGATCGTTAAAGGAAGGATGTCACAATGCTGGAAAAAAATGTTATTTTTACTTATTTATTATATGACAAATTGATAAATTTAATCGCCTGCTGTTAACCGGGGAAAATAGGGTTTGAAACAGTGGAATTAAACACTCAAAAAGGGGGGATAGGGGGGGATTTCGAACGTTTTAAAGACGACAGTAGTTTTTGTGGTGTTATGAAGCCTATTTATACCAATTTATTTTATTATTACACACAGTAAGCATATTTATAACAATTTACTTTATTATAACACACAGTGATAATAAACAGTAATATATATTGCTAAATTCATATAATCATATTTAGTTCAGAGCCTTACAGTCTACTGTTTTTTTTACACGGGGAATAACAAGATTGGGACCTACTGCTTAAAGTCGATTCCAATGGGCTACGAACTTCTATGCCACAGCAGTATTCGGACCAAGAACTCCGGTTCTGAACGTAGCTGAATGGTAGCTGAATGTCTGAATGGAAGAGCATCGCCCTTCCATTCAGCCATCGTTTGGTTACAGTCATCATTGTTAGTGAATCTTATATACTAGCATATAGCCCGTCATATGACGGGATGAGTAAAATTTTTAATTTTCCAGTATTGTAAAGTACCCTATGAGGCAAGTAAAAAGAAGTTTGCTTTTTGGCTGGGAATTATGTTGTAACAAAAAATAATCGATGGTTAATTTAAAATTATCACATATGTCCCTAATCTATTGTTTAAGCCAAATATAAAAGAAAATTTTCTATCTTGCCACATTACGTGATAGGATGAACAGCATAGGTTTTAATATTTACAGTGATTATTTGGCGGTACATATGAATGATGACCAAAATTTAGCGAATCGATTGCAAACCGTGTGGTTATGTATAATAAAGAAATACACAAACAAATAAACTTTATAATTTTCCAAGATAAAAAGCTTAAACGCTAGATATTTATTAGTCCTTGAAATAGACTCCTAGATTTTGTTGTTAATACCGGTGATAAAATTTTCATTTCAACAAAAAATAATCGATGAATAATTTAAAATTATAGATATATGCCTAATCTATTATCTAAGCCAAATATAAAAGAAAATTATTTACTTAATATCTAAGTTCAGTGATAAAACGAGTGAAAATAATGCAGACGATATTTAAATAATTTAAAATAAGAAATTAGATGGTTAAAGAATAACGTCACAATGCTAGAATAAAATGTTATTTTTACCTATTTATTATGTGAGAAAATTGATAAATTCAATCGCCTGCTCTTAAAACGGAAAAATTAGGCTTGAAATAATGGCAACAATGCTCGAAAAGGGGTGGATTTCGAACGTTTTAAAGACGACAGTATTTTTTTGCTGTGATATGAAGCATATTTATACCAATTTATTTTAGAATCGGATCGATAATTTAGGAGAAGGTAAACTTTGAATTTTGCTAACCCTAACTCATCAAGAAACCAATATGGATGCCTCTATCCATTGCAAGTCCAACAGCTTCATAAGTTCGAGGACAGACGGACAGATAACATAGGCTATTATTATGTAGGGGATTTTAGGATCTAGAATCCATAATTTTGTCTTTGAAGGTTGGCAACAAACTAAGTACACTATGTTTTCCTCTGGACTGTACACACTGGGACCTGGCATCAGATACTACACTTTTAAGCAACGATAATTGGTTACATAAGTACTGCTTGTGAGTTTTTGTCTATTATTTCTCAGTGTTTGTTTATATGTAAACCATTTATAATGAAACCCAAAAGAAACTGCTTTTTTAATCAAAAATGAAGAATTTTGTTTTATTAAAAAAAAGAATAACGAATGGTGTTGTAAAATGCAACAAATGTTTAGCGCTATTATAAAAATTAATTCTACTGAAAAGTATCAAAGTTAATGTTATTTAAATTTATACATTGTGTATGTGTAATAAATAAGCTTGTTTAAAATTATTGTTACGAATTTGTTTATTGAATCGTAGATTTAGCATGGGACTCTATGAGTATCTCGCCAAATTGGCGAGATATCGGCTCTTTGGTGAGATATCGGCTCTTTGGCGACAATTTTGGCAACTTATTTTTGTCGCCAAGTTCATCTCCAAGTTCGTTGCCAAGTGTCGCCAAATGTTGCCAAGTGGGGCGTCATGTAACAACTTTCGGTTCCGGTTTCTGGAATATTCCAGCAGTTTCGTCAGGCCTATATAAGGCAGACAGAGTCCCATGCAGAGAGAGTCGTTAAGTGGATCTCTCGGTGTAAGGAGCACGCACGGTGTGTTGTGTTTCACCGGTGCTTGTTGTTTGATGCAGAAAGAGTTGTTAAGTCTCGGTTCAGAGAGTACGCACGTTTGTTGTATCTTTTCCAAACTGATTGCGAATAAAGTATTTGTCTTCGTGCTGTAGTCTTGCTTAAAGTCCATTCAATCCCCGAACCCAGCGTTGAAGTTCGTAACATTATTATTATTATTGATAGGGGATATATTGTCCGTCGGTACACCAATCTATAGCAACTGCCATATAAGAATAATGATAATTTAGTCAACTTAGGCAATCTACCAAGGCTTACTCGGTTTTAAAAAATTGTTTACGCTTCAGTCTGGTAATATGCATTTAACATATTACAAGAAATGACTTGGTCCCTTTTCTACACCTTACTGATTAAAAAACCAAATACTTATACCAAATATCTCAAAACAAAACATTTCGGATTTTACCGGTTTTACTTGTTTGCAGAACATATAGGAATATTACTATTACATAAGCAATATATGTCACTGTAATGAAGAACGTACGAAAGCGTGAGGTTGATAATGAAATACATTTACTCATGCTTCATAAATAGGAAGAGGGTTTACTGAAAATGTATAGTAATCAGTGAAGAGAAAATACGGAATGTTAATAATTTCCTATATGATAATAACCTCAAATAATGGCGAAAGTAAAAGCATTGTGTTATCTCTATGCTTCTTATCTATTAATAGGAAATAATTAAATTTAGAATATGAAAATTGATTGTGCTAAATCGTTACAATTACACACATATGCCCTATATAATAATAGCCTAAGGTATCTGTCCGTCTGTCCTCGAATTTATGAAGCGATTGGACCTGGAATGGATAGAAACATCCATATTGGATTCTTGATGAGTTAGGGTTAGCAAAATTCAAAGAGAGTAAAGTTTATCTTCTCCTAAACTATCGATTCGATTCTAAAATAAGTTGGTATAAATATGCTTCATATCCCAGCAAAAAATACTGTTATCTTTAAAACGTTCGAAATCCACCCCTTCAATCCTTTTTGAGCTTTTAATGCTATTATTTCAAGCTCTATTTATCTCGGTTAATAGCAGGTGATTAAATTTATCACACAATAAATAGGTAAATATAACATTTAATTCTAGTATTATGACGTCATTCCTTTAACCCTCTCATTTAATCATTTCTTTTCTTAAATTATTTAAATATCATCTTAATCATTTTCATGCGTTTTATCACTGAACTTAGATATAATGCAAATAATTTTCTCTTATATTTGGTTTAAATAATAGATTAGGTACATATGTCATAATTTTAAATGTAATCATCGATTATTTTTTGTTGCACGATAATTCTCAGCCAAAACATAAACCATTTTTTTACCTACCTCATAGGGTACTTTACAATTATGAAAAATAAAAAATTCTACTGATCCCGTCATATGGTGGACTATATGCTAGTTATTAATGTTTGATAAATTAAGGTAATCGACCACGTTCAAATAGCGATTTTCGTGAAAAATATCGAAAAATATTTTATTAATTTATTTTAAAGATCAGTCCTTTAGCTTTCAAAAACAGTTTACAGTTTGTTTGTACAGTCATTAGAATTCATGATACAGCTGTTTAATCATCACCGGAAGTGTCGAAAAGACACTGGAAGTGAGTTGTTAAAGGGCTTGACTTTGAGTGTTAGCATGAAAATCGACTTAAATAGCTTCTAAACAAACAAATAAATTACTCCAATATATTTCTGAATGTTTATTAAAGTATAAACACTTAATGAATTTATCCAATAAAGTCTTTAAATTGAATTTTTGAAAAACTGTGATTTTTGCTACACCACCACTCTTCAACAGTCATAACTGCTAAAATAATTTTTAGAATTTAATTAGAATTTAACTGTATGTTTTTATGTATGTATTGAACCTCATGATTATAAATATATTCATTTTGATATGAGTTATGGGCATTTAGGACAGAAAAGTCATTATTTTTTTCTTGAATTTTTGCTCTAAATTACTTGATTGGCTGTAACTCATATATTTTAGAATATTTTCATCCTGGAGGTTCAATGCATACATAATGGATGTATGTCTACATTTATCCAAGTAAAAGTGACATGTTTTGAGTATTTTTTTAGTTAGGAATGTTGGAATAAAGCGAAAAATTCCTTATTTTTTCTCTATTTTTGACAATATTTAAGACAATATATATGTATATATGTTTATTTTAATATTTTTCTATGTCTTATAAACTATTACTGCAATAATTAAAAATATATTTCTATAAAAACCTTATTTAAAAATTTTTGCTCCGAACGTGGTCGATTAATGTAAAAAAATCAAAACATCTCTTCAATCTAAAAATCTATAATGAACAAGAGTAAACAATTATTACTTTTCAAACCATAAAAAGATAGTTAATTTTAATGTTCTGCAATTGTCAATGAATTTTTTTTGCATAGAATTTAAATATTTGTTATGCAAGAAAGAACAATTTTTAACTTTTTCTTTTACCGTTACATAGCATAAATGCGATCCATTCATAATATTTTTAGGAATGAATATTCACTCTCTACGTCATACTGTGATATTTACTGAAGCATGTAGATCAGACTTGACGACGCGTTGTGAATAATTTGTTTAAATTTCATTTTCACTAAGGCATAAACATGAAATAAACATTATTGCAGTTGACTGATACTTTCTTTATGATCTAGAAACAGTTTCTGTCTTTTACAGTTCAGTGAAACTTATACATGAATATACATTATTCTATTTTATTCCCATAAAATATGTATTTATTGATTTTTTTTAAGGACAAACGTCTCTACGGATTTTATTTTTGCAGATGTCTTTAGCATATATAGAACGTCGAATTCACTTCCGTGATCTATTACAAATAAAAAGTAATATACAGTTCCATGTTAGCAATTATAATCAGAAGAGGATTGAGTAGAAAATATTTGTTTAATAAAAGCATTATAAGAAATATCGAACATTTTAAAGCATTTTCTTAATTGTTGTTATAACAATGAGAAAAGTAAAGTGATTAATTTTGAAATTTAATGAGTATTTGCAGCATCAACATCTATTCTAATATCATATTTGCATATATCTTAGTACAGAAATAACGTCAAAATTGCTCCATGTCATTCCACAAATAAGAGATATTTTGACTTTTCTATGGTAGAAAATATATAGAGAGAACATTAGATGAAAACTTTGTGTAGTAAAAAACTTTATGAGAATAAATAGCCAAATATTAAAAAGTATATTTTAATGTATGTTGCGTGCAGTGAGAAGTAAACTGCTTAATTTTAAAACCTAATGAGTTCTTCAAGCCTCATCATCTATTCTGATATTGTATTTGCATATATCTTAGTATAGAAATAACATCAAAATTGCCCCATGTCATTCCACAAATAACAGAAATTAGGACTTTTCTATGGTAGAAAATATATAAAGAGAACAGTAGATGAAAGCTTTGTTTGATAAAAAGGTTTATGACAATAAATAGCGAAATTTAAAAAATATATTTTAAAACTGTATGTTGCTACAAGTGAGAAGTAAACTGTTTAATTTTAAAACCTTCAGCATATATAGAAGGTTGAATACTCTTCCGTGATCTATTACAAATAAAAATAATATTCTGTTTCCAAGTTAGAAATTATAATCAGAAGAGGATTGAGTAAAAAATATTTATTTAATTAAAGCATTACAACAAATATCGAACTTTTTAAAGCCTTTTTTAATTGTTGTTATAAAAATGAGAAAAGTAAACTGATTAATTTTGAAATTTAATGAGATTTGAAGCATCAACATTTATTCTAATATCATATTTTCATATATCTTAGTATAGAAAGAACATCAAAGTTGCTCCATGTCATTTCCCAAATAACAGAAAATATGACTTTCCGATGGTAGAAAATATGGGGAGAAAACAGTAGATGAAAACTTTGATTTATAAAAAGCTTTATGACAATAAATAGCGAAATTTAAAAAATATATTATAATGTATGTTGCTACAAGTGAGAAGTAAAGTGTTTAATTTTGAAACCTAATGAGTTTTTGAAGCATCAACACCTATTTTAATATCATATTTGCAGTATAGAATGAAAGTCAAAATTGCTCCATGTCATTCCACAAATAATAGAAATTATGACTTTTCAATGGTAGAAAATAGTAGATGAAAACTTTGTTTAATGAAAAGCTTTATGACACTAAATAGCGAAATTTTAAAAATACATTTTAATGCATGTTACTACAAATGAGTAGTAAACTGTTTAATTTTGAAACCCAATGTGTTTTTGAGGCATCAACATCTATTCTATATCATATTTGCAGTATAGAAAGAAAGTCAAAATTGCTCCATGTCATTCCACAAATAACAGGAATTATGACTTTCCTATGGTAGAAAATATAGGGAGAAAATAGTAGATTAAAACTTTGTTTAATAAAAAGCTTTATGACAATAAATAGCGAAATTTTAAAAATATATTTTAATGTATGTTGCTACAAGTGGGAAGTAAACTGTTTAATTTTGATACCTAATGAGTTTACGAAGAATCAACATCTTTCTAATATCATATTTGTATAGAATTTGTATTATACTTAGTACAGAAAGAACGTCCAAATTGCTCCATGTCCTACAACAAATAACAGAAATTATGATTTTCCTATGGTAGAAAATATAGGAAGAAAATAGTAGATGAAAACTTTGTTTAATAAAAACCTTATGACAATAAATAGCGAAATATTAAAAGTAACTTTTAATGTATGTTGCTACAAGTGTGAAGTAAACTGTTAAATTTTGAAACCTAATGAGTTTTAGAAGCATCAACATCTATTGTAATATCATATTTGCATATATCTTAGTATAGAATGAACGTCATATATGCTCCATGTCATTCCACAAACAACAGAAATTATGACTTTTCTATGGTAGAAAATATAGGGAGAAAATAGCAGATGAAAACTTTGTTTAATAAAAAGTTTATGATATTAAATGGAGAAATTTTAAAAATATAATTTAATGTATGTTGCTACAAGTGGGAAGTAAACTGTTTAATTTTGAAACCTAATGAGTTTTAGAAGCATCAACATCTATTCTAATATCATATTTGCATATATCTTAGTATAGAATGAACGTCATATATGCTCCATGTCGTTCCACAAACAACAGAAATTATGACTTTTCTATGGTAGAAAATATAGGGAGAAAATAGCAGATGAAAACTTTGTTTAATAAAAATCTTTATGATAATAAATGGAGAAATTTTAAAAATATAATTTAATGTATGTTGCTACAAGTGGGAAGTAAACTGTTTAATTTTGAAACCTAATGAGTTTTAGAAGCATCAACATCTATTCTGATATCATATTTGCATATATCTTAGTATAGAACGAACGTCAAATATGCTCCATGTCATTCCACAAACAACAGAAATTTTGACTTTTCTATGGTAGAAAATATAGGGAGAAAATAGTAGATGAAAACTTTGTTTAAAAAAAGCTTTATGATAATAAATGGAGAAATTTAAAAAATATAATTTAATGTATGTTGCTACAAGTGGGAAGTAAACTGTTTAATTTTGAAACCTAAGGAGTTCTTGAAGCTTCAACATCTATTCTGATATCATATTTGCATGTAATTTAGTATAGGAAGAACGTCAAATATGAAATATGTCATTCCACAAATAACAGAAATTATGACTTTTCTATGGTAGAACATATAGGCAGAAAATAGTATATGAAAACTTTGTTTAATAAAAAGAATTATGACAATAAATAGCTAAATTTCAAAAATATATTTTAATGTATGTTGCTACAAGTGGGAAGTAAAATGTTTAATTTTGAAATCTAATGAGTTCTTGAAGCCTCAGCATCTATTCTAATATCATATTTGCATGTACCTTAGTATAGAAAGAACGTCAAATATGTTCTATATCATTCCCCAAATAACAGAAATTACGACTTTCCTATAGTAGAATATATATAGAGAAAACAGTAGATGAAAACTTTGTTTCTTAAAAAGCTTTATAACAATAAATAGCGAAATTTAAAAAATATATTTTAATGTATGTTGCTACTAGTGAGAAGTAATTCGTTTAATTTTGAAATTTTATAGAAATTTTGAAGTATCATTGACTATAGTGATCTCATTTTTGTCTAGATGTATATTTTATCATTGAAAGAAAGTCAAATAGGTTCTGTGTCACTTCACAAATAAAAAACAATATGAATGTGTGTGGTAGAATATATAATTAAAAGAGGTTATTGTATGAAAATTTATTTAATAAAGTGTATTATGATAAAAAATACCAAATTTTTATTAGAAATTTTTAATTGCTGTTTACTCAGCTCAGAAGAAAATTGCTTCTTTTGAAATTTATTAATTTGTCAAAATAGTACCAATTATACTAATTTAAATTTTGGAACTTTTTAAAGCTTTTTTTAATTGTTGTTATAACAATGAAAAAAGTTAACTGATTAATTTTGAAATTTAATGAGTTTTTTAAGCATCAACATCTATTCTAATAGCCTATTTTCATATATCTTAGTATAGAAATAACATCAAAATTGCTCCATGTCATTTCACAAATAACAGACATTATGACTTTTCTATGGTAGAAAATATAGGGAGAAATTAATAGATGAAAACTTTGTTTAATAAAAAGCTTTATGACAATTAATAGTGAAATTTAAAAGATATATTTTAATGTATGTTGCTAGACGTGGGAAGTAAACTGTTTAAATATGAAACCTAATGAGTTTTCGAAGCATCAACATCTATTCTTATATCATATTTGTATAGAATTTGTATTATATCTTGGTACAGAAAGAACATCCAAATTGCTCCATGTCCTTCAACAAATAACAGAAATTATGACTTTCCTATGGTAGAAAATATAGGGAGAAAATAGTAGATGAAAACTTTGTTTAATAAAAACTTTATGACAATAACTAACGAAATATTAAAATTATATTTTAATCTATGTTGCTACAAGGGGGAAGTAAACTGTTTAATTTTGAAACCTAATGAGTTTTTGAAGCATCAACATCTATTCTAACATCATATTTGCATATACCTTAGCATAGAAAGACCATTAAATATGCTCCATGTCATTCCACAAAAAACAGAAACTATGACATTTCTATGGTAGAAAATATAGGGAGAAAACTGTAGATGAAAACTGTGTTTAGTAAAAAGCTTTATGGCAATAGATAGCAAAATTTTAAAAATATAGTTTAATGTATGTTGCTACAAGTGAGAAGTAAACTGTTTAATTTTGAAACCTAATGAATTTTTGAAGCATACATCTAATATCATATTTGCATACATCTTAGTATAGAAAGAACGTCAAAATTGCTCCCTGTCATTCCACGAATAACAGAAATTATGACTTTTCTAGGATAGAAAATATATAGAGAGAACTGTAGATGAAAACTTTGTTTAATAAAAAGCTTTATGACAATGAATAGTGAAATTTAAAAAATATATTTTAAAACTGTATGTTGCTACAAGTGAGAAGTAGACTGTTTAATTTTGAAACCTTTAGCATATATAGAATGCCGAATACTCTTCCGTGATCTATTACAAATAAAAATAATATGCTGTTTCCAAGTTAGAAATTATAATCAGAAGAGGATTGGGTAAAAAATATTTATTTAATTAAAGCATTACAACAAATATCGAACTTTTTAAAGCCTTTTTTAATTGTTGTTATAACAATGAGAAAAGTAAACTGATTAATTTTGAAATTTTATGAGTTTTTGAAGCATCAACATCTATTCTAATATCATATTTTCATATATCTTAGTATAGAAAGAACGTCAAAGTTTCTCCATGTCATTTCCCAAATAACAGAAAATATGACTTTCCTATGGTAGAAAATATGGGGAGAAAACAGTTGATGAAAACTTTGATTTATAAAAAGCTTTATGACAATAAATAGCCAAATTTTAAAAAGTATATTTTAATGTATGTTACGTGAAGTGAGAAGTAAACTGTTTAAATTTAAAACCTAATGAGTTCTTCAAGCCTCATAATCTATTCTGATGTTGTATTTGCATATATCTTAGTATAGAAATAACATCAAAATTACTCCATGTCATTCCACAAATAACAGAAATTATGACTTTTCTATGGTAGAAAACATATAGAGAGAACAGTAGATGAGAACTTTGTTTAATAAAAAGCTTTATGAGAATAAATAGCGAAATTTTAAAAAGTATATTTTAATGTATGTTGCGTGAAGTGAGAAGTAAACTGTTTAAATTTAAAACCTAATGAGTTCTTCAAGCCTCATAATCTATTCTGATATTGTATTTGCATATATCTTAGTATAGAAATAACATCAAAATTACTCCATGTCATTCCACAAATAACAGAAATTATGACTTTTCTATGGTAGAAAACATATAGAGAGAACAGTAGATGAGAACTTTGTTTAATAAAAAGCTTTATGAGAATAAATAGCGAAATTTTAAAAAGTATATTTTAATGTATGTTGCGTGAAGTGAGAAGTAAACTGTTTAATTTTGAAACCTAATGAGTTCTTGAAGCCTCATCATCTATTCTAATATCATATTTGCATATATCTTAGTATAGGAAGAACGTCAAAATTGCTCCATGTCATTCCACAAATAACAGAAATTAGGACTTTTCTATGGTAGAAAATATAGAGGGAAAACAGTAGATGAAAACTTTGTTTGATAAAAAGCTTTATGACAATAAATAGCGAAATTTAAAAAATATATCTTAATGTATGTTGCTACAAGTGAGAAGTAACCTGTTTAATTTTGAAACCTAATGAGTTCTTGAAGCCTCATCATCTATTCTAATATCATATTTGCATATACATTAGTATAGAAAAGCGTAAAATGTGATCCATGAGAAGTAATTTGTTTAATTTTGAAATTTTATTGAAATTTTGAAGTATCATTGACTGTAGTGATCTCATTTTTGTATAGATGTATACTTTATAATTGAAAGAAGGTCAAATATATTCTGTGTCACTTAGCAAATGAAAAACAATATGAATGCGTGTGGTAGAATATATAACCAAAAGAGGTTATTGTATGAAAAATTTTTTAATAAAGTGTATTATGATAAAAATTACCAAATTTTTATTATAATTTTTTAATTGCTGTTTACTCAGCTCAGAAGAAAACTGCTTCTTTTGAAATTTATTGATTCGTCAAAATAGTACCAATTATAGTAATTTAAATTTTTTTGATATCTAAGTCACCTCAGAAAACACAAAAATAATATTTTGGTTTTAATTAAAAATATAGTTTAATTGAAAGTGCAATTAAAGGTGCTCTCAAATTGACTATCATGTCAATGGTCATAACTCAAAATCAAATAAACTATCACTGTTTTCTATACCTCAAAGTAAGTATCATAATATTCTTTAACTATAAATTTGAATTACAATTATATGATTAAAGTAATAACTTGAAATACTATAGATAATAGATTAATATTAAAGAAAGTTTCCATAAACGTTACAATAATACATGGTGTATACATTTATAATAATGAAAAGATCATATAATAGTTATAATCCTGACTGTAGTTGAGATTTTTTATAAACTGTCAAAAAAGGTACCATTAAAATTGAAGCTAATATGATTCATGACTTTTTTCAGTATGATATTTATCGTACATAAATACTATGAAAAAACACATTTTGAGGCAAAGCAAAATAACTTTTTAGTGCAGTTTTTAAAATTGTAAAAAGATAATTTTAAAATTCTCCCAATTTATAAATCACCCT
>CM063501.1:149676119-149678619 GCA_032207245.1 Pardosa pseudoannulata
AAATGTTTTCACCCTAAGTGAGAAACTAAATATAAAATTCCAAATTGTTTGCTAAAAAATAACTTTTAGTTTTGTAAAAGATGCTACATTTAGAGCAAGAGTAAACTTAGAGCTAGAGAAAAATTTGGATGAAAATCTGATATTTCTGTCTCTTAATTTTGAAACATAATTAAGAACAAGAAGCATGATCTGTTATTCATATATTTGTCATCTTCTAATTAATATATTTATTATTATTTTAACGTCTTATCTTGTGTAAAAATAATCTTTTCTGAATGAAATTAATTAATATGAATTATCGTATGAAATATTTATAGGTGTTAATTGCAAATTATACATTTAAAAATTCATTCATAAAGAAAAGCCTTTTATATCTATAAATCTTCTAAGTACTAGGGGTTTACAGTAACTTTTATGGAAAACAGAGATAATAGCTGAATTACCATGAGATTGAAATACATATTTGAGATCTTTACTTATTTTCCTAAAATATTCATAATACAACTACATATGCTCTTCTTATCTAATATATATAAATTATTCAATGTAATCTTAGATCATTGATAAATAATAAGCAATAATTATGTCGTTAGAACTGTGTGAGTAGGTGTATTTGTTTGCTATATATATATATATATATATATATATATATATATATATATATATATATATATATATATATATATATATATTTGGTATATATTTCAAAATATTATTATGGTCTTTTTTTTTTCATTTTAATTTTGATCAGGAAAGATAATGTTAGTATTACCAAAAAAATATTGAAAACATTTATTTAAGGATAAGTTGCGTACTGAAATTTTCTTTAGTCTTCAATGGTAAATACTGTGTACTTAATTGTCTATGATAGTCTTTCTTTTCAGATTTTCTGTTCATTCATGTTTTCTGTGTCTTTTTACAAAGGGTGGCTTTTAAAAGTAAACATACTAACACTTAGCACATACCTATTTATTTTATTTTATTTATTTTATATTATTTATTTTATGCTATTTCTTTTCTTTTATCTATTTTATTTTATGTCATTTTATTTTATTTTATTTTATTTTATTTCATTTCCTTTTTTTATTTTATTTTATTCCATTTTATTTATTTTTTTATTCACTTAACACATACCTATTTCTTTTATTTCTATTTTTAATCATTATCCATCGCATTTTGTCATAGACATTGCCAGTGATTTGGCCAGTTATGGTATGTTTAGTGTTCAAATTGAACTCATTTAAGCGCTTCCTCCAACTTTATAAAAGTTCAATTTTATAGTTCAAATTGTTTCTGTCCAATTATATTTCCCGATTTCGTCCGAATTTTCGGTTACGACTTTAAATCATGATGTCCTTTTGATCTCCTTTGTCCACATGTTTCAGTGTCAATCCTTTACCAAAATTAAAGTGTAAATGATTAGTGTACAATTTAAAAGTAATTAATAAGCCAGTTGTAATAAGTTATCGATAAATATTTAGAGCAAAATTTAGCTGACAATATTTAATTTACTTTAAGTATATATGCCTACTTAACCCTACTTTGAATGAATTTTTTATTCATATTTGTACACACACATGTTTAAAAATATTTAAAACATTATGATTTTTTTCTATTGAAACTTTATAAATTTTTTTAGTGCTTTTTAAATAAAAATTTGTGTGCCATACTATGCTGATAAACTGAGTTGTGTTTGAGCATACATACATTTAATATGAATTATAAATACCCTTAATAAATATATGAAGAATATTAATAAAAAATTAAAACTAAATACCTTGATCAATAGGGAAAAAAATTCTTGGTTCAAGAGTTAAAAATACGAATAAAGCGTAATATAATAGCCAGACGACCGGTCTATGCAGTACTTATATTAAATTTGTTCTCAAAGGTACAATACGCAATTATTTTTATCTAGTGAAGAAAATCAGAATGAATTTGGTAAGTATTGGTGGATATTCAAACCATTCTAAAATTCAAGGATGCATAAAGAACCAAACTCTATTTTTATATCTATTATAGTATAGGATGAAACTTTAATTGATTCATATTATTATATCTCGTATTCCTACTGATTATATTGATTCTTATTATTATAGCTCATATTCATATTTATTATATTGATTCATACTACTATATATCATATTCATATTGATTATATAGATTCATATTATTATACCTCATGTTTATATTGGTTATATTGATTCATATTATTATATCTCATATTCATATCGATTATATTGATTCATATTACTATACATCATATTCATATTGATTAATATTATTATACCTCATGTTCATATTGGTTATATTGACTCATATTATTATATCTCATATTCATATTGATTATATTGATTCATATATTCGATATATTGATTAATTTTATTATATCTCACACTCATAAAGATTAGATTGTTTCATATTATTATATCTCATTCATATCGATTATATTAATTCATACTAATGTACATCATATTCATATTGATTATATTGATTCATA
>CM063501.1:149683619-149708915 GCA_032207245.1 Pardosa pseudoannulata
CCTGAATAAATAGCCAAACGATGGCCGATTGGTAGGGCGCTTCTCATAGGTACTGGAGTACTCACTTGCCCTCGTGATTAAAACAGTAGACCGTAGAACTACAAACAAAACCTAAATAAATAAACAAAATAAAAAACTTTGATTTTACATTAACAACTTGCGCAACATTAAACAAAATTTATTATCTTTTACCATGAAATGGTATTTCAAAGTATACCTTTCCTTAAAGAAAGTTTGTTTTAAAAATTTGTAGAATTCTATAACGTTTTTCATTCATTCACTGTTTAAAATAACTTGATTATCTTTGAACTTTAAGGTATCAAAAATATTATTTTTGAAAATAATTCAGTTTTGCACAAAGTTTAATCAATTTTTACGATCTTCAACACAAAATGTACGCTTAAAAATAACAAAAGAACAGCGCAAGCTTTCGTTTATTTTTATTTGTTTATATATTCATATTTACTTTTGATAGAATGGTGGAAAGTACTGACGGTTTTTGAATTAGATTTATTCACAGGTATGTACTTTAAAACTAAGTTTTTACAAAATAAGCTGCTTATTGTTTAACAAATTGGAATAGTGAGACTTGATTTATAGGAGGCGAGGTGTGTTTGCAGAAAAACTAACGAAAATTTACTCAAGATAATGAATTTGTTACAAAATGTTTTTAAATTATGCTAAAGGAACAAGAGAACTTAAATCTAGTTTTTTTTAGTTGAAAATCTAACTGTATTGTTAATGTAAATATAAATAATGTTACTACACAAATACAAAAAAATTAAAATCTGTAAAATCTTACTACAATATAAACTTTTTTAAATAGAAATGCAATTGTTCCACAGCAATGTTAAGAATGCTTTCAATACTATGAATATTAATTCATTGCATTTCTTTTCTTTGTTAAAAATTTGTATAGAAATATAAATAAGGATTGATGATCAATTTTGTTGAATACAATTTATACTGAGACACATTTAATTTTGTAGAGAATTTTGACATTGTCTTTCTTTGTGCCACGGTATTACATAAAAAGATACAAAGTTTTACGACAGCTTTAATAAAATATCTTCAGATACAGTACTGTTTGTTATATTAAATTTGTTGTTTTATAGAATGCGGATTTTAATCGGAAATGTACTTACACGTAAACATATAATAATCCTAAATACATTATTTTACTTTACGTATAATTGTTTTCGAGTTACATATGGATACTTTAATAAATGTTAAATTGATATTTATTATTATATAGTGTAAACTACAGTTAAATGTGGAGGAGTACAACATGATGGTACAAGAATATTAAATACAAAATTTCAACATTTTACGACTAATCAATTCTTATTTATGCAAGATACACATGGAAATAAAAATCGTACACATGTCAAGACACGTACAAACGTCAAAACAAAACTAATCCAAATTTGCACAGGGATCATCAAAATGAATATTTAAATTTTCAAAATTAAAATTTCCGTGTACGCACGTACAGGTGTAACGCTTAAACTTCGAAAAATTGATTAAAGTACCGTAAAATGAGAATTTGAGGTGAACACTGCAGTTTTTTGCAATTTCGATATTTCCTTTATTTCATACAAGAAAGTAAAAAATCCGAATTTCTTGTGAAAATTCTATATGCATACATAAAGTATTTCCTGTGAATTAACTATTCAACTTACATAGCTACTCATTTTAGAGATAAATAGCCAAACATATTTAAATGATTTTGAAATTAATAATAAAAGAAAAATTTAAAATCTCAAACATTTTTAAAATCACCAAAATATTGAATTTAAAAAAACTAATATATAATTACTAATAAATAATAATAAACTAATAAATAATAATATATACTAATATATTAATATAATTTGTTTAGTTACATGTTAATGTATATGTGTAAGACATGAAAATATTTGCAATGAATTAACTATTTAATTTATCTAGAAATACCCATGCATATTTAAACGATATTTTTAAAAAGTAATAAGTGATAAAATTGAAAAGAAAAACACACGGAGCATTTGTAAAACACTTGAAATATTGAAATTTTAAAAAATGTGTGAAATACATATTACTAGGATTTGTGTCATTACATGTCAATCTATAAAAGTCAAGAAATCAAGAATATCAAGAAATTAATAAATATTTATTAATATAATTTGTTCAGCTACATGTTGAATATATGTGTAAGATATGAAAGTATTTGCAATTAATTAACTATTCAGTCTATCGAGAACTACCCATGCATATTTAAGTTATATTTTTAAGTAATAATAAAAGACAAAATTGAATATAATATCACTCAGAGCATTTTTAAAACTCTTAAAATATTCATATTTGAAAAAAAAATTGTGATATACTTATTAATATGATTTTTGTCATTACATGACAATGTATAAAATTACGAAGTTAATAATTTAAAATTAATAATTTCCTTAATAGTTTTCTGATCCCCTTAATTTTGACTCTGAATGGCAAAATGTATTACCTCACTACTAGTTTTTGAAGCCAAAAGTCGTTAGATAAAGTCGTTTTAAGAAGATTAAAAAATGCCTCGTAAGTCTAAAATTTTAATTAACCTGCTGTCGATTTTAAACAAAGTCTTATAAAACTGTTCTGTGTTCTGTTATTGCATCTTTGATTAACTGAAAACAATAATTTTATTTTTAACTTAGCATTCTATTAAAGGAAAACATTTCTTTTTCTTATAGCATTAGTTTTTCTGTTAAAAAAAAGTATTCTATAATCAATTTACAGTAACTGTAAATTGAAGAGAAAAACTTATTTTTTTAAAAATGCTTTGGGAAAGAAAATTTAGTCAGAGTACCTAAAATTATGACTTAATTTATTAAAAAAGTTTTCTTTTATTATGTAAACATAAAGCTTGTAACAAAAATTCTGATGTTTTCATTTTTTAACGAAACATTCAACATTTTAAAAACACAAAATGTTTTTTTTAAATAAGTCCCTTTTCTTCCAAATTTTAATTTGAGTAAATTGAATTGCCTTTTTTTGGTTCTGATGATTGGTCTAGAATAACTTTTCTTTTTAAATATTTTTTAACCTAGAGATGGAGACACATTTTCTATAAAATCTCTATAAAATTTGAATATTTTTAAATATAAATTAATCATAAAAAAGTTTAACACTTATCGAAAAAATGGTTTATATTTTTTTATATTGCTTTAAACAATTAACTAAAACTCACCCTAAATATTAATTCTTAAGAAATAAATGCGATTAAGTTCTCCAAACGATAAAATCTTGTGATCGGAATGAAAAAGTCTATAATGCCCTCAAATTATAAAATTGTTGCAAGAATTTAATCTTTTTTTATTTTTGTATTGCCTTGGATTCTGATCAGAAAATGGCATACCAAAGATAATTAATTTTTCTAATTATTCCTGATATATACTTTTATCATCTGGCAACGAAAGATCTTATCTAAAAATAAGGCAATTTGTCGCTACGTCACGAACTACTATAATGCCCTTTCCATTCATCTTCAGGTTTACAACAGCCAATAGACAATCAATAAACTTTCCTTCCGTTTGAAACTAAAGTCAGAATTGTCATAATTTGAGAATTTGCTCTACTTCGTGAAATCGCCTTATACACAGCTCTTTTGGCGTTTGTATGTTTTGTAATTTGCTATTGCAACTCTAGGTTGTCATAGCAAATGTAAATATTGCCGACTTTTTCTTCACGGAGTAAGTAAAAAAAATATACCATCTACTTCCATCATAACAATCTATTATACTCCCTTTTTATTTACACATTTCCCTTTTCTAAAGCTTAAATATCGACTTTCAAAGTTTGAAATTTTTGGTACATTTTGGCAACTTGAAAATGCTCTAGATGAGTTATTTTTAAAATTTTATTCGAATTTCTGGACATTGTTTTTCAAAGTGTTTGTCATAAAACTGGATGTATTTTTTAAAGGTTAAGTATTTTGGGAAGTTACCGTGTGAAATATAAAGAAACAACGAAAATTACAGATAAAACTTTGTGCAAATTAACAAAAATATATTCTGGGAAATCCAAAAATTCCAGACCAGCTTTAAAAATGAAAGATTTGACAAGGAATTAAAATAAACGTTTGCACCAAACAGATGGAAGTTAAACCTTTTTTGTGACATAAGTGAAAAATAAGTCTCGATTAGTTTTTTTTAAATCTCTATACAGTGTTACCAGATTTCGGCTTTTAAATTTTGAAAAGTGGTAGACTGTTTAACCCTTTAACGGACAGTGGTTTCGGAGCGAAACCACCCGTTAAATTCTTTCTCTGCGTTTGAAAGACATAGAATAGACTTTCAGGTTTTCTATGTTTATGCCATTTCCAACTCACAACAAAGAGTAAACAAGAGCTCTATACTTCATTTGAAATATACGTGGTTAAACTTACTTTACTTGGAAAGTCAGTAATATGATTTTTTCACTTATAAACCCAAATAAATGTCTATACAAACAACACTTATAAATTGTTTATGTTTGGTACGGTCTACTGTCTTTCAACACGAGGGTGAATAAGACCTAGACCTACAGCTTAAGGCCGATTCCGAATTGCTACGAACATCCATACCTGCAGTAGGATTTTAACCCATGAATTCCGGTACCTAAAACCATCGCTGTATTTTATGGCCATCGTTCGACTGTAAATTGGTTAGTTTTTCTTTATCATACCCTTTTAGATAATAATCATTGTTTCTGCAGCATAATTAAACCTTTAAAACAGCCTTTTCACCCCGTACAAGAGGCTGGATTTTGCACTTTAACCACTCCTCAAAAAATGTTAAAAAAAAATAGGCATTTAAATGTATAAAGTTTATAGATACCATTTATAAAATAATTAAATTAAATCCCCAAGAAATTATAATAATGACCTTTAAAGGGTTAAAAGAGCATCCGCGTGTGATAATGATCAAAGCTCTAACTGATGCCCAAAAGGACTATTTTCACTGACTAAACACTCTTCACTTTTTGTTTAACTGTAATTTAGGTATGAGGAAATTGACAACGCGGCATTATGGACAAATATCATTACACTACGAGATTTTAATGATCAATAATGTGTTTTGCCAAAAGGTTTCAGAAGTTTTAAGCGACAGCTTTTCTGCAGTGAAGAGAAGGGATCTCAACGACTGTATCTCCCAGCCGAGAGAAATGTTGAATAGTATTGTCAATGAATCAATAGAAAAGTCAACCAAAGAACACCACCGAAGTAGGTTGCCACTCACTGTCCTACAACATTCTTTTTTTCAATCAATTAACAACAATTCTTTTGTCAATGGGGATACTTCTTCCACATGTGTTACTGGATGACAGAAAGGATATTGGACCTTTCTAATTTCTAAGCAGTATTCCTTTAACTTCTCTAAGAGTTAAATAAAGTATTAAAGCTCCATCTTTCTATCATCAACTGAACAACTTTAGCATTTTTAAGTCTTCGTCACGAATAACCTGTCTTTATCTCAATCTAATTAGTGTAAATCTAATCCTTTTTTTATTCCTAAATGGTTATAAAATTATTTAATTTAAAGTTTGTTCTGACTTTGGAGTAAGACAGCAAATGGTTTTAAAGTAAACTAAAATTGATGCCTGCTTATGATTTAATATAAATCTAATCACACAGACAGTACATTAAGTGCCAGTAAGTTTATTCTAAGTTCAAAATTTTTATATGTTTTATGTAACTGTTATTTAGCTTCACTATAAGAATTTATAAAATTAAATACTTAGAAATTTGATTTAGTCCTTAAATGTTTCTTTAAAGGTTATCTGTAATATTTTGGTAAACATTGATTCATATAGTGAGTCATATAGTTTGGTAAACATTGGTTCATAAATCTTTATCAGTCTAACATCCACACTATTGATTAACTATTTAAAAGATTGAAATTTAATATACATTTTACAGATAAATAAATATATTAATAAAAATAAAGTCTAAATTTTAGCGATGAATATGAATAACACGATAGGATCGCATTTCAACAAAGCTGTTATGACGGGTTATTCCGTGTTCGGACACGTTTTCTTGAAATGTTTCAGTTTCTCGTTTGAAGAAAGACATCTCCTTCTAAGATGCTCCTTTAAGTAAGGAAAGAGGTGAAAGTCGCTTGGAGTGAGGTCCGGGATATAGAAAGGTTGGTCGATGAAGTTCCAACTACAATATTTTACCTGCCACAAAATTTCGACAGCATACTGCGTCAAGTTAAGAAGATATTATTACAGCTTCTCCGTACATCTCTACCATCCGCCAGTAATTTTTTGTTATAGTTACAGACATCTGTCACAAAAATGGAGCGACTGAGTGGTTTCTTTACGAGAACAGTTTTCTAACTGATCACCATTTATGTCAAACTTACAATTAGCACTATAGAAGTCAGGAAGCTGAAACTCTGCAAATTTTCCAAATTTATTCATTAGAATTATCACCCTCAACTAATTTCTCTATGACAGATGAAACTTCAGGTTTGTTTTGGAGCGCTACGGTCTACTTTTATGAAACACGAGGTCTAATGAGACAGGGACTTACTGCTTTCAGTCGATTCCGAACTTTCTTGTCGCAGTGGGATTCGAACCCATAAATTCTATATACATCGAATATCTAATCGTTCGGCCCTCGTTCGGATATGAAACTCTAAGATTATTAGTCTATTAGTCTTACTTAGTCGAGCGCTGGCCGAATGGTTAGGCTGTTGGCCTATGGTTCGTGGGTTCGAATCTCACTGTGGTTTGGATGTTCATAGCCGTTCGGAGACGGCTTTAAGCAGTAGGTCTCAGTCTCATTAACTCTCGTGTTGCAAACAGTAGATCGTAGCAAACCAAACTAATCTAACCATACTTTTTGATGACCAGTCGGATAAAAATGATTGTGCAGTATAAACATTTTTATCTAGATCTTTTTGTTTTCTTAGTTTACTTACAAAAATTTACAACATTATTTTTACATTTTTGTAATTCTTTTTTTAAAAATCATTTATTATTTTACTTTAAGTGTAAAAGTAGTTAAGAAAAATTAAGTGGGTAAGAAAATTGATTAATTTAGGTTTTTTTCATTGTTACAGACACATTTTCATTTAGAATATTTTTATATTTTCAATTTTTCAGAGAAGAAAATTTTATTTATATCATAACTAAAATAGAATTATTTATTTCTTGATTATTCTACCCCACCTTTAAAAGCAAAAATTACATCTTTCAAAAGATTACATTTATAAAAATGATTTTTCAGTTGCTAATCTGAATTGCTTATTTTTTACTAAAGTTAATTTGTAATATTTGTAATGTTTATAAACACACACACACACACACACATATATATATATATATATACATACACATATATATATATATATATATATACATACATATATACATACATATATATATACACACATATATATATATATATATATATATATATAACTATATTATATATATACATATATATATATATATATACATATATATATATATATATACATATATATATATATATATATATACAACACACACAAAATATATATATATATATATATCGTATATTATATATTATATATATTAATAAATATATATAAGATATAGATCTGTTTTTCACGATCGTTAGAAGCTATATATGCTATAATTATATATATATACAAGTGTTTTCCTTTATATATATATATATAAAAAATATATATATATATTATATATATATATATATATATATATAATTTTCATTGTATATTCGGTTATGAATATTTCTTTATATTTGATTTGTATTCAAGTGATAACATCTCTCTTTCACCTCTGATATTTTGTTTATATTTTATTATAAAGGTATGTATTAATTTAAACATAAAGCTATTTTTATTGATTTCTTATTTATGATGCTTATTATCTTGCGAAATATAATCTTATATTTCTTATTGTAGTAATTATTATTTTTTATTGTACTTAAAATTGCTTATATTTAATTATAGTCAGATTAGTATTCAGGTGGTCTCATCTATCTTTCACTACTGATCTTTTGTGCGTAGTTTTATAATGATTTGTATTTATCTAGAAATAAAGTTATTTCTCTCCGATAGCTTACTGGAAATCTCTGCCGATAAAAATTTAAAGTCACCCTTATGGGTGCGAAACTTAATCTTGCTTACTGAGAAACCACATCATGATCTGGTTGATTGAGAAAGGAACTCAATACTTTCATCTCTGAATGCACTCGTTCTCTGGAAAAATCGGTATCAAATTCAACATTCATTTTCTGTTTCAATTACTTGGCTGTTTCTCATTTCTGTTTATAGTCAGTAAAGAATTTCCTCACATCTACCCCATAAATGGAATATCAATAGTATAACTTTATATTTAACCATGAGGAATGCTTAGAAATTTAAGTTTCAAAAGGCAGCATATAATTTTGAGTGGTGGAATATTTAACTTTGAATTTTCGACTTGATCCATATTTCAATACTCGCAGCTGTATTGTTGCATTATAACTAGATCTTTTCTCCTGATTATGTGCCGAACGCTGGCCGATTGGTTAGAGCACTGATCGTCGGTACTGAAGTTTGTGGGTTCGAATCTCACTATGACATGGATGTTCGTAGCCGTTAGGAATCGGCTTTAAGTAGTATGTCCCGGTCTCATTATCCCTCGTGTGCAAGACCGTAGAGCTCCAAACCAAATCTTCCTCTTATGTTGTGAAAAAACAGTCTTTTCTTTTAGAATGAAGAGGAGAAAAGAAAATATAATCCCTCATATAACATCTTATAAAAAGGGGGGTAAAACGAGGTTTTCATTTTTAGTTTGCATGGCTATATGTTATTTAGTCATCGTGTTCATTTCAGTAGTGATTATTCAAAAACAGTGTAAGTAAGTTCATTCAACAATGTTAACCCCTTCCGGTAAAATGACAAGTCTAGCTCGTCATTAGTTTTTCATTCCATACCGCACAATGACGACCTACACTCGTCATGCGATTAAATTTACTGTTAAATATGATAATTAATTTAGTTTAAAATTTCTAGTGTACTGAATTTGGCAACACTTTTATCACTTGAGAAAATCACAAGTCACTATTGCATATTGTTTACTTAGAATTTCTTGGTACAAGTCATTGCCAAATTAATGAGTCAGAATAAAAGAAAACCTACTAAGAAATGCCGTGTGTGTTACAAGAATCAAATTAAAAGTGAGACTACTTGGCGGTGTAAACAATTAAGAATTCCTTTGCACTTTGTTTTGAAAAGTACCACTAGCTTGAAGACTAATATCTGTATACCTTATTAATGTTTTGCTTTGATATTTTCTTAATTTTACTGTTTCTGATATTATTTAACACTATGTAAAAAGTGGATTTTAATTAAGAATATGTAAGAATTGTAAAATGAAACAAGATGTTAAATAAAAATTAAATGGTTATTTCATGCACAGTTTTTCATTATTAAATCCTACCGGAAGGGGTTAATTGTCCCCAATTGATTGCAAATAACAAGCCGGGAATACTTCGTTTAGAATCAATTGGACTACATTTTATCCATTGTACTTGCATATTGTGGCAATCTTTTCTCATAGAATGAAGATAAATAAAGAAAATAGAATCCCTCGTTTCGGTACCACAAAGAAAGAGTGAAGTATAAAGTAATGAAAAACGAAATCTTCAAATTCAGTTCTATGTCATCTCATAGAAGTAAGTCCCACAAAATTACCTAAAAGGACTGACAACAAGATCCAAAGTCTTCGTTAAGAAAGTCGTTTTTAAAATAACATTGAAAGTGTAACTTCATGGTTCATGTAGCATTTAGTTTATATTTTTTGAAATCAGTTCTACGTCAAATTTTAGGGTCATGCTATACACAAGATAAATTTTTTAAGCCTTTTTTCATCTAAAAAAGCAGGATGATGTTATGTATATACGAAAAAATCCAGTAAGTTATTAAGGGATATTTTAACTTCTAAAGAAAATTGGCATATGTTAAATTTTTTGTTTTGACCTACAATAAATTTCTAAATACTAAGAGAATTATAAAAAATGTAGGAACTATTCAAGACTAGTTTCATCTGTTATAAAAGTATGAAATTATTTCTCTTAACAGATTATGATAAAAGTATATAATGATTAATATAAAAGAAATTAGAACTATTTTGCATCATTATTTATAATATTTAAAAAATTATCTATGTAAGTAAAAAATTATCTATGTAAGTAAAAATTATCTATTTAATAGATATATAAATGTGTATATATATATATATATATGTATAGATATATGTATATGTATATGTATATATATGTATATGCATATGTATGTATATATATGTGTATGTATATATATGTATGTATATATATATATATATATATATATATATATATATATATATATATACATGTATATATATATATATGTATATGCATATGTATGTATATATGTATATGTATATATATATATGTATATGTATGTATATGTATATACATATGTATGTATATATATATATATATATATGTATATATATATATATATATGTGTATATATATATATATATATGTATAGATATATGTATATGTATATGTATATATATATATATATACATGTATATATATGTACTTTATCAAGAATAGTTACCGGTGTATATATATATATATATATATATATAAATACACCGGTAACTATTCTTGGTAGAGAAAGTAGCAATGTTGGAGTTTTCCGGTGTTAAAGAGTATAGATATATTTATATTCTCGTATTAGAATCTTTTAGATACGACATTTAATGGAAAATAAACTTAATTTTAGACATATTTAAAAAAAATTATCAAGCACGTACGTTTATTCATTAGAACTACTTCAAGAAGAAAATAAGTAATGATTCTGAAACGTCGAAATTTTTTTCAAACTTTCAGATAAAAGGAGTGTTTATCACTTTAACGATAATTAATGTTTCTGAACTTTTAATCTCACATCAAACTGTTGCGAGTTTTTAATTAGTAGAAGTTTTAATTCAATTTATTTTCGTAATTAAATTAGTATCCAGTGGTCTAGATAACAAACCGACAGTAAATAAGTATTTAATATATAAATAAACTGTGATCATTGATTATTATTTCTGAAGAAATTCTCAATGATTAATTTTGAACTGAAATAATATTCTTACACTTTTGTAACTTCGTTTAATACAAACTATTGAAACTTTCAATTTTTATAAATTAATATTATGCTTTTAATTACTTTCCTGCGGATTAACTGCTTGGAGTAACCTTTAAATAACTCCCATTTTCGCAATAAACTAGTATCTCACTCTTTGACTAATGTGCCAGCGCTAAGTAACTACAGAATATATTGTTTCCTTGAATTCGCTGAATATTATTGAATAAAATATAATCAATGTTTAATATTTATCTTAAGTCAGTAATGTTATACTTTTGTAAATTCGTCTAATAAAAATTCTTTTAATTTGCAAATTTTGTAAATTACATACATAATTGCTTAACGATGGCCGAATGGCACGGTGCTGCTCTTGGTACCGCTCGAATTCAACGTTTTGCATAACAGTGATGGCATGGATGTTCGTATCAATCCAGAATTGACTTTAAACAGTAGGTTCTGATCTAATATGTAGAATACTAGACCTTACTAGAACAGTAGAAAGAGTATCAAAACACTAGACCGTAGCATTGTAAATCAACTGCATTTGTACACACACACACACATGCATATATATACATACATACATATATATACACACACACACATACACACATACATACATACATTATATATATATATATATATATATATATATATATATATATATATATATATATATATATATATATATATATAATATATATATATATATATATATATATATATATATATATATATATATATATATATATATATATATATATATATATATATACCGCCCAACGATATTCTTCACCAATGTTATTAGGGCACGATATACACTGAAGAGAAAAAAACTCATATTGTCATAGGTATGAAATTAAAGACATAAGGAACAAATTCCACTACGGCGATACGGTAGGCAATGCTTATACGACAACAAGTGTCTAGTACAGTTGTTGGAGCGATTATTGTTGCTATAATGGCAGCTTATCAACATATGAATTTGGAAGTGATGTTATAGTCGGCGCAGGAGATTTGGGACATAGCATCTCCGAAGTAGCGATGAAATTTGGATTTCTCATGAGTACATTTCTGGATTGTATCCTGAATATCGGGAATGCAGTAAAACGTAAAATCTCTGACATCGCTGCTTTATAAAAAAGATCCTGCAAGATCGGGATCAACGACGACTGGGGAGATTCATTAAACCTGACAGAAATGCAACCTATCAGCAAATCTTTGCCGATTTCAATGCTGGGCCTTCAAAAAGTGTCAGCTTGTGAAACATTCAAACGGAACATCATCGATATGAGCTTTCGGAGATGAAGACCCACTAGTGTAACCTTTTTGATTGCACGACACAAAGCTTTATTCTTGACCTGGTCCGTCAACACTGACATTGGACTGTTGAGGACTGGAAACACATTGCCTGGTCTGACGAGTTTCGTGTCAAATTGTATCGAGCTGATGAACGTGTACGGGTATGGAAACAACCTCATGAATCCATGGATCATGCGTGCCAACAGGGAGCTATTTCAGCTGGTGAAGGCTCTATGATGGTATGGGGTGCGGACACCTGGAATGATATGGGATCGCCTGATACGTCTAGATCTGGCTCTGACAGGTGACGCATACGTAAGCATCCTGTCGGATCACCTACACCCATTCATATCCATTGTGCATTATGATGGACTTACGGAATTCCAGCAGTAAAATGCGACACCCCACAAGTCCATAATTGCTACAGAGAGACTACAAGAACACTCTTCTAACTTTAAACACTTCTGCTGACCACCAAAGTCCCCTGACATGAACATTATTGAGGTTATCTGTAATGCCTTGCAGCTTGAAGTTCAGAAGAAAAAATGTCAAATTGAAAAATATTATTTTTAAAGTTTCAAAATAGGCTTGAATAAACAACCCCCCCAAAAGATTTCCTTGCCGAAAAATAATCACGTTATTCGAAATATGTCTTTTGATAATAAAGCATTTACCTTACTTAAAATTTTCGAAATGTAAGAGTCGTTTCAAATATTTGGTCAAATTCTGTCATTTCAAAGTTCTTATGTCCATTTAAATGCCATATTTAAGTGGTTCTAGTAGCCGAGTATAAAGATTCTCGGATTCTGTAATAACTTGTATCTATGAGTGTATAGAGATAAACTTCTTATTATAAGGAATAAAATCAGAAATAATATCTGATATACAATACTACATTAAAATTTGACATGCAAGTGACTTTCCAGACATTAAAAAAATTGCAATGCAGATTTAATGAATCCATTTATAACGCTCTTTTATAAGGCTATTTATAAGATGACTCCATTCTAAAAAAGTCATTTTCACTAGTCATCGTTTCTCCAAGAGATTTTTCTTTTACTGTATATTTTCTGAAATTCCACTTAAATCTACAGATAAAGACTTAAAAAATATAAAAATTTAAAAATTACACACACAGACATAAATAAATAAATATATATATATATATATATATATATATATATATATATAACATATATGTAATATATAAAATTATTTCACTTTAATATCTCTTAAAAACCCTCCTCTATTTCATTCTAATTCCTTAAAATCTATTTTTCCAGCCACAAAATGTCTTATTTAAAGGAGTATCCCCGACTTAAAATTCTTCCAACACATTTCCCTAACCTTCCTGTGCAATAGGTGTACATTTTCTGCCCTTTCAAAACATTTTCCAGCTGTCTACGGCAAATGGCTCAGATTTTCCCCTGATAAAACAGTAAATTCGCTGGCTAAATTTCTTGTCCCTTGGCAATATCTGTCTCTCTCTGAGGTACACTTCTGTTCCAACAAAGTGTTTTTAATATCATTCTCTTGTCTGCATCATTCTCTTGACTGACAGAGATGACTTTTTACCAGATACTCAATAAAGATTTAAGTTGTTCTCAAAATTGGGCTTCTCTTCAGTGTGGCCCGACTGCAACATTATTCATTAGTCTAGTTGCATAGGCTTCTCCTTGTCCAGTAGCCCGGGAAAGTAGAAACAATAGGGTTAATAATTAAATGTAACCGACCGTATATATATATATATAAAGAGAATGTGCAAAATTTAAAGTTATTATTCCAGTTATTATTCTTAAAAATAACTCCGTAAATAGCTAAAAAAAATTTATATTGATATTGCTATATATTCCTTAAAAACTGTGTGTGCTTCCGTAGTTTACAAATAAAATAGTGCCTCTTTCACATCATCTTTAAACCATATATGTATAAATAACTTCTTAAACCTCTTTTTTTAGATTATCATTCTACACGTATTCTAAAAACTAATGCTATCTTTTTACTTTATTGAATTTCAGCTTGAAATTCAGCCTTTCCCAATAACGGCATGATAGAATTTCGATTTGGCGTTCTAGGAAAGCCTTTTTTTATTCTTATCGCTGTAAGACAATTTATTTCTTAGTAGACTCCAGAAGATAGGGTAAGCTGTGATGCTTTTCATTGCAAGGTTCCCATGTGTTCTAGAAAAAGTCTATAAATATATTCTTCTCACATGAAATTCGATTGGTATAGGATTTATTGACTATAATAATTAATTGCTTTCTTGTAACAATCTCTTAAAATTTTATTGTCAGAGTGAATTTTTTATTTTGCGAATTTATTGTTTATATATATTTTACAATAACGCAAAAAGATAAAAAGGGATAAGCTTTTTCACAAATTACATAGGCCTGCGAAATTGAAATTTTTGAAAAATACTACAAAAACACAGACACAAAACAAACACACAAAACACAGAAATAAAACAAAGACAAAGTTTTGCCTTATTTTCAAGTTATTTGGTATGTTGATTTCGAAAATGACATCCATTTTTTCCCATAACGTCAGGATTTTTTATAAAATTGATGTACATATTACTGGTAATATCCTATATGGAAAAAATGCTCTCGAACTGTTAGCTTGTACTGACTGGCAACAGTGGGTTTTATCTATTCATGTGAGTTTATTTAATCTGTTTATGATTAGGCATATTAATTTTTAAACAACAATTAAAATTAAAAATGTATACATTTTGTATATAAAGAATGAAAACCATCGCAACCAGAACGCATGAGCTGCACCAGGGCGAGACAAAAAGTTCCCTCGTTATTAAATTTTTTACATTAATTTTATAAGAAAAACAGTCCTAGAAAAACCCCCAACTACCTGTTTTTACGTTTTATTAAGGTTTATATATAATAAATGTAAGTTTGAAATATATTTGAAACTCAATACGAAACAAAGACATTTAAATTTAGTTACGTACATTTTTTCCGTTAAAATTTCTTTTTGACGTTCTTCTTTTATGTTCAATCTTATCTTCATCTCTTGCTAACATCCAACAATAGTCGGCAAGCATATTCTTATTCCACCTACCTTGATATTTTCTCTCCATATCCTTCATGTCTTGGTGGAACCTTCTCCCTGTTCTTCGCTGACGGATCCTAAATTTTCGGGAAAAAAGTCCAAATGCGATTGGAGGAAATGCAATTTTACACACATGGAGCAGCCCAACACTTGAAATTTGTCTAGCATGTTGCCAACAATTCTTTTAAATTTAGGATCTTCGTGATTGCCCAGAAATTTTTTCCACAACATCTTTGAAGGCAACCCAAGCTTCTCTTTCCTTTAATGTCATAGTTGTCTCAAATTTGTTATTCCTAATAAGTTTTCGGATGTCTGGTCCTACGAAGACTCCCTCTTTCAATTTGGCTTCAGAAAATCCAGGAAACTTTTTACACATATATTTTAAGCACTCACCATCTTTTGGAAGAGCCTTAACAAACTGCTTCATAACACCTAATTTTATGTGCAGGGGGGGTAGTAATATTTTTTTTTTATCAACTAAGCTTTCTCGAATTACATTTTTGGTGCCTGGCGCAAGATTCTGCCTTTTGAGCCAATCTTTTCTGACCCAATATTGTGTTTTGTCACGGCTGTCTCACTCACAAATAAAACACGGAAATTTTGTATACCCGTTTTGTTGATCGAGAAGCATGGTGATGATTTTTAAATCACTGCAAATGATCCAGCCGTGGTTTTCATATTTTATTTTGTTGAGAACGAGAGCTAGGTTTTCATACCTTTCTTTTAAATGCACCGAGTATTCAACTGGCACAGACGCCCATTGGTTTCCTTGATGAAGTAGGACAGCTTTAAGGTTCCTTTTTCACGAATCTATAAAAAGCCTCCATTCATCTTTATTGTAGGGAATCTTAAATTTTCTCATCAATCCAGGAACATCTGAGCAATAAATGAGGTTCTCGTCTTCGTCAAAATACTGAATAAATTCCTTTTCACGATTCCTGTACCAATAAAAAGTGGTTCCTTTGGCCAATAAGTTTTTTTCTTTCAATCTGGAGCCTAATAAATGAGTTGCCTCTTTTACAGACTAAGTACTGGTGCTTACATGAGGTCACTGATAAGGATTCGAGCGTCGCTATAGGTTAACAGTGATTGCGACGGGAGGGAGGGATAATGAAGAGGGACATTGCGCGTTCCAAGGCTCTTCCCAGGCTCTCGCGCTTCCAGGAATCTCCCTAATTGGTGATCTGGATCAACATTGAAGCTTTAAAAGCCCTAAAATACTAACTGCGCTGTTGTAGTTTACCACAGAAGGGTAATTTTGAGGGTTTCATCACGGTAAAATGTCAAAACACGAAGGAAAGTATGAAAGCAAAATACGTGAGAAATATTCATAAAAAACCACATAAAATTCAATTTTTCAAAAAAATGTGACGTGATAGACATTTTTAATGATTCTTTTCAAAATCAGTACTAAAAAATACGTTAAGTTTAGATGTCACATCCCTTGTATTTTTTTCATCGCAGGCCTGTGTTATTAATGTCGTAATGTATTTACAACACAAACATCAGTGTTCGTTCTGAAAGGGGAAACACAGTAAAATTATAATACCTTATATTTGAACTAAAATATTTATTATGTACATTAATAATTTACAGATATTCTTTTTTGATTAATATATGACATTCAATACTCGACATTCATCAATGACAATAATTCATTACAATTTGGTGAAATTTTCCCACATCTGGCTCATTAAAATGGCCCGTTTGGTAAAAGTTGACATTATTGCTTAGCCACTGTCGACCATATCCCATGGTTACATTCCTGTCTGGGCTTGACCGTTACACTTGTGCCACTCCGTTATCTATAACTGCCCCGCATGGGTCCCTACTAAAACTCGAAGTCAATAGCTTCACTTCAATTCTTCTTGGAAATTTATTCCACAGCTGTGTATGCACGTGCCGACCATCGTGGGAAAGTACATCGGTACAATTAAAATGAAACATTTTAAAGGGTTGAGAAAATAAATTATAATTTTCAAATATTGAATTTGCTTATCGTACAATGAAGAGTGAAAAGCTTGTGACCACTCAGTTTCATTTTAAAGTGTTATATATTACTTTCTCAATATTTTTCACACATTTTATTCTAAAACATTGAAAAAGTGAATTATAAATTTTATATACTCATTTGTTACTTATTCAATAATGATCTAAACCCTAGTAATCACTCACTTCTTCAGTGCTATACTTTTTCAATGGTTTCCAAACATTGTATATAGCCAATATATAAAAGTTTCTTCCCTTTCTAGAAAACTTCAATATATCGGCGATAAATATCTAAATACTCAAGGTATACACAGTTTTAAGAACTTGATATGTAGCTTTGTCAAAAAACCTATACGCATAATATTGATATATTTCATTCTTGCTTAGTAACAGAGGAAGTTCTTTATTTATTCACATCTGGTCAGCAATTTATCTTTTCAAATGTTATGTTGTAGCCTTACACTCCTCTTGAAAAAGTTCCTATTTTCTGGATATTCTTCAAACTTTAAGCCATTGATATAAAATTTTGAAATTATGAGAAATAAACATTAAAGCTATAAAAATTTGCAATTAAATTTCTTTTATATCTATTTTAATATATGATATATGTTTCAAAAAATTTCGCACACTTTTCCAGTAGTCAGAGAATAGTTATTCTCAAGCTAACACTAGAACGCCCATAATATGACATTTGCATTGCCAAAAATGCTGAGGGTTTATGGATATATGCATATATATATATATATATATATATATATATATATATATATATTATACAAGAACATGTACTCATAGATATACATACACGCATAGATACACACACACACACACACACACACACACACACACACACACACATATATATATATATATATATATATATATATATATATATATATATATATACATATATATATATATTATGCATTTCATATTTTTAAATTTAAGCAATATATACAAATTATTAAAATCTATATAAAATCAGTATAATTTATAAAAAAGTATTGTTAGTATAAATTATTCAGTATGTAATGTATATGTGTAGATGTAAGTACATATATACATATATATACATATACACACACACATATATATATATATATATATATATATATATATATATATATATATATATATATATATATTATGCATTTCATATTTTGTATTTCACCATTATTCACCAAAGATTATTATATATAGATTTAAATATAGATATAAATATAGATATAATTATAATTATAGATTGTAAATTATACATTATATATAGATATAAATAATGTATAATTTATAAAACGTATAGTTACTATAAATCAGATAGTATATACGAATTCAACATATATATGTGTTTGTGTAAATAAACACACACAAACATATATATATATAATTAAATATTATTATATATATATGTATACATTCATATTATGTATTTTATATTTTTTATTTTATCATTATATGTAGATTATAAGAATCTCTTTATATATATTTTGAGGCGAAATTTATAAGAAGTATAGTTGCTATAAATTAGTCAGTATATATGTACATATATATATATATATATATATATATATGAGTATAAATACATATATATAATTAAAAGTACTATATATCTGTATATATATATATATATATATATATATATAAATATATATATATATATATATATATATAATATATATATATATATATTTACATGAGCACATACAAAATTACACACAAATATGTGTATAAATACATATCTACATACACAAACACATATATGTATATAAAATGGCTTGAATTTGAAATGACTTTAAAGAGAGCATTCTAGTGTTAAAGAATTAGAGTGATATTACAGTGGTTTTAGATACATGGTTTGTAAAAAGATGTTTTATTTTTCCTATGTCAGAGATTCCCTAAATACATTAGTCTTGAATTGTTCCGAAAAGTAGTGTTATAAAGTCTGGAACATAAAGTTAGGGTTTTAGAAGTATGAACACTCCAAAGGGGTCATAATGTTTTGACTCTTTGAAGTAATCGATTTTCTGGACTAATAATTAAATAAATTATTGACAATGAAGTTAAATGTATAACCTATTGTTCTTTTTTATGTATTGTTATTTTTTATAAAAATAACTGTCCTTTTAACATGAATGACTTATAATTTGGAAATTTAAAATTTAGAAATGAGATTAGTAGAAGTTTAACTTGAAATTAGATGATATACCAATATAAAAGCTACTAATTTATTTTATAATTTTCATAAAATTTTAACTTAGTTATTAACATGGATAAAAATTTGAGATTTGTTTTTTTGCAGAGACATTTTTAAGATAAATGATATTTCTTACAGGTAGCAAAATTATGAATAATAAAAGAAAAAAAATATTAGCCTGCCCTAATCGACAACTTCGACAATTATCTACATCTACAATTTTAGGTGCTTTAAAGTGTTAGTCAGCATTAAAAGCTATTTTATTTTGATTTTAAGTAAACGGTTTCAATATTTACTTTATTGAATATATACTTACGTGAAATGGTTATAATCTAAATATAAAATACTTATTTTATATTCTTTTAATTATGAATGCATTATGAGTTTCAAAAGTAGTTTCACTATTCAAGTTTGCGCAATTCTTTGATACATGTGTTAACTTTTATTTACTGAATATGTTTATGAGTGTATTAAAAGTTAGGAATCATCCTAAGCAATAAAAAAAAGAGAAAATATTATAAAAGCAGTAATTTTTCTTCCCACACAAAATGAAAAGAAAAGAATTCCTTTAAGCGTAGAATTGGGAGTTTTAGAATGATATTAATTCATACTAATTTTAATTTGTATCCTGTAAGGAAGATAATGCATTGCAAAGAGACACATCAGTTAAATCAGCACAGAATATTTCAAATATGAAATAAAATCAGTACTTGTTTTCTGAAAAAAAAATCATTTAAAGTTGCTGTTGTTAGAGCATTAATTGCACTACATTCTGTAATAATATTTATATTAATTATAGATTGATGTATATTGAAAATCTATTTCGACTTCGAATATTTGTTTATACTTTCTGATTCAGTTAGATAGAAATGTTGTGTTTTCAACTAAATCAGTGTTTTAAATGTATTCCAGAGAGTTAAATCTGCAAAGAATATTTGAAATATAAAATAAAAACAGCAATTTTTTTCTGAAAAAAATCATTTAAAGTTGCTGTTGTTAGAGCTTAATTGCACTACATTCTGTATTAATATTTATATTAATTATAGAATGATGTATATTGAAAATCTCTCTCTGCTTCGAATATTTGCTTACATTTTCTGATTCAATTAGGTAGAAATATTATGTTTTCAACTAAATGAGCGTTTTAAAGGTATTTCAAAGAGTTAAATCTGCACAGAATATTTGAAATATAAAATAAAAACAGCACTTTTTTTCTGAACAAAAATCATTTAAAGTTGCTGTTGTTAGAGCATTAATTGCACTACATTCTGTAATAATATTTATATTAATTATAGATTGATGTATATTGAAAATCTATTTCGGCTTCGAATATTTGTTCGCCGAACGATGGCCGATTGGTTAGGGTGCTGGCCTTCGGTACCGGAGTTCGTGGGTTCGAATCCCACAGTGGCATGGATGTTCGTAGCCGTTCGGAATCGGCTTTAAACTGTAGGTCCCGGTCTCATTAGCCCTCGTGTTGCAAAAAGTAGACCGTAGCACTCCAAACCAAACCATCAAATATTTGTTTATATTTTCTGATTCAGTTAGATAGAAATGTTGTGTTTTCAACTAAATCAGTGTTTTAAATGTATTCCAGAGAGTTAAATCTGCAAAGAATATTTGAAATATAAAATAAAAACAGCAATTTTTTTCTGAAAAAAATCATTTAAAGTTGCTGTTGTTAGAGATTAATTGCACTACATTCTGTAATAATATTAATTATAGACTGATGTATATTGAAAATATATTTCGGCTTCGAATATTTCTTTATATTTTTTGATTCAGTTAGATGGAAATGTTGTGTTTTCAACTAAATCAGAGTTTTAATATTGACTTAACAATTTTTAACTCTAATTCTTCTGATCTCTAATCTTCTAATCTATAATTCTATTAAAAACAAGGCTTTACAGTAGCTAAAAGATTATTTGGTTTTTTCGTACACTTACATGTCAATTGCTATTATTTACGTTATGCACACAAATAAAGTAGAGGAAGTTATTGAGTCAAAATTAGATGGCATGCCAAAAAAGAAGAAACTAGATTTTTTTAAATGTTTTTCGTATAAATCTAACTCAATTTTTATATTATTATGAAGCATATTTTTAGCAGCGATAATTTTAAAATAGTTGATTTTTTCCTGAAATAAGCAAAATTTTGAAAAATAATAATAAAAAACAATAATTTATTTTTAATTTCTATATAAAATTATGTATAAATTTATAGATGACATACAGTTTTATCTTGCATAGCATAACGTTTAAATATTGACTTAACCCTCTGACAGCTCATCCCGCGATTTCCACGGGCAATTCAAATGTAGCAAAATTTGCTCCTCTCGCGATTTTCGCGGACATGTGTTTTTCTTCCTTTATTAAGAAGCACATTCCGCCTTTTCACTATTTAACCAGTGGAATAAATTATATACAGTATTAGATATTTGATCAAGTAATAAATAGAATTATATGACTAGATCTATAGTTATATTAGATAATAGAATTATAGATAGTGTTTTATAAATAGAAATTAACTTTATTTCAATTGAAATTTATTAAAAAATAAATTTTTTATGTGATAACATATGAAATTAGTTTTTCTGAAAGCTTAGTTTCTCATGATGAAAGTCAATATAAAAAATCTCTTCTAGGAGAAAAATGAGTATTTTAATTCTTCAATTTATATATATACTTATACTAGGAAAACAAAACGCAATTTTTAAAGAGATATCGGTTTACAAATTGAGCACTCAGAGGGTTAAAAACTGATAAATATAATGTCATAATTAATGTCTATAAAACTATAAATTTTATTTTCACCTTCGTTTGATGTTTAGCAATTTAGAATTCTAGGACTAAATCCACAGGAACAGAAATATATTTTTGCTATATCAGCGAAAATACTCTATCTTACTTAATGAAATTGAAAATGCATTTGGATTCGTATGCTTGCACTTTATTTTGCTTTCATCAGAATTATTTCAAGTAAAGACGTGAAACCGAAATAATGTGTCTTATGAAAGCTTTTAAAAACGAAAAACTTATTTCTTATCTCTTTTCGTAATATAATATGACATCTTCAGTGCTATAGAGATACGATTGTACGTATCATTTCGGTTTCCTAGTAACAAGACATACGATGCACTTCCCTTTTGAATTTATAGATATTCATACCCTATGTTCAGGCCTTTATAAATAAAAGGAAAATAGCAAGGCGTTTCAAATACATTTCTTTTTAGTAAAATTAATTGTATGATTTAAATATATTTCTAGTTTTCTGAATATTTTGTTGATATTCTGATGTCTTATTTGGATAAAAGTTATTCTAAATAAAATGGAAAAAACAGCTGAACAAGATTTTTCCTGTATGTTAATACAGTAAAATGAAAAATGAGTTTTTTCGTGGAATCATTAGCAAAACTACAATATGAATGTCTCTATTCCTATTATATTATGCTGGAGTTATTTTGACTAAATGTTGCTCAATAATAATTCCAAAGCTTGTTTTAAATGCTAAATAAAGTGTCTGAGTTAATTTAAATAGATTTCACATATAACAGATAGCATAATGTATCAATTTAGTCTCATTTTCATGTCATATTTCACTGAAATATTGCAATGTGATCTTCAATATGTGATAATGCAAGTCTTCTGAAGTATAAATATGACTTTCATTGGGATCGAAAAAAAAATATAGGAAAGTAACAATTAACTCTTTGAGACACTTTTTGTATTAAAATGTCAAATATAAATTTTGTATTAAAATAACAAATGGCATAATGTATCAGTTTTGTCTCATTTTCATGTCATATTTCATTGAAATATGCAATGTGATCCTCAATATGGGATAATGCAAGTCTTCTGAAGAATAAATATGATTTTCATTGTGATCGAAAAAAAATATAGAAGTACTAATTAACTCTTTGAGGCACTTTTGTATTAAAGTGTCTTACATTTGGATGCTTTAATATGTATGGTGGGATATGTTTTCGCTACACCTCGAAATATTGTATTTGCTACATGAGCAAAGCTTTATTTTTACTTTCACTTACGTACAGTAATAAATAATACAAATAAACAAATCTCACAAATAATTTTGCTTGTGTTACCAAGCCGTGCTGCAAAGAGTTAAATAAGAAAGGGGAGGGGTCAAAACATTTAAAAAAATCCCTTTTTTAATTAATGTCTAAAATTGTTTGAACATTCTAAAAAAACAAAATTTATCCAGTTTTCTAGTAAAAGATGTTTAAAATTTTAAATTTAAATGTGTAAATATTGTATTTAAATCACTATTTAAAAGGTCGGTCGTCTTTTGTTTTGAAAGTTTAACTTACACTTTTACACTGATTATTTCAAATTTTAATTCGCCAAATGTTAAATGTAGCTTTAAACTTACAACACTTCAATCTCTGTGTTATTTTTTCTCACTCTCAAATGATTTGAGTCACATGTACCCTATTTTGTTACTCGGTTACATTTTGTCCTCTTAGCATTTTCATTTCATTTGTCAGGGAAGCTATATTACTATATTGTATTTAGTATTATTTTTCTGTTTTATTAACGGACACTTTAAAATGTACAGAAATGTTTCCCCAGTGAAAAGTATTTTATTTCCTAATTGGTGTACAGAGTAAAAGTTCAAAAATACTAAAACAAGAGCCAAAATAGAAAATAAAATTATTTAAAAAGAGAATGGGGGAGAAGCTTTACTAAATATAATATTCTACAGAAAAATTTTATTTTAAAAATTTAAAAGTATTTCAAGAGATTTTAAAATTTTGTCAAAATGACATTTTTTACATTTTTGGTACAATATTTTTAATGATGTTACTACCACATACTTGAAATTTTTTTTACATTGTTAACTAGACCTTTTACAGTTAATGAATCAAAAACTTATTATTTTTAAGCATAAAATAAGTTTTAAAATATAACTTTGAATATCAGAAAATTATTCATACAGGAGAACCTAAATTATCCGAACTTCGATTAACCGAAATTCTCCGTTAACAGAAGTCGGTTTCTTCTTCACTTTGTACTATCATCTAAAAGTTTTCTTTTACAGATATGGATTTTTAAAGTTTTCTTTTTTCCCTGTTTCCCTTTGTATGCAAGACGTTCTTTCCAAACTACGAGTGCAGATTAATATTTTGGAATTTCCCTTTTTTAGAATTTCTTCTCGCCAGCACAATTCTCGGTATGAGTGTACTCATCCCCACTTTCAAACATCCTTATTCTAAACGAAAACATGCCTCATTTTGAAATTTGGAAGGTCATAGTGCCGAGTCCTAGAACAATCAAATACCATTGCACCAATGTCGATATTAAACATTAAACTCGATTATTATTGATTAATTTTCAATTATCCGATTCGGTTCCAGTTACTTCGGGTAATCGAGGTTCTACTGTATTTTGAATCACTAAACTTTGCAAATCTTTTAAATCAACTACTATAAGTGTGTCTATTCATTGTGAATCTAATTTCAATATTCATAAATTGAAATTAGATTTTATGAATTTAAAAATGATCCTTAATAAGGTTTATATTAGACCTTAATTGAGTTAAGCCTTAATGTAACCTTAACCTTAGGTGGGGTTACCTTAAAGTTAATATCAGATC
>CM063501.1:149709015-149751515 GCA_032207245.1 Pardosa pseudoannulata
CCTTAACCTTAGATGGGGTTACCTTAAATTTAATATGAGATCCTTAATAAAGTTAATATGGTTTATAATAGAAGCAAGAACGTGACATCTATCTACTAGTCTGAAAACAACAAAATCCTTCTAAACTAACACAAGACAACGTTTTTATCTAAATAACGACTGTTTGTTGTAATAATATATTGAAGAATACAGAATAATATCTCAAAATATAACAATGAGTAATGAAATACCAGCTAGTATTTTCAATATATCACAATGCTTTTATTACTGCTACTTTTATACATATAAAATAGAAGATTATAGGGAGAAGTAGTATCTGCTTAACTTCCATTTGCTTTTTAAGTAGAAGGAACGTGATTTTGTAAGTCATTTACTGAGCTAAGGGTAATTTAGATTTATAGGGACTATAAAAATTTAAATATTTTCCTAGTTTTAGTGAATTCTAAGAATATTTTCATGTAGTTATATTTGCTAATTGCTTACATAGTTGAATATAAAAAAGAGCTCCGAAAACGGAAAAAAGGGGTTCATGAAAATATGTTACAGAATAGTTTAAGAACGTTCTAATGTGAACAATACTATACTACCTTATTTGAATTGTAAATACAGCATATTTCATATAATCGGTTAACATTTGTATATATATATATATATATATAAATATATATATATATATATATATATATATATATATATATATATATATATATATATATATATATATATATATATATATATATATATATATATATATATATACATATATATACATACATACATATATATATATATATATATATATATATATATGCATATATATATATTTATATATATATTTATATATATATATATATATATATATATATATATATATATATATATATATACATATATATATATATATATATATATATATAATATATATATATATATATATATATATATATATATATATATATATATATATATATATATATATATATATATATATATATATATATATACATATATATATATATATATATATATATATATATATATATATATATATATACATATATATATATATATATATATATATATATACATACATATATATATATATATACATATATGCATATATATATTTATATATATGTATATATATATATATATATATATATATATATATATATACATATATATATACATACATATATATATACATATATATACATATAGATATATATATATACATATATATATACATACATATATACATATATATATATATATCTATAAATATATATATATATATATATATATATATATAAATAAATATATATATATATATATATATATATACATATATATATATATATACATATATATAAATATACATATATACATATAAATAAATATAAATATATATATATATATATACATATATATATATATATATATATATATATATATATATATATAATATATATATATATATATATAAATATATATATATATATAAATATATATATATATATATATATATATATATATATATATATATATATATATATATATATATATATATATATATATATATATATATATATATATATATATATATATATATATATATATATATATATATATATATATATATATATATATATATGTATATATATATATATATATATATATATATATATATATATATATATATATATATATATATATATATATATGTTACAGTGAAAGACCGAAATCTGGAGAATGTCGACTTTCACCGGTGAATGTCAACATTCACGTAGTCGTTTGGTGTATGTCCGAAATATTTGCTAAATATTCTTATTTCTGACTTACACCGGTAAATGTCGACATTCACCATGCACTAATGGTGAATGTTGAACATGTCGGATATTTATATTTTCTTCTTCATAATACAGTCAAATTTATAGTAATAGCACATGTAACTGTTGAACATAAAACAAACCGAACACTCTTAGAACAGAAAATAATACCAATAATTAACTTAATTATGTGATTGACGTTATATTATCTTATTTGTTGCAACAATTTATACTGCTATAGCAATTTGAATTGCACAAGAGTCCCTTGCATTTATTAATGACATTTAGTAACTAAACATTTCTTTTTGCAATGACAGCGTTTATAGCCATGCCCATCCACGTCTCGAATTAGCTTCAGCGGCTTCTCTCAGTGCGACATTTCTTGAGAAGAAATCTCATCTATGGAGAGCAACTTTTCTTTACAAAATATAAACTGATTACGGATATCAAGCTGCTTGAGTGAACCATTTTTGTTTACTTATTTATAAAAGTCGGAGTCTTCTATTCCAACAACAACCGCCAATACATTTCAGCCATCTGTTCGACCACGGTCGACATCAGGGACTTGTATTCACACAGTGTCATCCATTTGAGCAGGAGGAAGTTTTCTTTTTTATGTCTGTAACATTTTAGTTGCATGCATTAGATTATCTTTTGCTGCCGCTTTTTTAATAGAAATAAACTTCTGCTGTTTAGTCATGGCTTGATAGAAGGTGTAATAGGTTAAAGCTCTTCTGTATTTTCCTTTGGAATGGATGCAGAAACTTTGGAGTATTTCTTCATGGTAATTGCTATTTTAACATATATATGTTTTAATAATAAAGTATGATTTAAAAACGTAAAAAAAATATTATTTTTCAACATTCACCATCAATGCATACGGATTGTCGACATACACCGGTGATAGTCCGAATATGTAAGAATATAATCAAATATTCTGTCTTTCACCGAGGTATTTGGTGTATGTCGACATTCACCGGTGAATGTCGACATTCTCCAATTTCGGGCATTCACAGTAACATATATATATATATATATATATATATATATATATATATATATATATATACGTATATATATATAATAAACTACCTGATTTGCATTCTATTTCTAATGATTGAAATGACTAAGGTTTCTAAATGTAATAAATATTATTTATTTCAAAATTTATATTAGATTTAGATCATATTAACCAGTAACCTAAGAAATTTCGAAAATAGTACAATTCGTTTTCATCGAAAGAAGAACCTACTTTTTCAACTCTGTTATTTTTTCCTAAACTTATGAAATACATATTAGAGAAATAAAGATATTATATCTTGGATAACGCAAAAGTTCCCACGTTTTTAGTGGTATTTCATTAACAAAATCAATATACCAATAAAAGAAGTAATCCTGTGGCAGAAATAAAATTTTAAATAAGTTTAATTTTGTAATTGATCCCCGTCACCTTAAGAATGGATATTAGAAATAGATTGGTGTTAAACAGTTTTCTGTAATTTGTTGATGAAATTAAAAAGAAATGAATGTGCAGAGTAAAGTAGATAAATTTAAGTAACTAAAGTAAATATATGCCAAATCAGGAAAAGGTATTTCCTTTAAACACCCTTTAAAAACTTTGGGATGATACAAATTACTTAAAACGTTTTAATATATCTAGGACTTGGCTAATAGAAAAATACAATAGAACTCGCTTATAACGGGTGGGAATTGACAAGATTTTTGCTCGTTATAACCGAGGGCTAAGAAAGTGTTTTTAAGAAGAAATCATAAAAATTCATACCCGATTATGCATACTTAGTTTATTAAATTTTATTTCTGTACAGTGAAAAAGATGTTCGTTCTTTTTTATTTTTTATTTCTTTTCTTAGTGTTCTACGGAGAAAATAATTTATATTAATTTATAGATACAGTCAAACCTGTCTATCTCGAATCTCTTGGGAGTAAAAAAAAATTCGAGATAAACAGGTTTCGAGATACACAGGTTTTATGAAAATAGACTAAGAAAATTTCTTTACACAATACAATATATTGAAAATTTGAAATACATTTAGTTATATTTACATGCACTATTATTTTGCAGCTGTTTTCGAAGTTTTTATGTACTATATCTTTGTTTTTCATGATAATGGAAATAGTACTGGGTGGAATTCCAAATTTAGTGGCGACTACGGTTTTCTTCATAGAAGGGTGTTCCTTCAAAAATGACAGAATTTCCAATTTTTTCGATGGTTAAAACATTTAATTTTCTTTTAACACCTGCCATTTTTAGCACTAAAATTGAGACAGCAAGATGCGAGATGATACTTTAGATATTAGGCTATACATTGAGAACCAGTTCTATTTCCAAAAAGGAATTTCTCCCGTCTCCTATTCCCCCCTCCTCAACCACAATCCCTTATTTAATAGCAAAGGACTCGATTTTAGTACAATTTTCACCCAGTCCTCGACCAAACAACTCTCCGAGAGAGAAAACTAGAAATGTATTTCCTGGAAATGGAAACTTGTGCGATTCTCAACCCAATAAGGTTCTAAACTGGAATGTTGTGTTTCTTATGAAAATTCGAGATAGACAGGTTTGGGAAAATATAATTTGAGATAGGTTTGGAAATTACCTAAAATTTTTATTCAAAATGTAGGGAAATTGAAAAAATTCGACATAGACAGGTTTTCGAGATAAGCAGGTTTCGAGATAGACAGGTTTGACTGTATATCTATTTGTACCCCTGGCTTAAAAAAAGTTTAAAACATTTTATTCGCAATTATGAGTTATTGAGTATATTGGAGACTGTTCGGCTTGAACACCATGTCTCTCCTGTTATCACCTTCACTTTCATTATGTTTTCCGTATATTTTTTGATGAATTTTCGCTACATCAACCTTATCAGCTGAGATGCAAATATATAAAAGTTTTAAGAATCACAAATTTATTGTTCACTACAACTCTGGTTTACTTGCAAAAAACTAGTTATGCTACCCTAGACACATCAACGTACAAAAAACAAGTATTTCTGATTTCCTCGTTAAATTTATGATCGTTAGATCATTTTACAAGGTTGCCTTACTAGATGGTCATCAGGTGCATTTTATAATCTTTTAGAATATGACCTCCGTTAAATGTGAATGGTCTAAAACCTGAAAAGAACCAGATAATGCAAAATTTCATGAACATTGATAGAGTCATTTCGGAATGCATAGTAAACAAACAATTATAGATATACACACACGCATATATATATAAATAAATATATATATATATATATATATATATATATATATATATATATATATAATATATATATATATATATATATATATATATATATATATATATATATATATATATATATATATATATATATATATATATATATATATATATATATATATATATATATATATATATACATATATATATATGTATATATATGTATATATATACATACATATATATATATGTATATATATGTATATATATATGTATATATATATATTTATATATATGTATATATATATATATGTATATATATGTATATATGTATATATACACATATATATAATGTATGTATATTCATATATATATACACATATATACAATGTATATATATATATATAATATATATATGCATATATATATTTATATATATACACACACACACACACACACACACACACACACACACACACACACATATATATATATATATATATATATATATATATATATATATATATATATATCCAAAATGTTGAGGTGAAGATCGACTGAACAGATAGGCCAGCCGCACGTATAAATGGAGTCGCCTTGAGGAGTTACAAATTTGAATGAAAACTAATTAATCCTGCTGATTTTTTTATTTTAAATGTAAATTAAGGTGTAGTACTAAAAATGCTAATTATGCGATCATCCCAGAGGGACCATACTTGACTGAAGATCTACCCAACATGGTTTCTTATAAAAAAGGAAAACTGGTGAGAAAACTGCTGCAGAAACTTTTAGCTTCACATTCCATCTTCCTTGCCTTCTCTCCGAGGGGGACCCACAGATCTCTTAAAAAAAAGTACGTTGGCAGAGTTGCTTGGGCCGAAGTTTGCTACTACTTTGTTAGCTACTCCTCTTGTCCAATCAGGTTAAAGGAGGGTCACTGACACCACTTTCGCCTTAAGGTCAGTCTCGCGCTGGCGTTGTTAGTAGTGTAACACTTTGTTACAGTATATATACACACATAAAGGAAAGGTTTCAGGCTGTAAAGTTTAAATATTATTGTAATGTATTTACTTTTATATATTTTAACGTCTTTTTTTACATTTGTTCGTACTTTCTGTAGAATATTTGTAAATTTTCTTCTTTATCTTGTAAGTCACTTCCGCATCACCCAAAGATAGCCGCACTCAAAGTCTTCAGAAAAGTAATATCACTTTTTATTTGAATGAAAGATAGAATCTCGAGGGTACTTCATAAAATAATGTCGAACAACCGTGGCGGTTCTTCTTTCTCCGTCTTAACCTCTACCATCTTACATAGAGCAACGTCAGCAAGCCCATGAAAAATGTAGCATTGGAAAAATGTCAAACTTAAAGAAAACTAAAAAAACACGAAGGAAAAGTATTCTGTAATCTCACTCATTTTTATTGGTTTTGGTTAAGCATTGAATAATCTTTTGATGTGTAAGGGTTTCACCCACCTGGGGTACCTGAGTGATCTTTTTTTAGCGTTCTTCCTGGTAGTCTTGTGCTTACCTTTGTAGAGTTTGATCTTTACTGGGTTGGACCACATAAACTTTCGAACCATGATGGACCTCTCTTAGGTCAGCAGAAGCTTGGTAGACGTTATGGATCGATGTTGTGGTGACTGGAATCAGTAGTAAGTTGTTGCTTTATTGCCAAAAAGGCCTTGCCAGCGTAAAACCAATTCTCTTACATATTGAATAACAAAATTTCGGTAGTTCCTTCCTTAATTTCCTAGTGATACTTTTTTTCACTCATGAATTACTTACCATAAAAAATAAAGATTTAGCATAACCTGGAAATATGTATATAAACAATAAAATGGAACCAGAAATCTAAATTCTCTGCTGTGCAGTATAATTTTTATAGATCAAGTTATTTAGTTTATATCTTTAATAATTTAAATTCCTAATATTTCTTTTCCTGATTTTTGTTAGATTAGCTTTATTGGTTTTGGTTATGTGATTATATGTATCCAACATAAAATTTTTTTGTAGTGAAATTTTCCTTTATTTTCAAATTATGCTCTGTATAAAATACAAGAAAAAAAAACTTGAAAAACATGATAGCAATTTGGTAGAATGTTCGTAATATGAAATTAGCCTAACTTTTCATCTGTATAATTTGTTCGGTATAGTTTAAATTTTGTTGAAAAAGACTTTAGTTTTATGTTCTTAAAAATTTTATCTCCTGATTTTTTTCCAATTTTCTGTTAGGATAGTGTTATTGGGATGGTTATATATTGCTCGACAGAAATTTTATTGTACTGAAATTCTTCATTTTTCACAAATTAAGCATTACATAAACCTCGAGAACAAAGAAAATATGGACCTTTTCCAGAGCAAAAACATATAAAAAGCTAATACAAAAGCCCATTCTTATATGTATTGAAAAATTTCCCCATTATTTAAATGCATACTTCCTCATACTTCGAATACAGAATTTTCTTCGGGTAAATAAAAAAATATGTGATACTTTTGAAAATGATCACCATCTTGAGACAAGAAGAAACAACAGATAGTCTTACCGGTATATCAAAAAGAGTTTGAAATTTATATCGAAATAAAACGCAATCAATTCAGAAATAATAAAAAATAAGTATCGAGAATTTCTCTGTTGTAGAATAAAAATATAACTTCATGACAATAGTGAGCTGACAAATTAAGTTTAGCTTATACAACTCCGGTACGAATTTTTGTAAAAAAATATCTTTTATTCGACATTATTTGAGATATGGAAGCTCAATTGCTCTCCGTGTTTCTTTAACGTATAAAAATATGAATCAAAGTATTGTTTTTTAGAGTTCAAATAGCGTGTACAATATAAAATATGCAAGAAACCTTTGTATGACTGTGCGTAAAAATTAAATTGAGACTAAATTTAATTATTTTCAATTGTATGTTTCGACTTTCAAACTTGTGTAGGCATCTTTTTAATTTATGAATTATTGAAATTCATTCTTATTTCCTTTTAACTCATTTATTAATAACGAAATAAAAATGAATTTTCATAAATATTTTCAATATATATTCAAATAAAATTTAACTTATATATAATTCTGATAGAGATTCCACTTTACTAATTACTACTCTACGTTTTTTAGTACATTTGTAGGGAATAAAAGAAATCACTTTATAGTGAATGTAACTTTAATTCCTAGTTCATTCTTTTATGCTAAGTACTGCTGAATATTCCAAATTAGTTTCTTCGTTAATTCCCGAAAAATGAAATTCAAGCAAATGTAGATGAAAGAGAAACTTGTAATTTAAAAATAAGTATATTTAATATCTAATAACTGTAAAACTTTAAAATAATGCTAAAATTTTTGTTTAAAAGTATGTGTTATACAATCGTTTTGAATTCCTAATTGTGATTAAAATGTATTTTTGTTTAGATATAGTTAAATATTTTTCTCTAAGAAATAGTGGATATATTTACATTTCGAATATTTTATTGCGATAGTTATTTAAAAGAATTGCAAGTTTCACATTTAATGAATATATTTATGAGTATTATTTTTTATTGCTCTGTAATAAATAGTTTTAGCAAATGAACGCCCTCGCTGGAATGATTGGGCTACCGAAGGAGCAACAAATTTTTTAAGTGTTCGATCTAGCTCTTAACTCCAGATCGGGTTTAACAAACCTCTACTCCCAGTGAGTGAGTGAGAACATCGGGGTTTTTCTCTTGTCAGGGTGATTAGAAAGAAATCATATAAAAGAAAAAAGTAGTAAAGAATTTTAGAATCATACGCTCATTTCACCATTTTGTCTTGGTCCTTGTAATCCTTGGTCACTATCTTCTCGGACTTTATACCAGTCTTACAGCAATAATATAATTATAATACTATTAATAAGGTTTGGCCAAATTAACAACATATAGAAAATCATTGTGTAATTATGATTAAATATTAATTCATGAAGTTAAATGTCGTTAAGGCTAAGCCTTCTGTAATTTATATCTTACTATATATACTGAATTGTATGATTGCTTTTGAATTCTTCTATTAACCTTTCACACGATAAGGTATAATATACTCATTACCAGAATTTTCATTAACTAACAGCAAAAATTACTTGTTCTTAGTTACCTCCAAAGTCCAGTCCATCAAAAGGTCTTTGTCTATCTCTTCCTAATAGTTATCTTCATTTACATATAACATAGGTAACCGTGAGAAGCATTCGTGTAAATTTAGAACCATTACATATTAAATTAATCTGAATAAATCAGAATCGGGATAACTCAGATTAGTGATATTTTTCACCTTTTGGGCCAAACAAAACTATTTTTTTTCTTTTTTCATACTTTCTCTTTGTTTCTTTCCAACTTCTCTCTAGTACATCTATGTATGGAAAATGGAAAACGGACTATGGTCACATGCTAATTTTTCTTTTTGTATTTTGGTATTTTTGTAAAGTTTTTCCCTTTCCGAATAGCAACAGAACAGAAAGACCGTTTTTTAATTCCGGTTTTTAGTTGTCCTTTGGAATCAGTGTATGATGTTTGTGTTTCTTTGTGTCTTTAATTAATATTTCATTAGAACATGTGGAATAAATGTTTTGTTAGTACGGAAGGCTATGTCTTTAAATTGAGTCCGAGGAATATATTTTTTAGTGCATTCCACAGAATCTGAAAGTGAAAAGGTAAGAGAGTTTTGATATTATTTTTCGATGATGCTCTTTCACTTAAGTTCGAAATTTAATACTATGTCATGGAAATCGTTGTTTTCTAGAAGTTGTTATTTTATTAAAGTTTTATTAAAAGATGTTATTGTACATCAGGAATGACTAAAATACACCATAGAAATTATGGTTACACTTTGTATTCTCTCCAATCACCTTAAAAAGTATCCAAGAAATTATACAACCTATATCTTATTACATTACTACGAATTTTATTACTTTGTTTTTTATGTAAGACTTTTTTTATTGCGTTTCCTCTTTACCGCACAAAATGTTTTTGGAAATGTGTTGTAAAAATTATGTTTTGTAGTTTCTTATGATTATTTTTTCTTAATAGTTTTTACACTATGTGGCTCAGGAGGACTCTAGCATATCCTCGCATGTTCAGTCAACATTCCTGGTTTTTCCTCAACTCGGCCACCCAAAAGAATTCTATTCTTTTCTGATCATCTGTTGCCACCTATAATAAATTCGACCTTTTTTTCCTTTTTCCTCCAGGAGTCCATTTAAGACTGTGCGTGCTGGGTCTGATAGATGCCTTCGTTACATATATTCTAACTACTGCAGTCTGGGTTTTCGTATAACTTTTGTGTTTTATAATTAAATTGTTGTAAGGTATAGGTGGGCCTTTGTGTCTCAATGTGCCGTTACTTAGCCTGGGTAAAAGAGGAGGATTGCTCGATGGTCTTAATGCCCCTTCATGCTAAAGAAATTAAAACACTTCGAAACTACTACCATAGTTTTAACCTTTACAAATGGGTTTTCTCTAAGTGCTTACAGGTCCTGTGGGGGACTCTTGTTTTGATGTAGCATAGAAACACCATTAATTACTCACCCCTCCAAGACAGACTTGAAATGCATTCTCCACCCTCTGATAAAGCAACGGATAAAGGTCAAAGAAATTTTCCCCGAAAGACAGTCGAAACTGTCTCTAGTCCTTCACAATAATGAAATCATACTCTGGACATATGCTGTCCCGGCCACTCTAACAAAACTAATGACGATTCGTTTTAAATTTCTATGTTTAACACGTGGATTTAATCATTTATGCATGACTGAAGTAAAATTATTCTTGTGTGAAAGTTTAAAATGCAGGAAATAAATCGAGGATGAACAAAATTTGTTATTTTATATCAGGAATGACTAAAATTACACCATAGAAATTATATTTACACTTTGTATTGTCACCAATCACCTTAAAAAGTATTCCTGAAATGATATAATCAATATCTTATATTACTACTAATTTTACTACTTTAGTTTTTCATGTAAGACTTTTTTATTGCGTTTCCTATTTACCACACAAAATGTTTTTGGAAATGTGTTGTAAAAATTATGTTTTGTAGTTTCTAATGATTATTCGTTCTTAATTGCTTATACACCATGTGGCTCAGGAGGACACCACCATACCCCTTTATTCCCGCCTGTTCAGTCAACATTCCTGGTTTTTCATCAACTCGGCCACCCAAAAGTATTCTATTCGTTTCTGATCATCTGTAGCAAGGTATAATTAAATCTACCTTTTTTCCTTTTTCTTCCAGGAGCCCATTTACGATTGCGCTTGTTGGGTCTGATGGAGGCCATCGTTACATATATTCTACCCACTGCAGTCTGGGTTTTCGTATAACGGCTGTTTTGGGTTTAAAATTAAATTGTTGTAAGGTATAGGTGGGGCTTTCTCTCTTCATGTGCCGTTACTTAGCCTAAGTAATAGAGGAAGATTGCGCGATGGTCTTAATGTCCATCCATGTTTAAGAAAATAGAAAAAACTATGAAACTACAGTCATAGTTCTAACCTTTACAAAGGGGATCTCCTCTAAGTGCTTACAAGTCCTATGGGGGACTATTGTTTTGATGTAGCATGGAAACACCATTAACACTAGATTGCCCAAGGCAGTCATTTTGACTGTTTTTTAATTTCAATTAGAAAAACAATTATGAAATATAATGACACAATTTCTTAGAATTCGGTGACTTTTTCTATAACATATAAATGGGTTTATGAATAATTGTAGTTACTTCCGCCCTCCTTTATTATATAATATTAAAAATTAATTTTAAACAAATTTCTTTACATATTTGTTATTTTTTCACAATGCAGTCATTTTGACTGTTTTTGGGCAATATAGGTATACTAGAAATCTCGGGCAATCTAGTGTTAATTACTCATCCTTTCAACACAGACTTAAATTGCATTCCCCTCCCTCTGATAAAGCAACGGATAAAGCAATCAAAGAAATTTTCACCCCCTCTAAACAGACGAAACTATCTCTAGTCCCTCACAAGAATGAAATCATTCACTGGGCATATGCTGTCCCGGTCACTCTGAAAATACTAATGATGATTCAAGCTATTTCTTCTTGAACTTAAATCACTTTGAAATATTTATATTTGTAATTTCGTTAACTATGTAACTAACAAAATGATGAAATATTTTAAGAAATTTTTTGGCAGTCATTTATAGGTCGAAAAGTTTATAGAAAATTACATCCAGTGTTATCAGTAACTTACTTATTATCAAATATGGTCATGTACCACTTTCAAAGAAAACTACTTATATTTACGATGGTCTTAGATAGGTTTGCTAAAAATTTTTATAATATAAATGGAAAGTCGTTATAAAAATATTTAAAATGCATTCAATTCATTTGAATCAAAATTGTTTCTTTTATATTGGATTGGCACTGATACAAAACCTAGAAATTGCTAAATATTTACTTACTTCCCCATTTTATATTCAGGGAACTTACAGAAAATGTATGATAAAAGTATTTCATTTTCTTCCCTGAATTGTAAATGGATCTCTATCGATTACTCGCAGATATTTTTGCCCATTTAATGCGGCTGAAAATGATACCTACCCTCTTAGATTCATTTGGAATTAAATTTCTGCATTTAATCTAATACGTGGTATATGATTTCAACGCCTATTTAGATTTAAAAAGTAAATGCAAAAGGATAATCTGAAATCCAAAAATTTTCTTAATGCCTCTTCAATCAGATAAATAAAGACTACATAACGTTAGGAAAATCTAAAATAATTCATTCTGAAGGGACAAAAGTCCTTCAAAATGACAAAATTCTACCCCCCTCCCAAAAAAAGATACTTTTTAAAATCAAGTTACGTATTATTTATTATCAAAAGACATTTTTTAAATAACATGATTATTTTGCAGTACTGAAAAATGGTTTATCTTCACTGAAACACCCTTATTTTAAATTAAAAAAATATTTTTCAGTTTGATACATTTTTGTTGAATTAGTTATTTTAAAATATTTTAGTTGCATTACTTCTCTCTATTTCTTGTTCAAAATTTTGAAGTTTGTTCATTACTGCCATAGTCATAAAACTAGCTATTCTGTGTAAATGCGGAAAGTATTTTGATGAGTTGCGGAGGATATGATATGGTAAACCGGAAAGAAAAAAAGTTTGTTGTATTGTACTTACCACACAAATACCAGTATCCGTTCTCAAAGGGGAAGCACAGTAAAAATATACGCTAAGGAAATAAAGGTAAATACCTCACATTGGAACTAAAACATTTATTATGTACACTATTTTGAAATTAGTAAATTAATTGATTAATATATGACATGACCTGCAATTATTTGATTTTTATATTCATCAGTATTCTTGTAATTATAATTCCTTATCAAACTGTTATGAGACAGAGGTAATAATCATGAATATTAAGTTGGTTTACCTCCAGTAATTACAGGGAAGCAGGCTGAGGCTGTCAACAGGATGAACGTCAGTACAGGCATGCGGGCGTAAAAGTTATTTGCTGGACGTCGATGCAGGCATAGTGGCCGTTACTTTGCTGGATGTGTATGCTGGCGTGCCGGTCATATGCATGCGGGCTAGGGCATAGATTGCTGCCCCGGGCTCTCTGGCTTGCTCACGGGATCTTGATGCACCCGTTCTTCTCTTCAACTCCGACTTCCACTCCTTTTTCCACTTTTCTTCCACAACTTTACACCTCGGTACAACGCCCCTCTCTTTTTCTCGCCTTTTTCTCTTTCCCAATCATGTGTTGGTAAATTTTCACTACATCTCCACTCCCTTCGGGTGTGCAGGTAGGCTCATTGAAATGGTCTCTTTGGTGAAAGCTGACATTATTGCTTAGCCTCTGTCCCTATATTTCATGTCCCTGTATCCCTGCCTGGGCTTGACTGTTACATTTGTGCCACTGCAACAGATCTAAATCATCCGCAGGGGTCCCCATTAAAACTCTGTCAACAGTTTTGTCTAAATTCATCTTAGAAATTTAGTCCACAGCTGTGTATACATGTGCTGACTATCGTGAGAAAGTACATAGGTACACAATTACTAAGTTTTGTATATATTAAAATAATTCTGTTGTTTAAGTAATAATATTTGACGTAAGTGAAAATCGATATACAGTTTCATATCTATACGAATTCTAAAGATATAATAAAAAATATAAAAGATAGGTTTGCATGCCGTGCATTAGGAGCATTGATAAGGAATATTGTAGGACGAGTTGATTTTTTAAAATAGTCTGGCATTTTAATCATTTCGCATTTTAATTGTTATTTTCTAATTAGAGTTTTACATGTTTATGATCCATCATTATGTACTAGCATATAGTCCATCATATGACGGGATCAGTAAAATTTTTAATTTTCCAGAATTGTAAAAAACCCTATGAGGCAGATAAAAAATAGTTTGTTTTGGCCTAGAATTATCTGGTACACTCTCAATAATTTTTTTATCTTTACTCACCGCATTTTAGTTGTCAACTTTAATTTCTGTTGGTTTGGTTTGGAGTGCTAAGGTCTACTTTTTGCGACACGAGGGCTAATGAGACCAGGGCCTACAGCTTAAAACCGATTCCGAACGGCTACGAACAACCATGCCATAGCGGGATTCGAACCCACGAACTCTGGTACCGAAGGCCAGCACTCTAACCAATCGGCCATCGTTCGGCTTAATTTATGCTGTCATATTATGTTGTAAATGTCCCTCTGTTTAAAGAAACAGACGTTGAACTCTAATGGACAGTGATTTATTCAGTGCTTTAGATGTCTTGGCATTAAAGTGCAGGCTTGACAAATAACACAATATACATTACTTGATATTTAAGTAAAATCGCTCACAATAAAAATTTCATAAACTGTAAAACATGAACTCTGTAAACTTGAATAAAACTCGGTAAAAATAAAACTCAGTAAAGAACGGCACTCTATCACAACGTTAACTTATTAAGCTGAATCTCAGCATGCAAGAAAGTTGCAGTCGCTCTAAAATAGCATTGAATGCAACCCCAATAGTCCACGTTGGCATAAATACTGACTAGCAACAATTCTGTCGCTGAGCTCCAGAAAACTCGACCAGTCTCACCATCTATAGAAAAAAAAACTAAACAAAACTCGAACATATTACATGATAGGATGAACAACAGAGGTTTTAATATTGACAGTGATTACTTTGCGGTATATATGGATGATATCTAAATTTAGAAAATCGATTGCAAACTGGGTGGTTATGTATAAAAAACAAACACACAAAGGAACAAATTTCTTAATTTTCGAAGATATATAACTTAACTATAACTTAATATAACTTAATATAAACTTTAGATAATTATAAGTCCGTGAATTAGACTTCTAGAGTTTTAAGAAAAAAAATTGTTGTTACTACCGGTGATAAAAACATTGCAACAAACAATAATCGATGATTGAATTTAAAATTATCGCATATGTACCTAATCTATTATTTAAGACAAATATAAAAGAAAATTGCCTACGTAATTAAAAGAATGGCGTCATAAGGCTAGAAAAAAATGTTTTTTCCATCTACTTATAATTTGATAAATTTAATCGTCTGCTCTTAACCTGGGAGAATAGGGCTTGAAATAGAGGTATTAAACGATCGGAAAGGGGGGAGAGAAAGAAATGGATTTCGAACGTTTTAAACACGACAGTATGTTTTGCTGTGATATGAAGCACATTTATAACAATTTATTTTAGAAACGGATCGACAGTTTAGAAGAAGATATACTTCACTCACTTTGAATTTTGCTAACATTAACTCTTCAAGAATCCAATATGGATGCCTCTATCCATTACAGGTACAACCACTTCATTAATTCGAGGACAGAAGGACAGATATTTTAGGCTATTATTATATAGGGGATACTAATCATAAAAAATATCGTTAAAATTAAAAATTAAAAACACTGAGATTTAACTTTCCCAATATTTTTATGGAGATAAGACTTTCAAAACATAATTCGACCGGATTTACAAATTGATTTTTCTGTTCAGAAAATATTAAATTGGGAATAGATTTTCAAATAAAGTACTTTTGATATCATATGTCTATTTTACTTGATTTTCACTAAAACCTATTTCTTATGTCTTGAATCATTAACGGACACTTTATAACGGACACTTAAATATTTTTTTTACTCCTTGATGTTTCACACTTTACTGTATGCTTTAAAATATTTCAAATGTATTATTTATTTCCCAATACTCGTCAAGGTTTTGAATATCGTCCGAATATGTGCTAAAAATTGTTTTATAGAATAATATATATTAAAATATAATATGAAAAATTTATTCAATACTATAATGTTAAAATTTCAATTATTTGATATGTAAGTTGTTATATATACATATATTCTAACTGAATTAGCAAGTTTAACTATAATTTTATCCTAAAATATTTTTCGGACATTCGGTGCCTGAAAATATAACCTGCCGATCCTTTCATTTATTCCATCCTGCCTTATAATGTTGTCTGAAACTATTCGTCAAACTACATTCTGTTGAAGTCAGCCTGAATCATACAATACATTTATATAACAAACGTAGAATCACATTGTGGCCAGAGGTCTAACTCCTTATGGCTAATACTTTTGTCTTACCCAATTATCAGCACTCCAATTATAATATCTTTCTTTTAGGAATAACAGCTAAGATCATTGTGCATAAAAACCCCTGTGAAAATGCAGTAAAAATGTCATTCTCTGCTTACAAAATTGTCACAAAAATACCCCAAGAAACAAAAACTGAGAAAAGTGTTAAAGGAAAAGATGAACTCTAATAGTCACAAACAAAGGAGAAAATGCGTTATTGGCACAAAACACCGTCTGTCCAAGTGGAAGAACAAGCCAAATTGTTTTGTTAGGAACATGACCTTTCCTATCTGTAATGATTGCGAGACATCGTCTGCACATACTCCAGACTAAATAAGATGTCCAAACCAACTGCACACTCACTCCCAAACAGATAATCCTTAAATTATAAAACTGCTGGACGAGGAGAAAGCTAAACAGCTGGCAGTCGGCTGACATTGACAGAGAACGGCACAAATTCTATTAAAATTTTATTTCAGAGCTGTTAAAACGGACATCTTTTCTACTCAACGACAGACAAAGGAAAGACACAAAATCACTCTGCTCGAACAGAGGTGTACCCAAGAGTGAAGACAGAAAGGATTTTCCCAATTACTCAGCGAATTTAAGTGCAAAATCAGGAAACAATCGGAGCCATTTGCCGGCGACAGATCGGAAACGTGTTAAATAGACAAAACATTTACATCTTCAGGATATAAATCTTTGGGAAGAATTTTAAGCTGAAGACACTCCTTTGATAATACATTTAGAGGCTGGGAAAAAGATTTGAAGGAATTAGAATGGGACAGAGAAGGTTTTTAAAGAAATGTTAAAGTTAAATAATTTTGATATATTCCACACACACACACACACACACACATATGTATATATATATTGTGCTTATACCAGCATCAGTACACAAAATTTCATGGACTAATAGTTTATAAAATATTTGATACATAAAATAAAATGAATTATGAAAAAAATTATTTTTTTTTTAAACACGAATAAACGTGACGCAATGTTTATGATTTAATTCTTTTTAACTATCGTTCCATTTCATAATTGATTTATTTAATGGCACATGAAATGTAACAATTTCGTATATAAAAATTAAAAACAGTCTTGAACATTTAATAGTCCTAAGGATTTAAAAGAGCTGTATCATATGTAATCTCCTTTATTGACCACGTAATAGAATAATGTTATAACAAAAGCCACGACAAAGATATAATAGACTTCTATTTTTATGATAAATATTTTTGTATATTTGTCATTCCGTACGTTTCGTTTTCTCTAAACCTTTTCCTTGATATTCTATTCTATTTTAATATTTTGATTGAAATACACACACACACACACACACACACACACACACACACACACACACACACACACACACATATATATATATATATATATATATATATATATATATATATATATATATATATATATATATATATATATATATATATATATATATATATATATATATATATATATATATATATATTCAATCGATCGAGTTATGACTTTTCTCCCATCTGAAAGAACGCCCTATTCACATTGACACTGTTTGTTGTCTATTTGTTATTATCGAGTAGGGGATTATTCCTTCATTGGAAATCAATTGCATTGTCATATATATTTAGCAATTCTTCTTTTGAAAGGAGAGTGTGTTTAAACATTAGATGCTTAGGTACCATCTTTGCATGTAAGTATTTACATTACACTGATTTTACTGATTATTATTTTTCAATTTACTTATTCATCAACTGACTGGGAGATTTTCACTATTTTGTTATCAATTCATAATATGTACTAATTTAGGTTGAAGATAAGAGTTTGTTTATCCTTAATCTTTTGCTATGACTTTTGGAAAACCTATGTCCCCTTCTGTTTCATTATCATTATTATACTCCGCATTTACTCAGCAGTTTTATTATTCCTTCGTGTGCTAAAACATCAATAGTGTAAGGTAATCGTCCACATATATAATATCTTAAATCTCTACTTCAAGTATTTTTCTTACTTCCGTGTAATCTTCATTGTGTAGTTAATGTTGTTAATGTAGCGAATGTAGTATATTAATGTTGTCAATTTCTTCTTTTACTTCCAACTCTAGTGACTCTTGTGCCCAGACCCAGTTTGAAAAAAAAAATCTATTTTTAATTGATTTTAGGTGTAAATAATGATCAAATTTATGAATGAGGGAGGTAAAATTATGATATATACAGGGTTTTCAGAACAGTATTCGGAATAATCGGGGGTGAAAGAAAAGAAATAATCACGCTTGCAGGGAAACGAAATAAATTCGAGGCATATAGCTGTAACTACATACACATATACACACATGCACAAATACACACACATATGCATATCCTATTGTACAAATCGTATATACCTTTTCGGATTTTGACGGAAATTAAAAAAAAATAGACTGCTAGACATGAAATTAATACTGTAGTGGCATAGAAGTTCTGAAAAATTAAGAAAAGTACAGTTGAAAAAATGATCTGAACACATTCAGTAACTAACCAATTAGAAAAGGCTTCATTCTCTGAATGTCAATGGTGCAAAACTCTGTCTAGTCTAGATTAAGAACAACTAGCCAAAAAGTTTTAGTGAGTAATATGGACTCTTCTAACTTACATTGGTTGCGCGGCACCATCTGTCCATACTCAACACTGGATTATCTAACATTTCTTCTGTTAAAAGTCCACATTCTTCAAGAAGGATCTATTTCAGTTGTCTGATGTTGACCAGGGGATAACATCGTGCAGTCAGGAGTCTTGTTAAATTATCCCACATATTGATGGAATATGAATATGGAAATCAAGCTATCCAATACATTCAGTGGTTACCTTTTCTTTCCGTGCTTTATACAAAATTAAGAGTCCGATGTGGCCATGCATTGTTATCTATATAAATATGGTCGATACCAAAGATGTCCTCAGAGGAGGATAACACTATTCTAATAACGATCTTCGGTAACTGAACCTTCGTCCGTTCATTTTAATGATTATGATTACAAGCATGCAGGGGTACCCAAAGGTTTTCTTGATGTCAGTGGGATAATAGCTTAACACCATCTCTCTACACTTCAACGGTCACTCCCAGAATACCTAAATGTTTGCATAATTTTCATATAAGAGGTGTTTAATTGGCTATGTCATTATAATCAAACGGGATTGTTAAAAGGTAATTTTAAAAATTCGCTACACCATTTTGTAACACTAATTTTCGTAATCTATGCAGGCATATATATATATATATATATATATATATATATATATATATATATATATATATATATATATATATATATATATATATATATATTTCCAACGCAGCAGGCGATACAGACATTATCCTAATGCCTTAACAAGGCTGCGAACCTGTTACTCATTTAGCACCACCCAAAGAGAACGTGTAGCTTAAGGTATGCTACGGACGCGAGTAACATTACCCCCACTGGGTCCTCGTAATTTAGAAGCAGGGACCAAGCAGAAGACCCCCAGGCTTGGCCTGCCACCCCCAGAGTTATATATATATATATATATATATATATATATATATATATATATATATATATATATATATATATATATATATATATATATATATATATATATATATATATATATATATATATATACATATATATATATATATATATATATATATATATATATATATATACATATATATATATATATATACATATATATATATATACATATACATATATATATACATATATATATATATATATATATATATATATATATATATATATATATACATATATATATGTATACATATATATATATATATATATATATATATATATATATATATATATATATAATATATATATATATATATATATATATATATATATATATATATACATATATATATACATATATATACATATATATATATACATATATATATATATATATATATATATATATATATATATATATATTTATATATATATATATATATATATATATATATATATATATATATATATATATATATATATATATATATATATATATATATATATATATATATATATATATATATATATATATATATATATATATATATATATATATATATATATATATATATATATATATATATATATATATATATATATATGGGTGTGTGTGCGTGCACTGGCATCTCTGTAAATCTCTAGCTAGCTAGATGTATAGAAATTACCTATTTTTGATAGGTCTTTTACACTGTAAGCTTGTGTTATACTACTGCTTGTTTCATTTATTTTTTTAATTAGACAAGTTTTTTTATAAGAATTTAGTTTATTATCTCTAGCGAATATTCAAACGTGTATTCATAAGTTTTATTTTTAGAGAAAGAAGGCTGAATGGTCTGTGGTAACGTTCATAATAAATCATTACAAACAAGGTTATTTATTACCTTGTATCGTTGTGTTGCATATCTGCAATGCTCACAAAATTAATATCATTTAGTCTGTGAATATTAAAATATAACATTTTTAATTGTTGTTATTAAGCAGCATTTTAATTACCACAATTTACTAAAAACTGTGACACTAAGTTTTATTTTCATATCAAAAATTCATTAATCATTTGATCAAATATATATGATTATTACTGAAAGAAATTTTTGGGTTTGTTAATTTAACAAAAAAAAGAAAAAAAAACAAAACTCATATATTTAAGAAATCAAAGGTATATTTCCCCAAAGGCAAATTTAAATTTTATGATGTAAAGACTTTTTCTTCATAGTAATTTACATAGCTTCAAAATACGCTTTTCTTTGTTAGTAGAAAATAATACACTTTTTTGATAAAAAAAAACAACTTATTTTTATGGGTTGAATTTTTGAAATTATTTTTTACACTTTGGAGTTGTTAGATACATAGGATTAATCTCATATCTAACCATTAACATATAAAACCATTTATAAATTTCATTTATCCTTTCATCACAATACTTTTATATGTTAAATTTTTTTATAGCAATTATTGAAAATTTTTATGAAACTTTCATGCTTTAAATATATTATATTGAAAGTAGTATTTAAAAAACATGATTTAGGAAATATTTCGAAATATTACCTTTCTATGCTTCTCTTTGTGTTAGAGCATTTATACTATAATATAGGAAATATATTATTATCTCTTTACGGTGTTCATTTATATGAAAATTGTTTTTCCTTCCAATAAACAGCTCTGTGTTAGTTTAAATTCATCGTTTTCTTTACATTAAGAAATATAAATGTTTATGGAATAATTTACCATAAAATGCAAAATATACTTTAATTCTTCATGATTCACGAAATTTATAATTTAATGAATGTACTTGACAAAAGAATGAAACCCATTTATTCCGAAGATGCTTATTAAAAATTATTTTGTTCAATATTCAATTTCTCTTTTTCTGTTGACAATGTTAACATATTATGTAGCAAATTCGAGTTCGTGAAAGTCAAATTCCCCTTTTTTAATGTAATTTATTAATAATGCAACTGTTGTTCCCTCGGGAATTCAGCTATTTAGCGAGATGTTTTCAGATGTCAAATTATTTCTGTTTATTTTAAAAAAGAAATGTAGAAGATTAAATTTTTCGGATAGAATAGGAAGTATTCTCTATTAAAACGTACTGTATCTCATTTAAAAATAAATACGATGTTTGTTATTCCTTTTAAAGTTTTCCTTTCCTTCTATGAAATGCAAAGCCTTTTTTTAAGTTCATAATATAAATTGCATAAGTTTTAATACTAGAAAAAATCTAATTTTAAAATATACAGTAAATGGACGATAAATACAATAGGCTAAAAGAACAAACCTTAATAGTAAACATTATTATTCTATTTAAAATTATTACTTTAAAATGCTATTTAAAATTACGATTCTGAAAATATTATTTTGCTGGGGTAAGAGTCCATTTTTCAGGTTAGCATTTCCTTCAGCTGTCTGGTATTTACTAAAGATTAAGATCGGGAATTCAGTCGCTTTTCAAAAGTATCCAACATATGTTTAATAAATTGAACTCTCGGACCACCAACCCAAAAAGGTGTAAAGCATTTACTTGCCCACCGATACCGTTAGTCTAGTACTACTTACAAATGTAATAATAAGAATAATAATAATAATGATAATAATAATAATAATAATAATAATAATAATAATAATAATAATAATAAGATAATAATAATAATAATAATAATAATAATAATAATAATTATAATTATAATTATTATAATAATAATAATAATAATAATAATTATTATAATAATAATAATAACAATGATGATGATATGTTAATATGGTAATAATAATAATAATGATGATGATGATGATGATGATGATAACATAATATGGTAATAATATGATAATTTGATAATAATAATAATAATAATAATAACAATGATGATGATTATGATGATGATAGGTTAAATATGGTAATAACAATAATAATAATGATGATGATGATGATGATGATGATGATAATAATAATAATAATGATGATGATGATTATGATGATGATATGATAAATACGGTAATAATAATAATAATAATGAGGAGGATGATGATAAGATAATCTGGTAATAATATGATAATTTGATGATAATAATAATAATAACAATGATGATGATTATGATGATGATATAATTATATGGTAATAATAATGATAATAATAATGATGATGGTGATGATAATAATAAGATAATATGATAATAATATGATAATTTGATAAAAATAATAATAATAATAATAAATGTCACACATTGGGTGGTACAAACGTGTATTACTATAAGGGTCTCCCTGTATGAATCCTTCCTTTCTAAAACATAGGCTTCATGGGGAGAAAAAAAGGGAGAGGAAGACATCGAATTGGCTGCATGGAAGAAGTGAAAATTAACCCCATGCCTGTGACGCCCGAACTCAGTTCCGGCAATGCAAATGCGCCAATTTTGGAATATCCACCCTCAGTCGTCCAAGAGAAAAAATGGTAGTTGAATTCCATGAAGCCCGAAATCGTTTTTTCCGATGCATAATATTTAATTTGCGAATTTTCCGATAGAAAAAAGATAATTTCCCTCTAAAAGTTCGGCAGTTTTGTGTATTTCTCTCTATTTCTCGGATACTGCAAATGATTTGTGAAATTTAAAGGAATCTGAGGGACATGGAATTCATAACAGTTGAAATGGATAATATATTGTTGCATTAGTTTATTAATATTCATACAGAAAATTATGTCATTTTATTTGTTTAGCTGTAATTTGAGCAAAAATTAATGTAATCTATTAATATTTCCCATAATTAATATTTCATGTGAAATTATTGAATACAGTAGTTACTTCATTTAAAATAACCTATTTCTAATATTTTGATGATAATAATAAACAAAATTAAAGAGTAAATTTCAAAAGAAAGGGGTTAACTAATGAATGTGAAGAGGGTGGGGGCTTCCCAATATTTTCCCGTACTCTTGATAGTAGAAATGGTCTTTTTTAAGGAGGGTCACCATGGATTCTGCAATTTTACATTTTAATATTAACACTGTGTGAGACTTACATACAATTCTTAACTTTGGATTAAACAAAGAAACAGGAAATAGATAAATAAGAATTACAATAAACATATAACAATGATTGACACTGAGATTGTAATAAGAATTTCGGGTTTACTTGAGGTTATTTATTCATTATTTATTTACATTATTGTCGTTAACTGGGACACTAGCTCAGGGCACATATGTTCATGACAAACCCTCATGGTTTTTCAATGTTCAATGAGATATAAATCAGGGGAGTATGTTGGGAAATCTGTTTTGGTTATCTTCACTTTTCAGGAGTTTTTCAAATGTAAAAGATCTGTGTGGACTTGCTTTATAATCCATATAGACAAGGTCGAAACCAATAGCAGAATGGTTAAAAACGTGGTAAAAGATGCACGTGGCAGAGAATAACTTCATCTCAATAAAAAGATTTGGTAAAAGAATCTAGGTCGAAAATATTGAGTTTAGTATAGGAACCTCTGTCGGAAATATTGAGTTCCAAGTTTCCATCATAATTCTTGTCCATACAATGCCTGGAGGATGTCAAATAGGCTATACTAACTGTATTGGGTATCGTGGTTCCAAATCCCTCTGCCGGCATGGTTGTTCATAGCTGTTCGTAATAGGCTTAAAACAGCAGATTCCGGTGTCTTTACCTGTACTGTAGCAAAAAATGATTGGAAGCACCATCATACGCAAAGCTCTGACTCAACTTATCAACACACAAGCTCGGTAGGACTATCTAAACTGCATCTTTCACATTTGTCAGTATGAGGAAAGCGTAACCCCACCACTTTCAACAGCCACTGAGTAATCTAAGAGGTAACTCTTAATTTTTTATATACTTGATAAAGAGAAGTTGTTTAGTCTACTGTGCCTTTCTACAGGTGGGTATAGAAATGAAAACAAAATGTAACAGAAATCTGAAAGAAAATGTCAAAAATATCGTTATTCGATTGCACAACGACTATTTTTCTTATGCAGATAAAATTAAAAAGGATGCAATTGTTCAGATATATACACGCATACTTGCATTCATACGCATATATTATATATATATATATATATATATATATATATATATATATATATATATATATATATATATATATATATATATATATATATATATATATATATATATATATATATATATATATATATATTATATATATATATATATATATATATATATATATATATATATATATATATATATATATATATATATATATATATATATATATATATATATATATATATATATATATATATATATATATATATATATATATATATATATATATATATATATATATATATATACATAGATATATATATATATATATATATATATAGACATATATATATATATATATATATATATATATATATATATATATATATATATATATATATATATATATTATATATATATATATATATATATATATATATATATAGACATATATATATATATATATATATATATACACATATATATATATACATATATATATATACATATATATATATATATATATATATATATATATATATATATATATATATATATATATATATATATATATATATATATATATATATAATCATGTGTATACATAAATGCGTAAGTGTGTGAAAAATTTATAAATATTAGTATCAATTAATTTTAAAAATATTATTGTTAGGGTGTTTTTTTTTTAAATTTATTTAAGAATATTTATGCTGCAAACAATACATTCGCTGTTTTCCTTACATCAATAAATATACATGTTGATGGAATAATTTATCATAAAGTTTAATAAAAATAATAATATTGTAAGATACAGGAATTTTTACTTTAAGGAAAACAGAGTATAACTAATAAATAAGATGCATTAAATCCCAAGAGACTTAATATAAATTATGAATAACATCAACATGCGATATATATTTCCTTTGACGATGCGTAGCATAATATGCGACAAATTACAATTAGTAAAAGTCAAATTTCCCATTTTTAATGGTATTTATTAATAATGCAGCCAATGTTCCGTAGGAAATTTAGCTAATTATCGTTATGTTATCAAATGCCACAATATTTCTCTTGAAATTTTTATTTGTGAAAATAAATGTAGAAGATTAAAAATTATATTTGGGATAAACAAATTATGATTTTTATTAAAACTTCCTGTATATATCATTTAAAAAAAGAGGAAGCATTTATTATTCATTATATTTTCTATCAAAGAAGAAGAAAATAATTTAAATTTCATGAGGTTTAATACCAGTAATATACCTAATTTTAAAATTAATTGCGAGTTGAAGATAAACACAATAGTGGGAAGAAGAGCAAATATCGTTTAAAAATATTAGTTTTACAATAATGCCATGGAATAAAGAATGAGAGTTTTCAATATCCTTTTATTCTTTTTTAAAGAACTTAGGCGAACAATAACAGGAACTTTAATCGACAACCTATATGGAATACTTTCTTTGTATTCTTCTCAACAGTCAACAATTTACTATAAATAGAGTAATAATAAGTTACTGCTTTAAGCCAATTCCAAACTGATACAATATTAATAACATCAGCGGGTGCTTTGTACTCATAAACTCCGATACCGAAAAACTAAGGTATCGGAGTTAATTTTCCTTTTTTTTATTAAATGATAAAATAATCTTATGAGAAAAATAGGAGGAATTTTATTTCACAACACATATGGATTATTTTTTGGTTATTGTTCTACTGTTTATATTTTGCTGCTTAAAGAGTTAATGTGTTACTACGTAAAGCAATTTCGGACTGATACAACATCAAATCATCCGTGGGTTTATTACCCATGCACTCCAATACCGATGATATTGGTGTTAATTTTGTTCAATAATAAAATAATCTTATGCGAAAAATAGGAGGAATTTTATTTCACAACACATATGGATTATTTTTTGGTTATTGTTCTACTGTTTATATTTTGCTGCTTAAAGAGTTAATGTGTTACTGCGTAAAGCAATTTCGGACTGATACAACATCAAATCATCCGTGGGTTTATTACCCATGCACTCCAATACCGATGATATTGGTGTTAATTTTGTTCAATAATAAAATAATCTTATGCGAAAAACTGAAGTAATTTTAGTTTACAATGCATATGTAATATATTTGTATACTGTTCTACGGTAGACATTTTTATATTTAAAGAGTAATAGTGAGTCACTGCTCAAAATCAATTCTGAACTTATACAATATCAATATCATTAGAGGGTTTTCCACTAATAAACTCTGATATCGAAAGACAAAAATGTCGAAGCTAATTTTAATATTTTAAAAAATAATAATAATCTTATGTGAAAAAGAGAATGAATTTTAGTTCAAAACACAAACGAAATATATATTGGTCATTGATCTACGGTCTATATGCTTAAAATGTAATTAATAATGACTTACTACTCTAAGACAATTCCTAACTGATATAACAACAATATCATCACTAGGTTTCGTATCCATAAACTCTGTTACAAAAAGACTACGGTATCGGTGTTAATTTATTCTTTTTTTAAAGAAAATAATGAAATAATTATTTCGATATACAGCAGGGAATTTACCACAGAACACATATGGAATTATTTAAATTCTGCTCTACGATCTACATTTTGTTATTTTAAAGAGTACAGTGATCCTTCATTTTTTGGCGGTTAATGGGGACCAGAACATTCCGCGAAAACTGAAAAACCCCGAAGTAGCATTTGCCACAAGGAATTTTCGTGTATGCTGGTACACGAATGTTTTAAATATGTAAACAGTATTTATACTTCACACATTTAAGACGAAAATTACAACAGTATACGTATTTACTTAAACTTGTCAGTGCTAATTAATAAGATTAATTACAAAACCTTATAGAGTAATTAACATTAAACAAAATTTTTTCTGAGAAAGAAGAGTCTTGTTGGCTGAAGAGAAGAGGTTCTCACTTGACTGGTAGAAGTTTTAGGCTCCCTCAGAGACTCTTCTGATGGAGACGCTGACGGTAGAGCCAGGGGGCTTTACCTTGGAGAGAAACATGGTGATGGGTAGTTGTCTTTATTTTTCCCTTTCCTTCAAAATTCCCCTGTACAAGGATATAACCCCTTCAACGTGATTGCTAAACTCGACAGCTCGAACCATATTGTCGTCAATGTCTTGTGCCATGTTCTTGCCATGTTGCACAATTGTTGCATATTCTCCAGGGTAAGGCCAAGGTTTTCAGTTTGTTCTTCGTCTTCCTCTTCATTTTCTTCTTCATTTGCAGACTCTGTCATCTCAAGAGCCCGTGGTATATACTCTGAGTCAACTAATCTCAGCTGTTGTTTGACACTCAGGGATCCCTCTCTCTCGAGCACTCACATGAAACAACGTTCCTTTCCGCAATGTGGCTGCTAACCTGGTTGTATTTTTTCAATTTTTTTTTTTTTTGATGAATATTTTGGGAAAATCCGCGAAGTACTGAAGCCGCATAGCATGAAGCGCGAAGTGGCGAAGGAACACTGTAATAACGATTTACTGCTTAAAACCAATTCCTAACTGATGCAACATTAATATATCATCAGTGAGTTTTTAATCAATAATCTCCGATAGCGAAATACAATGCCCGTTTTGTTTAAACTTCTTTCACTGACTGCTGTGTTTGTTTTACGACTTAGAAATTAATTTTTCGTTGACTTATAGGTCTGAAAAATTTATACAAAATACAAAAGGTGCTGCCTTTAAATACAAAATATACTTTTAGTCATTTCCTATTATAAGTAACATATGTTTCAATATTTTTAAAAATTTTCATTTAAGTAGTTTTTTATTTTGGAGGTTTTTTAAGTGAAAATGCTGTGTTTCGTGTGCGAACCTTATCCAAGTAACAAAAAAGCCCCCTTATAAACCCGAAATTTACTTTTATAAGATAATGAGACACATTTCGTTGATTTGGCTGAGTTAGTTGTACAAGATATTTTCTGGTTAGCATCTTGTAAGTTCGGTTCTCGACAAGTTCTCCAAGATGGTGAGCACACCATCTACATAACTTATGTATTAAATTCATCAACATATTCATCAGGTATTCAATCTATGTAATGAACTTGGAGAAGTTTCAGACCTTTTTCATAAACTAACCGAATTTGATATAAATCTATGTTTTTAAATGTCATCCTATGATTGAGATCACACTAAAACATTTTTAAATAAATTTAAGGAAATACTGGTGAATTGTTTAGCCAAACACTGTCTATTTTATTCATAGAGGTGGGATAAACAAATGACATTCCCCTGATACTAGATAGGTTTATTAGATAAAGGGAAATCTGTTGATTTTAATTCATGGTAGATATTAGGTAATTTTAGTAGAAGAAGGAATGTGTTTAACTTTTGGGGTTAGAAAACCCAGTTAAAACTTAGTCGTTATGGATTATGAACTAATGATTCATACAATAATATTTTTTCCATATCATCAGGAAGTACAAACTTCTTCTACAAAAGTAAATATTTATTTATTCTAATTTTTATTGCAGAATGATTATTTAGGAAGAAGGAATTTCCTTATATACTTGATCGTTGGGATAAGAGCAAAAAAACCCATCAAGATAAATTCAAGTTAATAATGGATCGTTCTTCGTGAATAGTTCTTTATCTGGAATTTTAATAATATAATGATAAAATAATTATTCTGCATAAATAAAAATATTACAATATAATAATATTACAATAATATCTTTTCCATATCACTCAGGAAATACAAAGTTCTTCTACAAAAGGAAAGATATATTTATTCTAATTTTTATTGCAGAATGATTATCTAGGAAGAAGGAATTTCCTTATATACTTGATTGTTGGGATAAGAGGAAAAAACCCATCAAGAAAAATTCAAGTCAATAATGGATAGTTCTTTCTTTAATAGTTCTTTATTCTGAAATTTTATTAGTATAATTATAAAATAATTATTCTTCAAAAATAAAAATATATTTGTTTTATTATTTTGGTAAAATAAAACTAAAGATAAAAAGGAAAGAGTTATCTAGTCATCTTTGTAGGGTCCCCCTCCTTGTACGTAAGCTTAAGCGTTCCTTTATTTTGCGCAGTCAGAATAATTTCAAATATTGTAGTTTTTCCTAGCTCATTGATAATAATTCTAATTGATTATCAATATCTTAAATCTACCAGGTATTATATCTATGTAATGAAACTTGAAGAAATTTTAAACCTTTTGCATAAACTAACCGAATTTGATATAAATCTATGTTTTTAAATGCCATCATATGATTGAGATCACACTAAAACATTTTAAAAATAAATTTAAGGAAATGCTGGTGAATTGTTTAGCCAGATACTGTCTTCTTTATTCATAGAGGTGGGATAAACAGATGAGATTCTCCTGATATTAGATAGTTTTATTATGTGAGAGTGCAGCTTTATTTTACATAAGGTTTGCGAAACTGATTTGCTCGCTGCACTCGCACGTTTTGGGTTGCATGGCCAAGTATTTTTTTGCGACTCCAGGAAGCATGTGGTGTGAAAACGATTGCACTTAAACTTCACCAAGTTTTTGAGAGTTGTGATTGGTCTCCAGGAGGCGATTCTGGACCTTCCTTGAAGTCCTGGGCCTTCTGAACCGAGCAGGGAAAGGACGCATTGCGCACAGGACAATGGAACAACGAACGCATCAGCACAGGATAATGGAAAAAGTATAGAGTTGCTGGAGTAGTTCAGAAGGAAGGAAAAGGGGGGGACTTTGGCAAATTGTATTCCTTTTTGGTTCTTCAAGCTCAAAATTTTGAAAACTTTCAATTTTTCTTTCGGGTGTAGCACTTGGAGTGCTTCTTTTACTTTTGAATTTTTTTAAATATTTCTTTAGCCTATTTCCTTGTCTTTTGTTCTATATTTAAATATTGTAATATAGATCAATGGCATTTTACTATAATTAAAGACGATATAAAGCAAACTTGGGTTATTAATGGCTTTGAAATATCAACAGCAATGTACTACACCACAGCATATTAGATAGAAGGAAATCTGTTGATTTTAATTCATGGTGGATATTAGTTAATTTTAGTAGAAGAAGGAATGTGTTTAACTTTTGATGTTAGAAAACCCAGTTAAAACTTAGTCGTTATTGATTATGAACTAATGATCCATATAATAAAATTTTCCATATCACTTAGGAAACGCAAAGTTCTTCTAAAAAATTAAATATATATTTATTCTAATTTTTATTACAGAATGATTATCTAGGAAGAAGGAATTTCCTTATATACTTGATTGTTGGGATAAGAAGAAAAAATCCATCAAGGTAAATTCAAGTTAATAAAGAATCGTTCTTTGTGAATAATTCTTTATCTGTAATTTTAATGATATAATGATAAAATAATTAGTCTGTAAAAATAAAAATATTACAATATAATAATGATACAATAATATTTTTTCCATATCACTCAGGAAATACGAAGTTCTTCTACAAAAGTAAATATTTATTTATTCTATTTTTTATTGTATAATGATTATTTAGGAATAAGGAATTTCCTTATAACTTCATTGTTGGGATAAAAGGAAAAAAAATTGGAAAATTGGAAAAAATCCCATTAAAATAAATTCAAGTTAATAATGGATCATTCTTAGTTAATAGTTCTTTATTGTGTAATTTTAATAATATAATTATAAAATAATTATTCTGCAAAAATAAAAATATATTTGTTTTACTATTTTGGTAAAGTAAAACTAAAGCTAACAGGAAAGAGTTATCTAGTCATCTTTGTAGGGTCACCCTCCTTGTACTTAAGCGTTCCTTATTCTGCTCAGTTAGAATGATTTCAAATATCTTAGTTTTTCTCAGCTCATTGATAATAATTCTTATTGATTATCAATATCTTAAATCTACCTCTTTTGAGTCTAATGCAACTGAACGAAGCGAAATGGTCGTCAAATATCCATTGACCGGAGTGGGAGAAAAAAGTGATATTTCTCTACATCAGCATTTTATGGTGAATTGGCGGGAAAATAATCTCCCAGATCAAGGGTGACAGACGCTAAACTCTGAGTACGCTCGGTTGGTTCATAATCACACTTTTGGCAGATATGTCAGTTAGGAATATGACCGAGTTGCCAAGGTAACAGCTTAGCTCTTCCCTGCAACTCTCCCAAAAGTTTAGAGAAGATTAACTACAAAGAAACGCATCGAGGTAAGTTTTATTATATTTTGCGCTTTATTTAGAGGATAACGTCACAAAGCATTAGAGGTAATAGATTTGATTATTGAAATAGTGTTTTGTATTAAATATTTATTATAACACTATTATATAAAACATCTGTAATGATTTTGTATTACAATAATTTTTGTATCTCTATTAAAAACGCTTCTAGTTGATGTGCCTATATTTTGCATAGATTGTAATTAAGAAGTACTAAATCGTTCATTTTTCATGTTTTGCTGCACGATAATGAATAATTTTGTATAGTACAGCATTACTAATTGATTCAAACATTTCACAGTTTTCTGAAAATGTAACGCTTATACTTAATATAAGAAATAATGGGCAAAATTTCAAATGAGACAATGGATTTCATATAGCTTGCAAAGATTACGGATGAATACTGATTACAAAATTTGAGAGAATAAAGTCGAAAATAAAAATTAATATACAAAAGTAGTTTTAAAACACAACTTTTATTTCAGAGAAACAGCTATAGAATACGCACTATAAAAGTAAAAATAATAATTTATAAACAGCGCATAATAGAGAAATAGTGTAAAATGAAACTACACTGGGTTGCAAAACTTAAGGAACAGGTGGGTTTTTAGCCATAACTCCACAAGAAATCAGCTTAGAGAGAGGAAATTAAAAAATGAGGAAGAGTATTATGTAGGAAAGGATTAGCATCGGCCCTGAGAAAGGAACACAATGCATACGGTATGGGATGAAACAAAAACAAACTTTAATGAATGCATAGTATCGTGACTCATGATTGCCTATACAAGAGGAAAAACAGCAAGCAGTTGTTTCTTAATATGGGGTGTTGAGGAGCTACTGGAAAGTGAAGATATCACTCGAATGGATTGGCCAGCGTACTAACCTGATTTAAATCCCCTCGAACATGTGTGGGATGCTTCTTTGAAACACATTGCAGCACGCTTACATCCTCCGGAGAACACCCAGCAACTCAACCAGATGCTAATAGCGGATTGGGCACTCCAACTGCAAGAAATGTTGGACTAGCTGGTTCTGAGTATGAGGAGAGGGTGCGAAGCAACCATTGCAGTTATGGAAACGCATATCCCATATTAAGGAAAACCTGCTTGTTGTTCTTTCTCTTGGACAGACAATTATGAGTCACGATACTATGCATTCAATAAAGCTTGTTTTTGTTTGATTCCATACCGTATGCACTGTATTCCTTTTTTAGAACTGATGCTTTCGTCCTCCTTTACGTACATAATACTCTCCGTCATTTCTGAACTTCATATCTTTCATTTCTCTTGGAGTTATGGCAAATTGTTCCTTTAGTTTTGCACACTAGTGTATATGAAAATTGTAATGTGCTAATATATAGAGTTATTTCTTGAGAAGAATCTGTAAGATAAGGGCCATGTATTATGATGGGTTATGCAACTAAAAATGATGTTCAACATGTAACAATTCAATACCACATTAGTGTTTTTATATAAATATTCCCTTCTAACCTTCTCTCTAAATTTATCTCCGATAGCTCCGTTTGTTAGTTTCCTTCCCCCAGTTGTGGTACTAATTCTTATATTTTTAAGAATTCAGAGGTTTAAAATTTAACACTTTATTTTCCGAGTAAGGACTTAACGACAACTGTAACTCACAAGTACCAACGTTCCGGAAGTTATTCTTTTGAACCCTCACTCCGTTCACTTACCATTTCTTCTAACTTTGATTTCCAACAGTCATGGCCTTCGGTACCGTAGTTTGTGGGTTCTAATCCCACAATGGCAGGGGTGTGTGTTCGGAATCGGCTTTAAGTAGTAGGTACCGATCTCACTAGCACTCGTGTTGCAAAAAAATAGACCCTAGAACTCGAAACTAATTTAAACCAACAGTCATGGGACACACCTCAACGAAACTTGTAGAGGTATGGGAAAGAATTCAATTAATCCATTCATAACCACTGATTAGTTAGTCTACTGTTTACATTCATACAGTTATTTCGTTAACTGATCTGACTTTCTTAGAACCTTGTCCTGTTGCATATGTGTGAGAGTAGAACTGTATGCAATACGACAGGCAGTGCGGGAGGCGGATGAATCCCTACACCATGGTCTGCAGTTTTATGTTTCTGGGAAATGGCAACGAGGAGGAGACGGGAAGGAACGGCAGAACGAGGTTGGACTAGTTGAAAGGAGTGGATTCCTTTACCTGAATTTTGTTTATTAGTATTCTTTGCGTTATTTCTTTGTGTTTGTTAATAAATATTTAGTAATGTTTAAAAGGATCATCGTTATTTACTTCAACATTAAGTTATCACCGGCAATCCCAATGGTTGAAGAAACGAAATTTTATCATATTGTGTTTTGTAGGTAAATTTTTATAACTATATTACATAGCATCTGTAAAGATTCTGCAATGTAATAGCCTTTGCATCTCAATTAAGAACGCTTCTGGATGTTGTGCCTTCAAAGGTCTATTATTTTATGATCTAAAATCGTTACTAAAATTCGAACAAAAACAATTATTACGTTTTTTAACTACCAAAAAAGGAATATCATGGATAAAATAGTAGAAGTTCTTAGTCAAATAATAAAATTTATCCCTTCCTCGCTTGTTAGTTTAAAAATGATTCATTTTGTTTTAGGAATGCATACATATCAATGCAGTGAAATCTAATTTTAATTTTGTTTCATTTCTAACCTCATGTTATGTGATATTTTGTACTATTTTTATGAATTATACCTTTAGATATTTTTATGAAAAATGTATGCTGGTAAACTTCGTAAGTTTCGAAGCTGATAAGCTTCGATCAGCATACATTTTTAAAATCAAAAAGCTAAAATCCTAAATATATTTTAAAGCAAAATTAAGAATACATCAATGATACCTTAAAGCATTTAATTGCAAATTTTGTGTTTTATATTAGATACAGCAACTTCTGATACAAATCTTTAGATGGATATAAATATTATTAAATTGTACGTGGATCTATAGAAGTTTAGTTATATTTTCTGCATGAGTAAATAAAGATTCTTTCAAATGCCTTAATAAACGCAGAATTATCGTGGCGAAGCACGGGAATACAGTTAGTTATATCATAATAGTCCTCATACTATACGCTTCAAAAATTATAAGTAACTGAGGTGAGTGATGTAGTGTAAGAAATAAAACACTTGATTAATCATAACAATCTGTGGTTATAATTCAGAACTCCCATGTGAATATAGGATATATTTTCAGATATATGTAATGCTATTTATATCCTAAAAATTAACCAACGTAATTATGTCTATCTTGAATTAACTTCCGGTTTCTATTCTACTTTTCCTGTCATCCCTTTCTAGCAACCTTAGCGAATGTCTTTGTTTCCCTTGAAGATTCTTTCCGGTTACATAAGTGACACCTAAGTAACAGAAAATACATTCTGACTCCAAATTACGTCATTGGCATCACACAAGTGACTTTTGGAATTATATATATATATATATATATATATATATATATATATATATATTTATATATATATATATATATATATATATATATATATATATATATATATATATATATATATATATATATATATATATATATATATATATATATATATATATATATATAATTTATTTACCTCACTGATTTACAAATCAACTCAAGCCTTTACAGAAGAGCTACCATAACATCATGATTATTTATGCTGTTGACTGTTTGAGTGCGTAATTAACTCATATTTTTTATACACTATTATCTGTGTTAGCCGTGTATTTATGCATTTAATAATTAAACTCTGAAAATACTTTTAACACTGTAAGCTTAAAATTGTAGCTTTAGTAACTTTTTAAGCTTTTGGTATAACTAACACACACACACACACACACACACACACACACACACACACATATATATATATATATATATATATATATGTGTGTGTGTGTATGTATGTATATATATATGCATATTTTAAAACTGCTCTTAAAATTATGTACTTTTGGTGTTTATATGATTAATTAATAGGCCATTAAAGTAATACATATTAAAATTTTTGCAATGCTAAGTCACTTTAACTTAGTAGTCCTACTAAGAAGCTAAAATTTACTGTTTTTTTAAAAACCTAACCTATTTAAGAGAGCTGTCCTTTTAAATATACAGCTTTCTTGAAATTCTACCTATAAAGAAAAATTTAGTGCCCAACAGCTGTATCGAACATTCATGAACTGATAAGGCATATATTTTAGTATCAGTTTTTATGAGATAGAATTTCTGCAGCAGTACATACATGTTTAGTCGTTCTTAATATACTTTAATGTGAAATTTTTGAAGCCGTTGCCTCATGTCGTGATCGATATGCTTGAAATTTAAAACGTCATTAGAAACAAATTTAAATAAGTGTGGTTAAAATTTCAAAGTGAAATAGATATTAATACAAAGTTATTGTTTCAGAAAATGAGGAATTTATATGAACAATGAACTTAATATAGATAAGTATGTATTATACACATATTTATTTATAGGATATTTTTCAATCTTTTGAAAATCATTCAAGGCATATATAAATGGACAGTTAGTAGAAATACCCACTTTCGAGTACAGAAGATGGAAAAAATGATGATGGAAAATGAAGATAGAAAAGTTTAGGATGAGCTGATTATGAAGTTCGAAGAACATTATTTTTTTTAACTAACTTTTATTTTGTATGTATTAAGTAAATAATCGATAGATTCAAAATGATAGAACAGATAAAAATGGAGATGTACAGTTTGAGTTTGGTTAAATTAGTTTGGTTTGGTTTGGAAAACTAGGGTTTACGTTTTGCAATACGAGGGCTAATGAGACCGGGACTTACAGCTTAAACGCGATTCCGAACGGCTACGAACATCCATGCCACTGTGGGACTCGAACCAACAACTCCGGTACCTAAGGCCAGCACCCTAACCAATCGTCCCTCGTTCGTCATTGGTTAAGTTAGCAAGTGGCAGTGAATATTGATCATTATAATGTCTTACCAGATAATAAAATAAAATAAAAAGACAACTTCATATATTTCTCGTTTTTATTTTTATTAATCCTGATTGATCAATCGAGATATTAAACATAATACAGTTTATTAGTAATTATGATTATGTACTGACTTTCATAGAAATTTTACAGAATGCTATAATTCTGTTTGATCGAATGGTAACAAAAAGTTTAGCTACTTTGTTATTAAAACGACGATTATAGATATTTTTCTTACAAAACAAATCATTTTTACAATTATTATTTTTAAAAATATTTTAAGAATAGTAAGTAAATTTTATTTTAAGGCATAAAAGGTACTGTAGACATAAAAATGACTGTATTACGCTTAACAAGAATGTGCATAAAACGCAATAAAATAATTAATAATAGATATTAAAAAATTATAAACATTATTAATAATATATAATAACAGATAATAATAGATAATAATCGATAAAAAATGAACAATAGATAATAGATAAACAATTAATAATAGACAGCTATAGATAATAATCGATAAATAGTTACTAATAAAAATTATAGATTTACTGTTAATAATAAATAATAATCGATCACAGTTAATAATAAATAATAGTCGATAACAATTAATAATAGATAATAGTTATAAAGTTAATGATAATTTTGATAATAGATATACAGTTATGTAAATATATGAAGTAAATAAATTATATTTATATATTGCGTACATATATATATATATATAAATACAAATATATACATACACACACACACACACACATATATATATATATATATATATATATATAACTATTATTAATATATAATAAAACATTCAATAGATATAATAAAAACAAACAATAGTTATAATAATTAAACATATAATTAAAAATAATTGTAATTAATAATAGTTATTAAAACAAATGATATTTTACCTTGAAATTGTAACTACTTTTACGCATATATGTTATAAAAAGCAGCGTAAATTTTTAGCCAAGACGTATAGAAACAAAATAAATTACTTATAATAATTCACTGTCGGTTTAAAAAAAAATTGGTGAATAGGAAATAAGAATGTGGAATATGTGTTGAGATAACAATTTAGAATCCGTGATTTGGGTCTAGTCAGTCAGTAGCAGTGTATATTAATCATTATAATGTCTTATTAGAAATTAAGATTAAAAAATGGTTTTATAAGGTAGAAAAGGAAAGTGGTTATAGTGAATAAGTAAAATTATTAAAAATAAAATAAGATCTATGGCCTATATTTGTAATATGCTGGTGAAGCAATTCAACGCATTTCAGATTTTTATTTTTATTAAACCCGATTTATTGGTTGAAATATGAAACATAATTCTATGGTAAAAATGCAGTTTAGGGTGCCCCTTGTTCTGTTGGAGATTTTTTTCCACCAATGCTGCCAAAATGCCATATAAGATGATGACAAAAACATCTATGAGATAAATAAAAAAGCATAAACTATACTTATTAAAATAGTAAAAAACAAAGTAGAGATACAATTTTATACACATATTGTACCAAATTTTTAAATTTGAAAATTGCATGTATGTTTAAAATTTTCTAAATCGTACGGAAATTTACAAGAAAATGAGTGCATACATTATAAAATCAAAGAAAATGAAACGAAAGGTATAAACTATGAGTATTCAAATACTTCAAACTGTATACAGAAGTTTTACACACAAATGGAGTCAGAAAACCCTTGGTCATAAGTAAGTAAACTTGCATACTTGGCAATGATCAATACAAATAAAGAATCAAAATCAAGGAACATCCTAAATTGCAGTGAAGCCAAATTTATTTATCATTAATTATTATTATGTACTGACACTCAGAGGAATTTGACAGAATGCGATAATTCTGTTTCATTGAATTGTAATAAAACTTTTACTTCAATTGTTCTGAAGAGAAAGATTGTGCACATTTTATTTACAAAAAATTAAATATCATTTTACTATTATTAGTTTCGTTTAATAATTTTAAAAATAACAACTGAATTTAATTTAAGAATCAAAGTGTACTATAACAAAAATAAAAATGACTGTATTAAGCTTAAAAAGGTATATGCATGAAACAATATCTGCTTTATAACAATTAATATCATATATTAAAATAAATTTTAGATATTATTAACAGTAGATAATAATAGATGAACAGTTAATAATATATAATAATAAAAGAACAGCTAATAATAGATAATAACAGAAGAACAGTTAATAATAGTTAATAATAGATGAACAATTAATAATAGATAATAATAGATGAACAGGTAATAATAGATAATAATAGAAGAACAGCTAATAATATATAATAATAGAAGAACAATTAATAGCAGGTAATAATAGATGAACAGTTAATAATAGATAACAATAGATGAACAGTTAATAATAGATAACAATAGATGAACAGTTAACAATAGATAATAATAGATAAACAGTTGATAATAGATAATAATAGATGAACAGTTAATAATAGATAATAGTAAAAGAACAGGTAACAATAGATAATATTAGATGAACAGCTAATAATAGACAAAAATAGATGAACAGTTAATAATAGATAATAATAAATGAACAGTTAATAATAGATAATAATAGGTAATAATAAACATTTACTAACAGATATAATAAAAACAAACAATAGATATAGCATTAAAACAATAAACTAATAAGAGATATTATTAAAAATAAATATTAAAATAATTTATATTTGTCCTTGAAATTTGAACTCCTTTCACACAGATATATATATATATTACTAATAACAGACTAAACTTTCAACCGAGTAAAAAAACAAAAGGAATTACTTGTGAAAATCCATTGCTGTTTTATAGAACATTGGTGAAGGGGAAATAAGAATATAGAATATGAGTAAAAAAAATTTAAATGTTTGATTTTGGTTAAGTCAGGCAGTAGCAATGTATATTTAGCTTTATTATGTCTTATCAGAGTATAATATAAAATAAATGCTCTAATTGATAGAAAAGGAAAGTTATTGTAGTGAATAAGGATAAAAAAGTAACCTATATTTGTTAATATGCTAATGATACAAACAACTTAATGCGTTTCTGGTTTTTATCAAACCCAATTCATAAGAATAGTCAGAATACTAAACATAATCCTATTTATCGGTAACAATAATTATGTCCTGAGATCATAAAGAAACAACTTCTTTTTGGAACTAAACACATATCCAAAACTACCGAGTAATAATATAATCACATTTTATTTTCTGAAATTGAAAAGATTCTTTTTATCCATAATATAATAAAATGTATTTTAAGGAATCATTATCTCATAAAATGGAGAATTTTATTTCCCTAAAGAATATGATCTTTAAATTGTGTAAGATTTTGCCCAATCTTTCCAGACATTTAATTTCTGTATTACTTCACGTTTGGAACGAAGTCTTTTGTTCAGAAATCAACAAATGCTATTAAGGGTTAAAAGTTTCCGATGTAGATAATTATTTCTTTGTTTTTAATGCTGGTACTAATTGCTTGGCGGTGCATTTTAAGTTCATTTAAGCATCGATTGTTTAAGAGCATATCCTTATAAAACGAGGACTTTTGATATGTAAAGTAAATGCATTTATTTGAATATTAACATCTGTTAAATTAGTACTTTGAACAAATAAAAATTACATGGAAGAGATTCTGATTTAAAGATCGAAGACAGTCATTTCTAGATTTAGGTAATAAAATGATAGAAAAAAGCCTAATCGGAAATATTTAGTAAGCATCTTTCGTGCTGAGAAGCCTTTATTAAAACAGCATATTTTTGATCTAATATATAATAAAATATTTCCTACATAACTACAATGGATTTAACAATATAAAAAGTTATTGATTTTGTTTTATGAAGTAATATATAATAAAGCCTAAAATATACTAAGTGAAGAATTAGAAATTTACTCAATAAAAACTTATAAATTTTTAATAAATTTGTAAATTTTTAACTAGATTTTTGCATCAAATAGACACTTATTTCTTTTAGTATTTTATAGATCGCAATTTTATAAACAGGAGCAATATATTTTATTTTATAACATAAGTGATAGCTTAAAAAAATTCTGTTCCTTAAAAGTACAAGGATCGTTGAATCTCAGTTTTTGAATTTTTAAATTTTTAACGATATTTTTATGAGAATATATAGTGCTGTTACATGAAACATATAATAAAGCCTAAAATATACTAAGTGAAGAATTAGAAACTTACTCAATAATAACTTCAAAAATTTGTAAATTTTTAACTAGATTTTTGCATCAAATAGATACTTATTTCTTTTTTTATTTTATAGATCGCAATTTTATAAACAGGAACAATAAATTCTATTTTATAACATAAGTGATAGCTTAAAAAATCGAGTTCCTTAAAAGTACAAGGAACGTTGAATCTCGGTTTCTGAATTTTTAAATTTTGAACGATATTCTTATGAGAATATATAGTGCTGTTACATGAAACATATAATAAAGCCTGAAATATACTAAGTGAAGAATTAGAAACTTACTCAATAATAACTTCGAAAATTTGTAAATTTTTAACTAGTGCTACGCCGTTGCTTGGCGCTACTGAGCCGATCCCCCTTTACTTTAAATATTATTTTTTTCTCATTTAATTCTTAATAATATATTTTAATTTAATTGACTTTAAATCCATAAGGTTACCCAGGTTCAACCCTATCGGCTCAGACTAATTAATTTCATTAATACATCAAAAGAATTTAGATTCAAAAAAGTATTTGATTACTATTTACATATATACAAAAAATTATTATTATTTCAATTGTCACTACTTCATTAAATAGTAAAAATAGAACTTACCCCACTGCAGAGAAAAGGACATCTTTTTTTTTTCAGCCAAAATAGTATCACTCAAATCACAAACTTAAAGAAGAAAATTTTACTATATCCATTCTGTCTCATCTAATCTAAAAAATCTAATTCTTCTCTCCTCTTTTCCCCGTATATATCCTCTAATCTTTTTTTCTTAGCCCCTCCTTTTTCCGTCCCATTTGGGAAAATAGCCACTCTTGAAAATTCAGGTGGTCAGTTCTCAAATTCTGATTTTTCATTGGATTAGTACCCCACGCTCGTATTTATTTATTTATTTGCATTTTTATATTTATATTTTTTTCTAAACTCCCTTCTCGAAACATG
>CM063501.1:149756515-149776515 GCA_032207245.1 Pardosa pseudoannulata
TTGTGTGATGTTTTCCGACGAGTCCAGGTTCAGTTTACATTCCGATTCTAGCCGGACTTTCATATGGAGAGCACCAGGTACCTGTTACCATCAAGAGAACACCATTGAATGACACCGTTACGGTGGTGCAGGATGGCTCGTTTGGGGAGGAATTATTCTTGGTTCCAGAACTGACCTGCATGTTCAGAGTGTAACGATGACAGGCCACATCTATCGGGATGTCATTCTGGAACAACACGTACGTATGTTTCGGGGCGCCATGGGTCTTAAATTTCTGTATATGTATGACAACGCCCGACCTCACCGTGCAAACATTGTAGACGAATGCCTTCAATCGGAGGATATCACCTGTATATATTGGCCAGCATACACACCGGACTTGAATCCAATAGAGCATGTGTGGGACATGCTTGGCCGACGAATTGCAGCCCGTCAACCCCCTCCCAACTATCTATCGGAACTTCGGAGGGCATTGCTTGATGAGTGGTGTAATTTTCAGATTGATAATCTGATACTCAGCATTCGTAGTCTTTGTAACGCTTGTATTGCATCGTCCGAGAGACATACTCCGTATTAACCATCATACTAACCATGTTATACTGTTTTCTGTAAATAGGTTCTTTTTTGAAATTTGCTCCAGGGAGTAAAAATCACAATTTTTATTAATTATGTCAAACATATAGCATCTTTTTTGCTCTTTACCTTTTGTTTAATAAATAGACTTTACAAATAAGTCAAATTTGTTTTGCTTTTGTCTCTTTCATTGCCTGAACTTCATTATCCTTAATTTATGGACATTAGTGTAAATCATTAGATATGTATATTATAAGAGATGTACTGGACAGGGAAAGAGTTAAAATGAAATACTAACTCACTTTTACTTGTAGCTTGATTTGTTCAAAAAATATTAATTAACATTTGTTAATTTAGAAAGTTAATAAATGTATAGTTAATCAGCAATGCTGTATCTATAATTTGCATTAATATATATTTTTAAAGAATATTTTTTTATTTACATAAGAAATAAAAAAAATCTAAAAGGTTAAAGTTAAAATATGTGGCGATAATCATAACCATTATTAAAAGCTGTATTTTGCACGTATGTATATAATTATCTTATTTTCTTAGTTTAGAGAAATTTATATTTAGTGAAAAGCATCAAAATAGCATTCTAGGTAACGAAATTAATTACATGCTTTCTGATTTTAATTCATTTTAAAGTTTAGCGAAGGCGTCTAAGTTATTAATGAGAAAAATCCATGAATCATCTCAGCGTTAAGCTTTCAGGTTTGAAAATACATCAAAAGAAATGAAACTGCAACTGTATAACCTTTTTATTAGAAGGCGGTGAAAGTTTTATGATAGAGTTTTATGTGATGAGAATTTTCAAGCATATTTCCTGTGCAAACATAAAATTTTGAACTTCAAACGGGCTCAATTCCGATCCGTGTTGAAATTTACACTAGGATATTCAGCTGTAAATTCGAAATAATGCTATTAAGATTGGGAAAATTGCGAAAGGCAGAATATTTTATCCCAGGGTATTCATATGCTAAAAGTTTTGAAAACACGTAAAAAAATCCGTAATAACCTTATTTATCAGGATAAGTGGTATTATCGGCTTCTTTTATGTAAACATATATGAATACATAAAAGCGATTTTATCTGGCAGATGCCTACATAAATTTACAAAAGTTTGCTTCTTTAAAAGAAAAAAATATATGTGCACCTAAACTATTTATATAAATACTTTTTATACCTGTCAATTACGAACGATGGTTTGGTTTGGTACAGTACGGTCTACTCTATTGCTCACGAGGGCTAATGAGAAGGGAACCTACTGCTTAAAGTAGATTCCATAAACAGGTGTTCTGTAATTGAAAATATATTTTTTAAGTATTTATATGTAATTTAGTTTTGTTACCTGATATGAGAAATAAAAGAATTATGTAAAAGATGTGTCAGAGTGGTAGCCAAAGGGGGAGGGGGTGATTTTTGGTTTGGTTTAGAGCGCTGCAGTCTACTTTTTTTCATCACAAGAGTTATTAAGACCGGGACATACTGCTTAAAGCCGATTCCTAACGGCTATGAACGTTAATGTTATCAATGGGATTCGAACTCACGAACTCCGGTACCGAAGAGCATCGATCTACCATTCAGCGGTCATTTGGTCAATTACGAGAGAATAACTGACATCTAATAAGTTATAATCCAAAGCTTGATAATTATACTATTAAATGGTATATTAAACAGAAAGAAAATGTTTTAGTTCAAAATAGATGCATTAAAGAGGTAATACAAACCCTGTTTTGCAAAATAATTAACATAAAACTATTCTTAATACAGTCGAACTTCGATAATTCGACTTCCTATAAGTCGAATAATCCGCTAACTCGAACTTTTAACAAGTCCCGAATCATTTCTATACTTTTCTTTAAAAAACATTCTCGATAACTCGAAGTGAACAGCTTCTAAGTCGAAATTTTTGGGATAGATTTCCCCGGTAAGAAACACAATTCTGTTCAAAACTTCGAATGTCAGTCTATTCTTGACCATCGAGAACGTAAGTTCTCGAAGGTCACGAGCAAGCACAGGACGTTATTCACATCTTACAACAATACCTGGAGACGACCGAAGGTACAGACAACACCCTATTTAACTGTGATCAAAAATTAGTTGACTTTGTGAATGCCAACAACCTTAAAAATAACTGCCTTTTTCAAATGAGATTTACATGGTATGTATACTAATTAATATGGAATGAGGCCAAATTTCTTGAGTTTTAAACCTTTTGAACCCATTCTTCTTTTGTTGTTTACATAGGCTATTAAAAAATTGAAGTGTGTACAACTGTAGTATTATGGCACATTTCAAACCATTTAAACCATGTCGACCCATTTTGTGCCAGTAGAGAGGAATGGTAGGTAACTTCGATAACTCAAATTTCGGATAAGTCGAATATTTTTGTGGGTCCCCTGGGACTTCGAGTTATCGAAGTTTGACTGTATTATAAAATATGCATTTTTAAATGTTTTATCGGCCAAATACAAAAATAATAACCTTGTTTTAATGAGATACATATCGAAAGTATTGCAGTCATAATATAAAATGCTAAATAAAATATCAGGGAGATTTCATAGATCCAAATAATGATTTTAAAAATTTCTATGGGTAACACAAATTCAGTTTTAGAACATAATAAAACTAAAACTATTCTTGTTGAAAAATATTCATTTTTGACTGATATACTGGCCGAATATTAAAGTTTTAATGCAATAAGTGAAAAACACCACAGCTATGATATTAAATAAGGTATAAAATAGAAGGGAGATGTGAGTATTATATTAACCCCTCACTTGGGGAATATATTTGAGTAAAACGTGCCAAAAGGGGAAAAAATTTCTCTTTAATTTTTTTAATTAACATCAAAGTGTAAGAAATATGTTATTTAAAAAAATCTAAACGAAGTAACTGTTATTTTCAATATTTTCCCATATATGGGAAATGCCAATGGATTACAGCAATTTTTCTGAAATTACAGCAAATTAAATCAAATGACATAATTTTTTGGATAAGTATAATAAACCAATACAACAACATTATCATCTGTATGAACTGTCACGAATTTTATGTGACTTAGATTCCTTTGAATTTCACAAATTCTTTAGAGTATCCAAGAAATTGCGAGAAATCGAACGAAACTGCCAACTTTCCCTCGAAAAGTTAGCGGGAAATTACCTCTATCTATTGGGAAAATTGCAAACTAAATATTATGCAATGGATGATCCGATATCGGGCTTCAAATTATTGAAATACCATTTTTTCTTTTGCTCGAACTCAGTTCGGGCATTCGAAAATTGGCACATTTACGTTGCCGGAGCTGAGTTTGGATGTCACAGGCAAGGATCCCTTCAAAAACGCATTATAAGTTATTCTGGTTTATAGAAAATTGTGTAAATGATTTTTTTAAACATTTTAACATGAACATTTTAAAATTTTGACTTTGTTATTAATTTTATCAAAATATTTCATTTATTTCAATTACAGTATAGCAATATTGTAAATAGAATATATTGTATATATTTACAATATATTAACTATATTGTAAATACAATATATTGTATATATTAACAATATATTAACTATATTGTAAATACAATAAATTTATATTATTTGAAGAATGTAATTCTAAATTTTTTATTATAATCGTGGACGATGATTTCTTTTTTATTCTTGGCTTGTATTATTGAGGGATAATGACGTTAATTTGTAATTTCAATTCTCATTAAAGTAAAAAAAAATAACTTTGATGACGTTGCACAATAAATACTCATTTTCAGCCTCGTTAAAGTTTTATGCCATTCTATATTTTTTTTCACTTAAAATGTATTTAAAGACAAATTGAATTACTTTGAATATTCTGTCTTCAAGGAATAAAACAAATTAATGGTCAAATGAATTTATTTATAATAAGTTTATTATTATTAATATTACGTTTCATTCATAAATTAATTTTACGTTTTACTAAAACACTGTTACACAAATTTTATCCCATGAATACTAATGAATTCCTGTTTAGATTAAATTATTAATGGAGAAAATGCATGACAGGAATGTGTTTAAATGAAAATGAAAAAGTAGTTGTGAGAGCTGTATTCTTCTCATGCAGAAAAATAGGTAGTTGACGTAGTTTGTAGCACATTTTAAGAGGACAGTGCACCTGTCTATTGTTTAGTACAGGAATTAGAGTTTCAGAGGTTTGAACTGTATTCTCTTCATGCAGAATATAATAGGTAATTTATGTAGTTTGTAATATAGTAGTTAACCATAGGTAAACCTTATGTAGTGTGTAATTTATGTAGTTTTTAGTGAACACTACACCTATCTATTGCTTAGAGCATAAAAAGGATTTGTTTAGGACAGAAATGTATTTTAATCATGTAGAATACATAAGTTAATTTATGTAGCTTGTAATACTTTTTGATAGGAAATGCACGTAAATACGGTCAGAGAAATTGCTTTAATTAATCAATCATTGCTCAAACCCATTGGATTCCAGGTTGTAATAGTTAAAGTGGCATAATGTTAAATTGTATTCTATTCAGGGAGAACACAGGGTTATTTCTGTGGTAACACTTTTTAGAGGACAATGCACCTAACTGTTACTTAGTATAGAAAATAGAATTGTATAGGAAATAACGTATCTGTTCATGGAGAATAAAGTAGGTAATTTCTATAGTTTGTAATACTTTAAAATACACCCATGAAGGCTATGAAAATACTGATAAGAGGGGAAACGGTTGTTGATAACTTCATTAAGCAGCTTAGCAAATGAGTCACAGGGTAAACAGTTTGCTTCAAGGATATGCGTTTTTTATATAAGTAAAATAAGGCGATCGATAGTAATTATTTGTTACACATTTTAAGAGGGCAATGCAACTGTCTATTGTTTAGTACATGAATTAGAGTTTCAGAGCTTTGAATTGTATTCTCTTCATGCAGAACATAATAGATAATGCATGTAGTTTGTAACCCTTTTTAGTGGGTACTACATTTATCTGTTGCTTAGAGCATAAAAGGGATTTGTTTAGGGCAGAAATGTATTTTAATCATGTGGAATACATTAGTTAATTTATGGAGCTTGTAATACTTTTTGATAGGAAATGTACCTAAATACTGTCAAACAAATTGTTTTAATTAATCAAACCATGGCTCAAACTCCCATGATTCCAGGTTGTAATGGTTCAAGTTGCATAATGTTAAATTGTATTCTAGTCAGAGAGAACACGATAGGTTATTTCTGTGGTTTGTAATACATTTTAGAGGACAATGCACCTAGCTGTTACTTAGTATAGAAAAAAGAATTGCACAGTGATTAACGTATTTGTTCATGGAAAATAAAGCAGGTAATTTCTATAGTTTGTAATGCTTTAAAGGTAATGAAAATACTGATAAGAGGGGAAATTATTGTTGATATCTTCATTAAGCAGCTCAGCCAATGAGTCATAGGGTAAAAAATTAGCTTCAAGGATATCAGTTTTTATATCAGTGAAATAACGGTTTTTATTACGATAATAAAGTTATTGAAATGTGGTATGCAGGCCACGATAATACTGATGAGGAGGGAGCCTGTTGTTGGTAGCTTCACTGATGAACTCAGCAAATGAATCACAGGGTAAAAGCTTAGTCAGAACTTAAAAGCAAATTAAGAAAAAGAAGTACAGGATGTTGAAAGGACACATTTAATATTTGTTAATTTATAAAATAATGAAGATGAACAGAAACGTAGGGCAATTATGCATAAAATAACATATTTATAGTTTGTAATACTTTAAAATACACCCATGAATTCTATGAAATTACTGATAAGAGGGGAAACTATTGTTGATAACTTCTTTAAACAGCTCAGCATATGAGTCACAAAGTAAACAGTTTTCTTCAAGGATATGGTTTTTTTTATATCAGTGAAATAAGGCGATAGATAGTAATTATTTGTTATACATTTTAAGAGCGCTATGCATTTGTTTATTGTTTAGTACAGTAATTAGAGTTCCAGAGCTTTGAACTGTATCCTCTTCATGCGGAACATAATAGTAAATTATGTAGTTTGTAACCCTTTATAGTGGACACTACGCCTATTTATTGCTTAGAGCATAAAAAAAGATTTGTTTAGGGCAGAAATGTATTTTAATCATGTAGAATACATTAGTTAATTTATGTAGCTTGGAATACGTTCTGATAGGAAATGCACTTAAATACGGTCAGAGAAATTGCTTTAATTAATCAATCATTGCTCAAACCTATTGGATTCCAGGTTGTAGTGGTTCAAGTTGCATAATGTTAAATTGCATTCTAGTCAGGGAGAACACGATAGGTTATTTCTGCGGTTTGTAACACTTTTTAGAGGACAATGCACCTAGCTGTTACTTAGTATAAAAAAATTGAATTATATAGTGAATAACATATCTGTTCATGGAGAATAAAGCAGGTAATTTCTATAGTTTGTAATATTTTAAAGAGGAAAATACACTCATGAAGGCTATGAAAATACTGATAAGAGCGGAAACAATTCTTGACAACTTCATTAAGCAGCTCAGCAAATGAGTCACAGGGTAAAAAGTTTGCTTCAAGGATATGGGTTTTTTATATTAGCGAAATAAGGCGATCGGTTTTTATTACGATATATAAGTTATTGAAATGTGGTATGCAGGCCACGATAATACTGATGAGAATGGACCTATTGTTGGTATTTTCACTGATGAACTCAGCAAATGAATCACAGGGTAATAGATCAGTCAGAACTTTAAACCATAGGAAGAAAAGGAAGTACGGTTGTTGAAAGGACACATTTAATGTTTGATAATTCATAAAATAATGAAAATGAACAGAAACGTAAGGCAATTATGCTTAGAATAACATATTTCCTTTTATAATTTAAACGGTTCAATTTTAGATTTTACACTAATACATACTAAAGAGGATAGAGACCGAAGTTAATATTCTTAATCGCAGAACTTTTTACAAAGCTTGCTTTCGTTTCACTGGCGTAGTAAATCACCGCAATGTGGAGTTTAGCACAAGCAAATTATAAAAACAACCTTTATTTTTTAAAAAGAAAAGCAACATACAGTAAAGAACACATTTATTCACACTGTCCTAGTTACATTAAATGTTACAGTATATATTATGTACATTCGAGTACAGTTATAGATAACTATCTCACAGTAAACTGCTTTTAAGTTTAACAGATCTCCCCCATCCCATGAGTACCATGAGATACCACGAAGTCAAAATGTAATCCTCAAAGGATAACGTGTGATATGCACTCATGTAAGACGCATCACTGGCTCTATCTTCATTCCTAATAAGAAACTGACACGTGACATTTGCTTAGACATGTTGGAAAATCACAATTTTTCATAACGAGCTTCAGCCGCTTGTCTTTTCACAGTAAGATTGGGCACAACCTCAATAAGTTACAATCATGTTCTTTAAATGAGCATTTCACAGCAAAAAAATCCAAAAGCTGCTGTTGCCAAGGCTAAAGAAGACTGATCCGTGTTAGCCACCCCTTTTGTCCAATGGGGTCGGGTCACTGACATCGCCCTCGTCCCTCGGTCAGTCTCCCGCTCGCGGTTTTGTCCAGCAGTGTAACTCATTCTTATACAAAAAGGTTAGAGTTTATTCTGAATCTGTTCGTGCCAAGTCTGCTTGTTTCTAAATATAGAATTCCTATTGCAATCAAAAATAGAGATATTGGACAGTCGAGAGGAATATGCTTGATGGTAGCAGCAACTTTGAAGTGGATGCAAGTTGGTACAGGTTCTCCTACGAATAAGTGACGATGAGTAAGACGAGTATGCACTATTAGGTAGTGTCCTACGAGTTACAACCATAAATCGAAGGCCAAATCGTGATGTTAGGTTTTAAAGGTTAGAGTTTATTCTGAGTCTATTCGTCCCAAATCTGTTTGTTTCTAAATATAAAATTCCTATTACAATCAAAAATAGAGATTATCGTAAATAAGGCAGTCGACAGAATATGCCTGATAGTAACAGCAACTTCGAAATGAAGGCACAAGGGGGAGGTTCTCTTACGAATAAGTGACGGGTGACTGAGACGAGTATAACCTTTTCGAAGATGGTTACTACATCATTTCGGTGAGATGGAATCGATTTGATTTGATTTGATTTGATTTGGAGTGCTACGGTCTACTTTTTGCAACACGAGGGCTAATGAGACCGGGACCTACAGCTTAAAGCCGATTCCGAACGGCTACGAACATCCATGCCATAGTGGGATTCGAACCCACGAACTCCGGTACCGAAAGCCAGCACCCTAACCAATCGGTCATCGTTCGGCGAGATGGAATCGAAGGCAACATTGTGATGCGAGGTTTAATAGCTTTCAGTTTATTCTGAGTGTGTTCCTTTATATAGAATTCCAATTGCTATCAAAAATTGAAATGCATAAATCTATGTTATAAGAGTCGTAAATATAAAATTTCAACTTTTTATGTCTTACCGTTTGTGAGTACTACTCCGCAGAATTGATACATGCCAATTTAAAGTTTCTAATCTTATAGAATGCAGATTGCAAAGAAAAGAGGAGGTGCACAACTAGATGGCGTAACTTCTTTCTTAAATATAAAGTATTCATTATTATTATATTATTATATTTATTTTAAATATAAAGTATAAATATAAAAATTCAATAAATTAGCTGATCATTTTGAGATATACGAGATGCGTACTTAAATACGTACATACAGGTGTTATGACAAACACTAGTTCTATATAAAAATGCACTAGTTAACTATAAAAATTCGGTAAATCATCAGTACTAAATTCAATAATTGTCTAATCTTTTTGAGTTATGCGAGATGTGAACTTAAATACTTACATACAGATTGGTATATGACAACACTAGTTCATATATGAAAATACACTAGTTAAATATAAGAATTTTGTAAACCATCAGTACCAAATTCAATAAATTGGATAATCTTTTTGAATTATGCGAGATGTTGTACTTAAATACGTACATACAGATGTTATGACAACACTAGTTCATATATAAAAATACACTAGTTTAAATATAAAAATTTGGTAAATCATCAGTACTAATTCAATAATTGTCTAATCTTTTTGAGTTATGCGAGATGTGTACTAAAATACTTACATACAGATGTTATGACAACACTAGTTCATATATGAAAATACACTAGTTAAATATAAGAATTTTGTAAACCATCAGTTGCAAATTCAATAAATTGGGATAATCTTTTTGAATTATGCGAGATATGTACTTAAATACGTACATACAGATGTTATGATAGCACTAGTTCATATATAAAAATACACTAGTTAAATATAAAAATTTTGGTAAATCATCAGTACCAAAATCAATAAATTGGCTAATCTTTTCGAGATGCTTACTTAAATACGTACATACAAATGTAATGACAACACTAGTTGAAATTTGTTCAAATAATTAAAATGAGTATTTAAAGATTCTCAATTAATGTTTTTTACTTACATATAGATAGAACACTGAAACGTCTTAAATTAGTTTCAGGTATAGTCAAAACGAGTATTGACTTTGAAATCTGAACACTTGAAAATTTTAGCTATTATAGTATTTTCTTTTGTTTGTAAAAAAGAAATAAAATTTACATGCAAATTCAGAACACAAATGTTATAATCGACTTGTAATGACAAAAAATTTAAAACTTAGTTTTGACTGTCCTGTGCTGTTTGTAGATAATTTATATTTTCAATGTACTTTGAATTTCCGTAGCGAAAGATGCAAGTCAAGTGCGCATTGTTATTTTGAAAACGGAATTTCACTTTCTTTTAAAGACGTCTCTTTTGATAAACTGTGCAATGTTTTTGTCGTCTTCAAAAATATAAGCATATTTATCCCAATTTGTTTTCTAAATATAGGCACATTATGATATTTTGTATCAGAAAATAATGTAATGTTATCCGAAAGAAAAGAAGTTCCTACTTTATTCGCAAATGGTTATCTAAAGAATTTATTTAAAAGATACGCGTTTTAAATTCCGTATTAAACGTAAAATATTTCTTTCATTTTTTTATGCTTCAAGGTACTTACTAGCGCACTCTTCAAACTGTTTAAGTGCAACGATTTAAATTGAGTTTAGATGTACAGCTACATTTTGCAATGAAAACGTATTTGTATAATCCTTTGTATTAAATTTTTAAAAGTAATTAAATGGTCTTATATAAGTTGTTGAAAATATTTAAAAGATAATCTTTATTGAATCGAAATGCTTGATGTATTCTTTTAAAGCTAAAATAATAATTAATAAATATATTTCTATCTGTATTTTCAATACACTTTTAGCGGTTTCATCTAGCATGTGTATATCATGTTGAAAAAGTGCAGAATTTATTTTTGTGGAAGAGAATTTTATAAAATTGAAAATCACGTTGTCATGAAACGCACAGAAAAGGAACAAAATCGAGCTATACAAATGCTAAACGAAATTTCCGTTCTGTTATCAATACTTGGTATTGAAATTATTCAACACCAATCTCATAAATATCAAATGTAGAATATGATAACCAGTTCAAAAGATAGCGTACTTTCATATTGCTATTCATTCATGAAAGGTGGTAGTTTTTAGAACGACGTTTTTTAGCATCTGCTTGAAAGTTGTCCAAGCGCAAGATTAAAATAAAGGGAAGAAAGTTAAAATAGAAAATCTTACGAAATTCTAAAAAAAATTAGTCTCTAAAATCGTCTGAAAACAATCTTACGATGTGGAATTAATACTAATGAAATAGTTTGCTTAAGCATTAATTTCCATGTTAAAAAATTTGACATTTTTTAATTACTTTTTATTTTGTAAAACAGTATCAGTGATAATCATTAGCAAATTTGTAAATCAATTCCAAAATATAAAAAAGAAGTTTCGCTTTTCAAATATTTGATGCAAGATTAATATTTTATTCTTATTCAATTTTTTATATATAGGGAGATTGGAAAAAACTCAATTCATTGCTATAGGAATATACAAGCCATGTAAAACATATGGTTGGTAAATGAAAAAGAAACCCACAGAAAAGACAATAAAAAGGTATACTATTTGATGAGTGATGATGTATAGTGAAAGTACGCGCCATACAATAACCGAAATTTTTTAACCCCTTCCCGGTTTTTCCCGAGCTGAACTCGGGCACGCGAAATGTACCATCCTGGCTCATCCTGAGTGCAGCTCGGGCACTGTGAAATTTTACACTGTGCAATCAGCCTTTCTCGAATTATTTCACATGTGTTTTTTAATGGTTTCGAATGCTTTTGTTTACTTTTCTGGCTACTAGAATTATTTGCTGATGAAAGAGAGACAGTAGAGGCAAGAAGGTAAGCAGAGAAACAAGGTTCTACTGTCCAGATTGCGATGTTGGACTATGTGCAGTACCGTGTTTTCGATTGTATCATACACGACCAAATTTTGATTAATAATTTCATAATCATTTATGTAAATGCATAGGATATAAATAAAATTTAATTCAAGCTACGTATTCTAACCTTTATATTTATAGTTAGTGTGAATTGACTCCAAAGTTTAATGATTTCTGCCGTACAGAAAGCCAACTATACATGCAAATTACTCATCTATTTAAATGATATTTTACATTAAGTTTTAGGAAAGTTTTTATGTGAATGATGCTATTATGTTTAAAAAGCTATGTATGTATAAAAAGCATAAAAAATTGACATTTTTGACCCATAATCCCGAAATAAAATGAACCTGGAAGGGATTAATATTTAAATTATATTTGGCTTTTCGCCAACTTAAGTTTATATCTTAAAGTAAAAACACAATAGGCATTAAAAAAAGATTAGAAGTTACTAAATAAATGGGTTTTATTGATATTAAAATGAAATTAAAAAAATTAATAGAAGCCAATTGATTGAGTTTTTTAATCATAAAAATTAATAAAAAAGAAAGGAGAAAACAAAAATGGACTAAAAAATAAGACAATTATGGAAGACGGAACTCCGAGTTCCTCTTCTTTTCACGGAATCCAGGTCTCTCTCTCTCTCTCTCTCTTCCATTCTATCTGCTGGGCTGATAACTGCAAGTATGGCAAGTACATCAAAATTCCCATGACCTGGCGGCACGGTGGAACACCTCCAAGCCCAGCACTAACGAAATGCCAATGTGTGGAGTGGTGATATGTCATATTATGAAAAGGGCGAATTTATAAAACTATTGCAACGCAACGCTCGCCAAGAAGAATACCAAGTGCCGCTCCTGGTATGCGTGATGTCATCTGATTGAAAATCCAGAACGGCTTATACGATGAAAAATAGGTTTTCCACTCACCAATGTGATAATTGGGAGCTTGGCAGGGAAGTTACAAACAGGGTATTTTGTTTAAGGGAAGCTTGTAGAATTAAGATAAATTAAATGAAACATAATTAAAAGAAAGTAAATGGAACGTTATGACAAAAGGTATGGACAATTATTTTTTTAAATCGGGCCAAAAAATAAAGGAAAAATATTTAGCAGTCTAATATAATATATAGCCTAAAATTCAGAGTCAACGTATGTAAGGAACAAGTACACAGAAACAATATGCAGAAAACAACTCTATTTGTTTCTTCAAACGAGCAACATTCTCAACTTTAAAGCACTCATGCTTTCAGATTTTAAAAGGATTTATTTTGCATCATTAAAATAAGTACATTTCTCATTTTTAAATTAATCATACTAGTTAGGATATAAATATTTAAATAAATAATTGGGTCAATTAAGAAATATTTATAATTTATTTTATTGTAACTTGTGGTTCATTTCAAAAATGATTAATTTTTTATGTTTATAAGAATCATATTTGTAAACGTCAAGCCAATTGTTCAGTTATAATGTTAATCCTACTTACATAAGAAACTATAACTTTAGAGAATTAAGATATTTAATTTTCCTTTAAGCCAAACAATTAATTTATCCATAATTAAAAGAAGTATTTTTAGAAAACATAATGACTTATTATTAGTCAAGATATTAATTGTAGTATTTTCATATTCTCATAGTCTTGAATCATTCATTAAAGTATTTTTTAGAAAATGTTTACGATACATAAATTAATATGATTCTGCATTGAAAAATTAAAATCTATATAAACCTAGACATTCTATTATAAATGATTCTAGCAAGATAAGCAGTTAAGCTTAAAGGATTTCTAAATAATTATAATCATTTATGTTTAAAATGTAATCATTAGAGTTATCTGCGAAAAACTAAAAAATGTTTATTTGTATTCTAAACTTAACTCATATTTTAACTTTTTCAGAATAAAAGCTTTATGCGTAGAAATATGGGCGTAGGATGTAAACTGTTTGATGTTTCGTCTGGATGCTTTCAAAGGGTTATAATAGTAAAATAATTAATTCGTATCAAGCTTATCATATTAAAAGAAGTAACATGTATACAACGTGTTTTCAATGTAAAAAAGAACATGAATCTATGTAAATAAACATATTTGAAACGAATTTTTTTGAATAATAATGATTTACATCCTCTGAGGTTTCGTGTATAAACTCAAAGAATTGATGAATTATTTATGTTTCAAATAGATTTTGTATTATAAAATCAAAAACCCATAAAATGTAGAAACTGTACATTGCATCCGTAAAAAATTGTGGAACATTTGAGCTTTAACGGAAAATAAACGTTATGTGTACAAAAATGAATTAAAATTGGGAAATATTTTCAAGTTTTTTCTCTTCATAATTTAAAAAAAGAAATCAAGAATATCAGTATTTTCATAAGAACCTAAAATAATGTTTTTAATTCTATTTTTTGATGGGGAGGGGTAGTACGAAAATAAAAATATATTATTTGCACAGAATGTTTTAAAATTTTTGTTGTTTATTTATTACAGACAGATGTTAAGTAAATATTGCAATCCTAAAAATAATTCGTCTATAAGATATTGATAATCAATAAAAATTATTATCAATGACCTGGGAAAAACTTACATATTTGAAATGATTCTAACTGCCCAAAATAAGGAACGCTTTATCACAAGGAGGGTGACCCAATAATGATAACTACATAATTCTTTTCCTTTTAGCTTTAGTTTGATTTCACCAAAATATTAAAACAAATATTTTTCTTATTTTTGCAGAATAATTATTTTATAATTATATTATTAAAATTACAGAATAAAGAACTATTAACGAAGAACGATCTATTATTAAGTTGAATTTATCTTGAACGGTCTTTTTCCTTTTATCCCAACAATCAAGTATATAAGGAAATTCGTATAATAAAGGAGTAACTATATATTTATAAAAAAGCATGTAGCGGATATAAAGTCTGATAATTTCTTCCAGAGGGCAGTATTTGACCTTTTCTCAGAAAACAAGTGGACCTTGAGAAACGAAACAACTTTGAATCTGTAAAGGAATGAAAATTCTGATAACATCTCACAATCAAATTATAAAAAAGGTGTGTATACTTTAATAGGTGTCTAAAAATGTCATGTGATATCTATATCAATTTTTTTTTTTCTTGTGTAACATTGAACTAGTTTTAGGAATCATCATTTCTGTGATGTTTTCTGAAGAAACTTTTATTGAAAATGAATATTAGAAAGTAGTTTATAGTTGTTATTAAATTTAAAGTATTCTTCATTTCACTAAATGCAATAGGTACACACGGGAGAAAATTGTTTGAATTCTGAATAGAAACTCACACGAATCAATGTATATAACTAAATATTCTCTTACAACAAACATATTGAAGGCATATCATAATTATTGATAGTATTCACATCAAAGTTCAAAATTCTCAATAGAAAGGATCATCTCAAAGTTCAGTACTAACTTCCTTGATTGGTTTGGTTTGGTTTGGAGTGCTACGGTCTACTTTTTGCAACACGAGGGCTAATGAGACCAGGACCTACAGCTTAAAGCCGATTCCGAAAGGCTACGAACATCCATGCCACTGTGGGATTCGAACCCACAAAAACTCCGGTACCAAAAGCCAGCACTCTAACCAATCGGCCATCGTTCGGCTAAACATTCTTGAAGTTCAATAACAAATGATTTATCCTAAAATACATTTGTTTTCTCTGGTTTTATAACAGAAATACCTATATAGAAAAGGAGAAGAAGGAATGATTTACTTTAATAGAAGCATAAAAAATATCCGGTACCTCTTTAAAAGTTCTGTAAAATTAAACGGAAACATAAATGAGGGTATGGAGTTAAGAAAACATCCTTCTCAATAAATCCTGTCTCTTTTGTTTGTACAAATTTTGCTTAGCAGGTAAATTTTAAAATTTTAAGTAAAACACAAAAAAATCATATATGCTTCTTATACTTTGAAAATTTTTATTTAAGGAATAACTGAAGGTTACTGAATAAAACAACATATATTATTTTATAACAAATGCCGTTTTCATATCGAATATGCAGTAATTTATCTTATAATACGTTCTATTTCGTTGGTGCTATGGAAGAGTCAACAACGTAGAAAAGAAGAGAAATTGTTAATTAAAACGATAATGGCACAAAAATATCTGGTAATTGGAAAATATAATCGAGTGGAGCAATTATGAGGTGACGTACACACGATAACCTATTATAGTATAAATCAAGTTCTTTCCTTTGTAAATATTTTACTTAGAGTATAAATTTAATTATTTTCAGTAACATAGGCACCGGCATAGTAAAGGCGAAAAAGTGTTATTTAAAACGATAATGGCAAAAAATATCCGGTAGTTGGAATATATTTAATAAGACGACAATATGTGACATTGAGTTAAGAATGATGTAGGATGTAAAAATGAATTATAGGATCATTTAAAAACTCATTTGGTATTTATTGCTTAAACTAAAGAAGCTTTATCATAGGAAAATAAACTAGAAATATTCAAAGTATAGACAGAAATAGTACCGTGTATACTTGCTTAACCTTGATACTCCCAGATGAATATCGAGAGTGTTGGAACTATCAGCCAAAATGAAAGACACTTTTAGATTTGCAATGTATTGTGTTGCATTGTATGCATTGTATTTGTGTTAATGTATTATTTTGCAAGGCATTAATTTTGATCAAGCCAAAACTCTACAATAAAACCGAAAATATACCTTTTTTTTTTTTTTTTTTTTTTTTTTTTTCTTCGTTACAAAAATGTGTTGACTTTGCCGCAGTCTATTTTTCTGAATATAGCTTCTCTGATTTGACATATCGAATGCGGCTACTGATACTTTGTAGAATTATAAATCATAAATCCACAAAAAAGAAAACCGGAAATAGTCCAACCTTATAATTCTACAAAGTATCAGTAGCCGCATTCGATATGATCAAATCAGAGAAGTTATATTCAGAAAAATAGACTGCGGTGAAGTCAACACATTTTTGTAACGAAGGTCTGGCATTTATATCATTAACGATCAAGAAGTAGGTTTAGTAGGAAATATTTAAAATAAGATATGACTATCTGCATAATCGGATCGTAAAAATATGAAAGCTTGAGCCCTTACCAGTATAATTTGCAAAAAATGAAGAGTAAATTTTGCTTAACACGTTTCTAAACATTGCTCGGAGACCATTAAACTCACATTTAAATATTATTTTAAGAATATAATAAATTATGCTATCTGGCTTAGTTCAAGACAGAAAATTATAAAATCAACTACATGTGGCATAATTTTATTCTAATATGCAATTAATGTATTTTAAGACTGTCTATGCTCATTTCGTCTTGGAGATGAATGAATACCCTTTCCGTAAGTATATCAAAGGATTGTAAAAATTGTGTAAAAAATTATGTTCTCTGATTTCAAGTGTAAGTTTTAGTTGAAGAAAATTTAGAATAGAAATTGCTTTTAAAATTCAGTCACAGTTAATCTTACAATTTCTTTAACCAACAGCAAATCTAAATATATACTATAAACTAAGTTACTAATCTTGTTAATTTATGAAACTCTGTATGTTATCAAAATAACAACAGAACTATTCGAGATTCTGCATCGTTTGATAGTTGAAGACACTGAATGTAAATATAAAATCGATCAACATATTCTGTGGGAGAAACACAATAACTCTACGGCTAGAGTAAGAATGGAAGACAAACGAAATCCTGGACACATATGCAAGAGTAAATTACAGTTTGTTTAATTAATTTTTGTGGAACAACTTGGCGAGTTAAAATGGTAGAATTTAATATATTCACACCTAGAATGTTTATAAATGTATGCTGAACGAGACTACCTATTCAATTCCGTAAAAAGTAAAACTTAGGGAACCAATTTTAGATCGAAACAAAATCATACTTTTTTTTTCATACTTTTATATAACATATAAAATGTTATACCATGTTATTGTTTATTGTGTATATGAATATTTACTGCAATTGTATTTTTTCCACCAAGTATAAATTAAGAAAGAAGGATTATTAAATTTAGGTTTTAAAATAACATAAAATATACAAAAGGGAATTTTATTAAATTTTATTATCACTATACAATTTACATTGAAATTTTATTCGTGTTTACTTGTTTTTTCTCGCTTAAATATATTATAATATTTATATGTAAATTTTTACATGTAAAATGTTATACCATGTTATTGTTCATTGTTTATGCTGGATATTTATTTCAATTATATTTTTCCAAAAAGTATAATTTAAGAAATAAGGATTATCAAATTTAGGTTTTAGACATAAATTATACAAAAAAGGAATTTTATTAAATTTTATTATCACTATACAATTTGCATTGAAATTTTATACGTGTTTTCATATTTTTCCTTGCTTAAATATGTTATAATATTTATATGTAAATTTTTACATGTAAAACATGTAAAATGTTATACCATGTTATTGTTTATTGTGTATGCTGGATATTTACTGCAATTGTATTTTTTCAAAAGGTATAATTTAAAAAAGAAGGTTTATCCCTATAAAATTTACACTGAAATTTTATTCGTGTTTACATGTTTCATCTTGCTTAAATGTATTATAATATTTATATGCTTCATCCATAAAAATTGTTTTATAATACGAACATCATTTAATAAACTGACACATTTTGGAATACATTGATGAGCCTGAAACAAAAATAGTTATATATTATATTAAAATTTAATATCGTGGACTTTTTAATTTAAAAATGTCATAAAAGTATTTAAATTGAGTGTAATTAAATTATTTTATTTGAAATTAAAGTTTAAATTTTTTTCGTTTGCATAAAAGATTTCAAATATATTTACATCTTTCAGAACTCTTATCATTCTTATATCATATAATATCTTTCAAAAAGTCATTTTTATTATATTAATAAGTTTGAAAAAAAATAATAAACTTAATATTAATTTTAAAATTAATACTATTTTTAAGGAATAATTTAAAGAAATATTAATTTTAAAAGGAAATAAAATTATTCAAATTGGATTGCTTTCAAATTTATTTTCACCCTGAAACTTAAATTCAATTGTTTTCCTTATGCACGAAAGTTTACATAATCTAGATTTCCGTTTGTTAGAATTATCTTATTATCGTTACAGGATTTAACATGTTTCAAAAACTTATTTTTAGTACAGTAATAAGCCTGACACGAAAACACTGTTTTAAAAAAAATTTATCCACCTATTTCAAGTGCTAATTAAATGGAAGAAATTTTACGATACATATTGTTTGTGAAATTCAGTATTGATAAATGTAATAATTTCTTTATCCAGCACGAAATAGCAGTGTAAACATCAACCTAAATCAGTTAATCTTGTGTTAAATTTTGAAACAGTATGTTATCAAAACAACGAAGCTATTCAAAAGTCTGCCTTATTCGATAGTAGCACAGAGTAAATAATAATATCGATCGAAAAATACTATCCCTCTCTGCAAAAGGATAATAATTTTACGGATAGAGTTCCCAAAGAATAAAGAACGGATGAAAAGTGTAAATCCAGAATATCTATCAAAGAGTGGATTCCACTTTACTTAATTAAGTACAGGGTAACTACTAGTTCAGATAAAATGGTAGAGTTTAGTTTCACATATGTGCGTTATTGGAATGTCTACGATAAATACGAAGCAATCTATTTAATCCAATAAAATATGATGAAATTTGAGACTTAGTTTTAGTTCCGAAACAAAATCATACTTTGTTAATAATGGGATATAAAATGTAAAATATTGTAATGTATTTCGTATTCATATTAGCCTTCTATTATTTAAAATAATACTTTTTAAAGTATAATTTATTGAATGATAGTTTTGAAATGCCATAAAAATGTTAAATTCAATTTATTTAAACTTTATTTTTACCCTTAGTTTAAATTAAAAGTTTTTCTGTTTGCCCAAAGAAATTTCGTAATCAAATTTCAGGCACTGTATCAAAATTTTTAATATACTTCAAGCGATTTGTCTTTAAAATATTTGTAACATTTTAAGCTTAAAATATTTTAAATACAGTGAAAAGGAAATTTAATTATAACATGCATGCTAATGCTT
>CM063501.1:149781515-149821515 GCA_032207245.1 Pardosa pseudoannulata
TAAAATGCATATTTTGAGTATAAAACAGAGAGATTTCAATCTTTGAAATATATACTTAGGATAAATTTCTTAGTCTTTTTCCACTATAAGAAGGACAATAGATTAATTTTAAAGGAAAATTACATCTATAAATGAACTTGGACTGTTTGAAATGGTCATACAATAAATTTTTTGTTTGCATTGAAAAACGTTTAATATAATTAGTCAAAACTGTGTTACATATTATTTTATTAATTGCATTAATTAAAGACATGTATATTAAAACTAGTTTTGTTCCATATTTTTAGTTGTATTTCACAACTCAATGAGATATGAATGTACTACTGTCATTTCTGTAACAGGTGACAATGGCAGATTAGTTCGGAGGCTCAAATTCAGACCACTAAATTCTAGTTTACTAGTAGATAATAATTTTGAAAATACCTACTCTATGCTATTCTCTCTATGCTATTCAAAATGTCATTCTAATTTAAGTTATCATTAAAAATGTATTATAATTATATAAATTATTTTACATTAAAGAATAATTAATATTTGAGATCGAAAAATATACAACCGTCTGTGCATGCATTTTTAAAATGTCTTTATCAATTAAGGGAAAATAAGCATTTTCCATTTCACGAGACAAAAATAACTCGAATTACCTTAAACCTTTGTTGTTACCAATATTTTAGCATTTACCTCTCAAACATTGCTCAATTAGAGTTTCAATTTCTTGTCTTTATGAATATAAAATATAAACATCGAAATTTATGAATAATTAATTTATATGCTTTGAAATTGAATATATAATCATGAATTGAAATAACACGTAGTTTTTTTATTTAAAGTTCACTCTCATATTCATATGTTTAAATGAGAATCAGCAGGTTGTTTTTCTTACATGTACTCCAGAAATAAATGAATATATTTCAAAATTTCATTCATAGAAAATTTAAAGTAGAAGTACCTATAACCTTTTTTTAATAACATGCAGTAAACGCTGTGGCTTTCAATGTAGCTGAAGTCAAGCATAATTTATTTCTCAATGTTTCATCACTTTGAGAAAGTATATTTAATTAATATTTTCCATTTTCTTTGAACTGAGGGATTTTTTTAGAAAAAAACATGGAGAAAATTTCTCAGATTTTTTGTATTATTTTCTCTTTTTCTACGAAATATTTGAATATGTGATATGCTTTATTTATTTAACTTGAAGATTTAATGCTAATTTTATTGCACTTCTTATGTGTATTGATTATTTTTATCGTTCATTTTAAAAGAAGAATGAATAGCACATCAAATTTAAAACCAAGTTTATGTAGAAAGGATACATAGAAGTTGTCAGTTAATTAACATGCAATTTTAGAATGACATAGTTTTACACAGACTCAATAGACTGTGTTACGAATTTTTTTCATAATCATTATTATTTAATTTAATTTATATTTTCTGTTTTAACGGTCTACGTTTTTTCATCTCTGAAACTAATGTGGTGTTTCATTGGGCATTTTATGAGCAAGCCAAGTCCATGGGGTAAGCCAAAGTTCCATCGCAATGATTCACTAGGGATGAGTCTGAAGCACATTACTGCGACTGTTGCCTCTCAAAAGTACCTAATTTCTGTTTTAGACCATCCGGTTTCCTTTTGGAAGTGCAACGATTTCCTTTTGCAAAAGTAGCCCTCTTTTTCTCCCACATGGTTAACGCCATTCTACGGCATTCAGAGACCAGCTAGTGTATCCAGTAGTATTAAAATTTCCTTTTATGACCGCTAGTCTGCTGCGTGCATCCGCAGTGGCACCTGCGACTCAACGTAATTGCTCCAAGCACTTTGAAGGAGGCTATTTGTGTGGGGTACCCCAATACTTACAATCCACCCACCACCACCTAGAGACCCTCATGACCATATGGGCTTGGATCGGTACTAAATTGTTCTACGAATTTACGTAGTACTCTGGTGTGATTTGGTGTTAAGCTCTACGATCTACCTTTTTTCTACATGGAAATCATGTAGTAAAAGTTAATATGAAAAGTAATAGTTTCAGTCAATTCCGCTCTATTCCGAAAATGCTTCCTAAGGTTACATATTAACAGAAGATAGAATATATTCATTGCTAGAAATTGGTATTTATACTTTAAAATTGAAACAGTATTGCTATGTAAGTTGACTGCATTATACAGAAACCAACTATATCTTTTAAAGCAATTGTTTTATTTTTAATTTATCCTACTCAAGACCTTGGTATGACTGCCATTAGTCTGTGACTGGCAACACAATAGAGTTCAGAAAGACAAACAAAGTGAGAAAAACTTTTAGCAGAGTTGACTGCTGCTACGTCGCTAAGTCCAGAACATGTGATCAAGTGATCTCCAGACATGTCAAAGGCACTGCGTATTGGGCAAGTCAGGGTGTCTGCTAAACCAAATCTGCTCAAATGTTTTAAAAGGTAGTCATATCGTGTTTTAATTCTAAAGTTGGAGACACCAACAGCTCTATGCAGGTCACGAAGGATGGGATTTTCTTCCAAATCTTTTCCTCCACCAATAAGAAAATTTGAAAGTTTGGATTACATGATCAAATACTAGAAAAGAAAAAATTGCTCTAAAATGATTGTGAAAACAGAAAAAGTGGTTTATGCAATTAGGGACATATTAATTGCCAAATATTGATATTAATGCTTCTAATAAGCAACGTTATTGCTATGGAAATGGGGTTCAACATACAGAAACTGACCTAAGCCTTTGAAATAGTAGTAAAAGATCTGATAAGAAAATTTGAGAACTGGTGAAAAGCTGGTGCAAAGTTTACTGTAAAAAAAAAAAGTAATTCATGCAGTAAGAGAAAAGTAGTTTACAAGAAGAAGCCGAGAGACCTCATCAAGCTTCAAGAGGTCCATTAAATAAATCTTTGAAAGCATTTAAGAATTACTAGAACTTGTAAATATTATATCTCCTTTGAAGGACCTCTTTTTAATAATTTTTAAATAAAATAATCATTGCTAAAATCTACGACTAGTGCAATTTCGTTTTAAAGTTGGAGTTTACTTAAAGAGGAAGCTCTTATACATTGATCTTATTTTTAGGTTTTATGGCAATTATTTTTTTAATTTTGCAAGGGATATCTGAAAAATACTTTTTAAACTATAGATTGTATTTCCTGCATATCATATTATTATAACATTTATGTTAACTATTTTTCATATCTGAGCATTTAACAAAGAAATTTTATTCACACTCAAGGTTCAATGCGTACATATGTGTGTGTGCCCTATATGCTCCTAGATACAATATTTATCAAATTTGAGCAATAAAAAATAAAAAGTAAATATTCACTATGAAAATTCAAATTATACGAAGTAATTTTATAAAATAAATATGCTCATGTTCGAAATTTAATTGAATTTGACGAAAAGAACTGGACGAAATGTGAAACCAATGTTTTCACATAAAGATACAAATCGTCTACGTCGAATACGTAAGCTTGTTTATTAAATGCGTGTATTGGTCTTCAGAAAAGAACGCATTAGAATAGTTTAAATTCATTTTATTTTCTCTAGAGTCCAACATTACTCTAGAGAAAACTTTCCTCTTTGTTTAAAGAAATACCTCAAACAATTCAATCTACTTTTAATTATACACCGAGAGAATTATGTTTCTAACAGAATATCAGTGAGTCAAAGAGGTTTAATGTAGCTGTTACCTTAAATTTTGAAATAGGTGTTTGCTTGCCTTTTATGGGAGGGGGTGCAGGATCTTGTACTACGTCAATGTATATTAATTTTCTATTTTAGAATTAGGAACTAATGTCTTAAATTCCTAATGATTTCAAACATAATGGAAGTTATAAATATTTGAATAATTAAAAGCACCTTATTTTTAAACTTATGCTATAGCTATTGAATTTTTTTAAGTTAAACATACTAGTGAAATCTTTATTTTAACAATGTTTACATTAAAGTTTCACAAATGGTTAAAATTGAAATTATATAAGGTAGTGTGGGGGGGGGGGGGGGGGGGGGGGGGGGGGGGGGGGGGGGGGGTTTTGTGGGGGGTGTGGGGGGGGGGGGGGGGGGGGGGGGGGGGGGGGGGGGGTGTGTGTGTTTTGGGGGGTTGTGTGTTGGGGGGGGGGGGGTGGGGGGGGGGGGGGGGGGGGGGGGGGGGGGGGGGGGGGGGGGGGGGGGGGGTTGTTTGTTGGGGTAATTAAATAATTTTTGTTATTTTAAAAATGTTTAATTTCAAAAAGTAATTTTCTGTCATTCCTCTGATATGTAAGAAATACGAAATAAAATTTTTATAAAACTTTAAATTGAATTCTGAGATTGAAAAAAGTTATTAATTAAATTAGTTATTCTCTAAACGCGTATCAAAATGTCTATAATTAAAATTTGATCCACTTTGGAACTGTTTTAATAGAATTTTATATTAACTAAACACAAAATATTTTAGCAATACATAAATATTTGTGTTTTGAATACTTAAATTTAAAAAATTTCACTTTCAGAACGAGATTTCTAAAATAAAAACTCATCATAAACTTACTGAATTTTAGCAGAATTTATCAGGTTAAAAATTCTAAACAATAATATAGAAGAATATTTGATTTTTACTTTGTGAAATGTCAAATGTGAATAGAAAGTATAAAATGAGTAAGAAGTAAAAAGCAATTAAATTTTCGAATTATGTAGAGGTCAAATTATTTTTAAAAATATTTTTAAAAAACAAGCAGAAACATGAATTGAATAATTCCATATTTAGAATCTAACAATCAAACATTTACCTTTTTCCGTAAATTAAACATATACAGATGTTTTATTCATTTAACATTTAAACCCTTATATTTATTGCTCTTAATTATATTGATTACATATGAGTTTATCCAAATTTTTAAAGAATAATGCTTTGGTGATTTGATAAATATGAAATTTAACATAAAAAATTAAATACGAATGTAAGAGTCAAAATATTAATAATATTGAAAAATAGATATTTTTAATACTTATATCAGAAATATAATTCCCTTCTCAAAAGTAAAATTTTTCTAATACAAATTTTCTATATGTAAACAAAATATATTCAAACGTATTTTGTATAAAATAAATGGAAACTTGTAAGAGCTGCATTCATACATCCAACAAAGAATCATTTTTCAGAATATAAACACTTTTCTTTTTCAAGTCTGAACTTATGAAGCAAAATTTCAGAATAAAATTATCTCAATACATTATGTTAAAAATTTTTAACAATAAAATATACTAAAATAAATTTCTCTGTATAATTTTTATAAATGCTGAATAGGTATAATTATAAAGTCTTGTGTTATAAATAAAATTCAAATATCCACACAAAAAGATTTTATACCTTTAAAAATTTGACACTTAAACAACAATTAAATTTAGTATAAATAAAATTATATAAAAGTGTTTCATGCAGTATACTTATATATAAAGATTTTGATTTTATAGCCCATTATGATATTAGTTACACTAATAATAAAAAATGAAATGTGTTAAATTATTCTATTGAAATTATATTTTAATTACAAAAATATTAATTTCTATATATTATCTAAAAATATTTTTTTCTGAAAAATGCGTTTGAAAGAATAAAATACAATAGTGCCAAAGACAAAATACGTACTGTAAGAAATGATATCTAAAATTCTTTAAATCGCAATGATATGAAAAAATTAATTTTAATCTTAAAAAAACTCAAATATTGTTCTTTTAAATGCATGTCTTTAGCTACACGTAACAAATGGGATGTAAATTACAGAAAAACACTCATTACATATTCATTATTTATCAGTTCATGAATATTTAAAGATTTTTAAAAATTTAACTCTGAGTAATATCCTTTAGTTCCTAACAGAATGAAAATAATATATTTTCGCCATTTTTTTTGCATTTAATGATGTTAAAAATATCTATTTCGTTTTAGAAAACAAAGCGCACATTATTAATTTAAATTAATAAATAAAATATATTTTCATATCTATATTATTTGCACATTTATGCCACTTTTCGTTAATGCACTTTCAATCTGACGTTACTTTTCATTAAATTAAATCACATACTAAGAAATATCTCTAAATTAAACCACATATTTTGTTGAATGAATATTTTAATGCTGGCAAATTTTTAATGGCTTTGACTATCTATAACTGTCTATAAAAATCTTAAAATGAAAACAGGACTGGCATAACATTCAAATAGTGTTTAAATGTCGTTTCAGAATTGAAACTAATGTCTATTTTAAAATGTCTCTGCAGAAGAAAATATGGATCTAAAGTTATATTTTATCCATCAGGATAAAGCTACAAGATATACATTTAAATATAGTGCGCTATATTAGAGAAAAAATTCAGAAATTTCCTTTAAATCATCCCACGCTAATTCCCTGATATATTTACTATGTAATAATGTGCATTTGGAATTTTAAAGCAAGTTTTTAAAAGAGGCATCTTAAAACATGGGATAGACTGGAAGATTGTGAAGGAAGTATGAAACAAAATCAATCTTCATAATTTAAGAAATGCTCTGTTATCTTGAAATCACAATAGAGTATGCAAATATATGAAAAGTCCTATCAGACTGAGCGTATTACAAAATAAAATTCTTATACATTTTATACAGGAAATTTTGACTACGCCCTCTGTATTTACTGCAGAAAATATATATATATATATATATATATATATATATATATATATATATATATATATATATATATATATATATATATATATATGTGTGTGTGTGTGTGTGTGTGTGTGTGTGTGTGTCAAGTTTAAGAATGGGGTTTAAGAATTAAGCTAGTTATAAGCAAAAATGTGTATAACTCATTAACGATAACGTAATAGGAGAAAGACACACCCTTGAGAAGAAGTGTACAAAATGAAGAAGCCCATGCGGAAGTATACATAGAAATTTTGCTTAGGTAGCAACGTCAAAAGAAACCGTTCTGAGCGGGAACTCGAGCTGATAACAACCTCAACGCTTGTCATGGCAAAGTATGAGAACAAAGGATTTTTAAATAGCATAGCTATGGACAGAAGGATTATAATAAAGAAGTCTGTATATGTGAAATGAATTGTGTAGTCCATACCTTAACCACTCGTACCTGTCATTCATATATATATATATATATATATATATATATATATATATATATATATATATATATATATTATATATATATATTATACATATATATATATATATATATATATATATATATATATATATATATATATATATATATATATGTATATATATATGTATATATATATATATATATATATATATATATATATATATATATATATATATATATATATATATATATATATATATATATATATATATATATATATATATATATATATATATATATATATATATATATATATATATATATATATATATATATATATATATATAGTTTTATAAGACCATAAATGGTTATACTAGTGTGAATTCAAAACCGTTGATGTGCCAAACGTGTACAATGTAATTGATATTTCTCTTCTAAAGTACATTATTTGCAAATACACACACACACACACACACACATATATATATATATATATATATATATATATATATATATACGTGTGTTTGTGTAAATGATGCTAATTATTTTTTTATATTGGATTTTGTTTATATAAGAATACTATATTCATAAAAGGATATTGTTGATTTGGTCTGATAGTTATTATTTCAAATAGCTGTGAAAAATGTAACTGAATGTTTTGTTCTTCCCCATTTTAGACTGTAAATAGAACCATTGGTACTATATATAAATTTCTCATCTATTTTATTTCAATACTTTAATAATAATTAACTTTAATAATAATTAAGTTCAGGGATTTTGTGGATTTTGAGCCTACTTTCCTCAGTTGTAAATTAGGCAGTACAATAGAGCTCCATTTACCTATGTCTCTTTGTTTCTCTTTTGAGTAGTCATAGTTACTATTGGTTGACTGGAATTTGGATATTTCCTTATCTGTGTAATTTATATCTCTGTATCTGTGCATTAGTTGCAGTAATTATTAAATTTATTTATTTCAATTTTGCTTATTTACTTCTTTAAATATTATTTATTTGTTTAAATTTTATTTACTTCTTTACATTTCGTTGACTACAAGTTTGGAATTTCTGTGGAACATTTGCATTAGTTGCAGTAATTATTAAATTTATTTATTTAAATTTTGCTTATTTAGCTCTTTAAATTATATTTATTTCTTTAAATTTTATTTACTTGTTTATATTTCATTTATTTATTTAAATTTTATTTAAATATTGCATATAAGTAATCGTAATGAGAGCCGAAATGCGCAAAATAATTATTTTTTTGAAAAAAAATTTTATTATTTTATTTTTGAGTTATGACTTTTGGAAACAAATATTAACTAGCAAAAATTACATTATGCAAAATAAAATGAATTAAAATATACCATTATAGTTTGGCAAAATAAAAAAAAATATTTTTCGTCTTATAGTGAAGAAAAATCTCACTGAATGTTGAATATTTACAAAAATATATCATACTATCCGAAGGTTTGCTTATTTTTCTGTAAACTTTCGTAAGATTGTATGTGGCAGGATACAGCGAACTTTAAGAATATGCATTTTAGAGGATATTGGGGATTTCAGAGATGATTGATGCGGTAGGAGAGAGCATATTTAGGCGAAAAGCAACATTTACTGCAAGAAAATGTTTGCAAAGTATGACAGTAAGAAGCGAGTTTTGTTAGGTAGAGAAATAGGAAGAAAAATATATTTAAATGGTAGGTATATGCATGAAGTGAGTCACGCTTACGATGTGACATATTTGAATACTAGAAATATATTTTTTAGTGGTAAATATAAGTCAAAAGTGACTACTAAATTAATGCACTTGAAGAATAATAAAAAAGCTTGAAAATATTTTATTTAAATAATGAAATATTTAGAAGTATTTTACCTAGTTGCTTTGTGAATGTTCATTTAATAATGAGACAGGAATATTTTAATAAATTACACCATTACATCAAGAATTCCGGTTTGAATCATTGAAACAACATCAGATGCAAATTGATTTAATAAATACTGTACACATACACACATTTGAGTATATATATATATATATATATATATATATATATATATATATATATATATATATATATATATATATATATATATATATATATATATATATATATATATATATATATATATATATATATATATATATATATATGAGTTCTAAAAAGGGAGTACTTGGAAATTACGTGAGTTATAAACGATTTTAAAAAGGGAACTCTTTTCTAATAATAAAATAAATGAAAAAGACCCACGCTTGAGTAACCTTTAGGTGTAATGCGGTCTGACTTAGAGGTACGTCACAGGAAATTGATTATTAATCAAGCGAGTACTTCAGTTATCGCGTGGACATGGAGCTGTCAACATCTTTCCACACTTTTTTTCGCCATGAATAAATAAAATGACTCAAGCTTTGCTTTTAAATGAAACTATGATTTAATAAACTTGTTATTACTAAAAAGGATTAATTATTCCATTTGCGTTTACACTGGACAGTGTCATATATATATATATATATATATATATATATATTATATATATATATATATATATATATATATATATATATATATATATATATACATATACATATATATTCATGAAACATAGAGTAGCATGCCATACTTCAGGGATGTAACGAAGGGGTGCAGTCGTGGGCTAAAATGATAGGATTTATCAAGAGATCTTTATCAGCATCTTTATTTAGCAACGTCCAAACACAAAATTCAACAAAAATGGTCGAGCGGGCTTTTATAACTTTGGGGAAGCCGCATGTGTGAGAAAAGGAATGTTCTTAATCAGCAAAGTAGGTTGGCTAGTTAATTTCGCCAACAGGAAGGAAATTTTTCTAAGAAAAAAGAGTTTAACTCCAAGAGACTACTAAGAAGATGAGGAAATCGCGGATTTGGTGGGTTTTTTTAATAAAAGAGTTAGTAATTCCGTTTAAGATTAAAGTGTAATATATATATATATATATATATATATATATATATATATATATATATATATGTCATTCAAGTCATTTGGTTGTGTGTCTTTTTTTTAACTCTTCAAATTCTTTCGAGAACCCATTTATCATAAAAATAACCAATCACATTATTTAAACTAGCATGTTGACGACTACGGCATATACAGGTTTTGCATAATACACTCTATGGGAGCATTTGCAGAAACTCTCACAGTTTTCTAATTGGTTTCGAATTCCACTACTGGAATGGCTAATCGTAGCCGTTTGGAATCAGGTTTAAGCAATAGACTACAGTCTCATTAGCTTTTGAGTAGCCAGACAGTAGGCCATAGTGTTCAAAACAACCAAACCACCCAATCAACAATTAGATAATATATCTATCTATATGTATATATGTATGTATATATATATATATATATATATATATATATATATATATATATATATATGTGTGTGTGTGTGTGTGTGTGTGTGTGTGTGTGTGTACACACACATATGCATATATACATGCGCTGAATAATTAATTAGAAATCCAGGTACAACGTTTTATTGGGTGATCCCTGGTAGTCATTTGATTTGATTGAGACTAGAGCTGGTCAAAGTTTCATAGCGTTCACCGATGGTGATCCGGCAAGTAAAATAGGCCCATGGTCAGAATGTCCTGCATGTTCCCAAACGATACCTGTGAAAGTGGCTGCACAATCCTGGTGGGCTTCTGATTCTTACCTGCTTCTTAATTTTGAGTACCACTTTATGTGTCTGTGCTGTTCCTAGGAAGTGATGTTGACCACATATAGATTGATATCATAATAAAATGGCGAATGAATTCTCGGCGTTGTATGGGTGGATGTTTAAGAAGACAGGTGTATCTGCGCAATTACAAAAATTTATTCGACATCGTGTTTCACGTATAAGATACTCTTAGTTAATATTCTGCAAGTTATCGGAGTGCATTTTAATCCAAAGAAATCCCTACTATGGATATACAGATCTTAATATGTAAGCTTAAAGGTGTTAAAATCAGTGAACCATTCTCTAAAGATTCTGGGAAGATTATATTTCCTTCATCATCCATGAAGTATCCGTGTCCTTCGGGGTAAAAATGTAACATTGCAGGATGTATTTCATCTGGTAATATTACTAGGTATTATTTGGTTTTTTCTGTCAAGGAATAATACATGATCACTTCTGTATTGGCAGAACATACCACACACTGTAATAGTCCAAATAGACCCTTTCACAGTGATAACAATTTAAATGGGTTCATTACTTCATGGGTATTACGCAAGTCGACGTCCTCCACCGGTGCAAATCAAGGTATAGAGGGATTATATGACTACAACAGTTTATTCCAATAATTTTTGCTTAGTTGTTTTACTTTTTAGACACCACTGTACGGGAATTCTTGCATTCTTATCTGATCCCACAGACTTTCAATTACATATGCCATTATTTCCAATGATCTGCACATGGTTTGCATGGTTTGGATGAAAAGGGGTTTCTTTCAGTTCAAGTACAAAATGTTACTTCACATCCGAGCTTCACACACAGTCACGACCATGATCTAAGTTTATTGTGCTTGAGTGTCATTCAAGTCATTTGGTTGTGTGTCTTTTTTTTAACTCTTCAAATTCTTTCGAGAACCCATTTATCATAAAAATAACCAATCATATTATTTAAACTAGCATGTTGACGACTACGGCATATACAGGTTTTGCATAATACACTCTATGGGAGCATTTGCAGAAACTCTCACAGTTTTCTAATTGGTTTCGAATTCCACTACTGGAATGGCTAATCGTAGCGGTTTGGAATCAGGTTTAAGCAATAGACTACAGTCTCATTAGCTTTTGAGTAGCCAGACAGTAGACCATAGTGTTCAAAACAACCAAACCACCCAATCAACAATTAGATAATATATCTATCTATATATGTATGTGTATCTATATATGTATGTGTATATGTATGTGTAATGGGTGGTTAAAATTAAACAAGTTATAATTAAAAATATTTAGAACTCATTAAAGATAACATAATAGGAGAAAGACACACCCTCGAGCGGAACTATACAGAGTAAAAAAGCTAACACGAGAGTAGTCATAGGAATTTACTTAAGTATCAACCCCAAGAAAGACAGTTCTGACCGGGAACTCGGCTGATAAAATCCTCTACGCTTGTCGTGGCAAATTATGAGATAAAAGGATTCCTAAATGGCATAGCTATGGACAAAAGGATTATAACAAAGTTTTTATATATGAAATGAAATGTATCTTCCATGCCTTAAGCACTCATATGTGTCATATATATATATATATATATATATATATATATATATATATAATTATATATAATTACAGAGAAGTGGGGCTAATGAGGTTCTAAATGCATACTTTGTTTGAAATTTGGTGATTATGTTTTATACAATGAAATAAAACAGAATTTAAGAAAATATATAATTTAATATAAGCTGTTTTATTAAAATTTTAAGTATTTAATAATTCCAAGCACAAAACTGGGGCTTTTATTTTGAGTGACTTCTGTTTAAAATTTCTCCATCTTCGTAAATATTAAAATCTCGAAAAGATATGAATAAATATCGAAAAGCGAAACTGCTAGATATGAAGATTTTAAACAAGTTTGTAATACATTTCTAAATTAAATAGCACTTTAAAGTCGCTTCTTTAAGCAAATAAATTGCTTATCTTAGTGATTGCTTTTCGAGTGCGTTTCTAGTTAGCGAGAAAATTGATTAACATTTCATCTAATAGATTTTCTAAAATTAATTTAAACGTTTCTTTATGGATCTTTCAAGGCTCTGCTGACAGGAGATATTTCGACTGAAAGAAATAATTTAAAGCATATGTCTAATGTATTAGTAAATCTCTATTCAAAGTACCAACAGTGAAATAATTATATATTCTGAATCGTGTAACAAATAAAATCTCTATAAAGAAGTACATCTAAATTATAATTATATGTCAAAACCATTTATGTTTTACTTTCAAAAGCTAGCGATTGAATTCTAGAAAATAAATATTTTTATTATATTTAAAAGGATTTTACTTACAATTTTTTTTTGAATTTGTTTCATTACTTTTTTGCCTACATAGTGTAAATATATACGACAGTGAAATTTTTAACAATTAATTAAAAAGGAAGATAGTAGTACGTGTATGTCCTGTTACACACATAGCACATAAGGTTGGATTATATCAAAAGATAAAAAAATACTAAATAGATCTTGCATATTAATAATATATATATATATATATATATATATATATATATATATATATGTATATACATACATACACACATATATATATATATATACATATAATATATATATATATATATATACATACATACACACACATATATATATGTATATATATATATGTATATACATACATATATAATACTAAAATACCTTATTTACGTATTTTAATATTAATTTAAAATTAATTTAATAACTTTTGTTCATAAAGTAAGTTTGGGATTTTCGCGGTAATTCTGATTTTTCCCTCCAGATACGCTATAGACTTAATTCAGCCTCTGTCTGTACTACTTTGTCATAAATATTTATTGTAAATAATGTAATTTCATTTTTGACATAAGAGGTGTTGTTTTACCTGAATATTTTTTTTAAACTAACGACATTGTAACATAGTGTGCAAGTTTAGTTAACATTTTCTGCATCATTTTGGGAATTAATATTCCCATCTAGTAAGGTACAGGAAAAAATTGCCTTGGATACAAACTTTCCGATCCTTAAAAGAGAAAATTTTTGAACGTTAATGGTCTGCATGATTTACTATATAAACAATTTGTTTTAGCAGTTGCTCACATGGTTTTACAAAAAGTTGATATTGCACAGATGTGTTTATTTTTGCATTTTCCGAATGCATGTCTGTAAAAGGGAATCACAGTATTTACAAACGACCATTCCCTTCATGTAATGAAGAGATGCATCTAATAAAAGACAATTTTCAAACAGTTCCCCAAATTCTAAAGAACGCGATATAGAGATTTATTGGTAAGTTGTATAAATATTCTCTCACTGTGCATGTAAAGTTTTCCGTGCTTCTGAGCAGAGATACGTGTATAAAAAGCATCCCATTTGTTTTCATTTAAATTAACTAGAGGGATTGCTAGACTCTGTGATGTATAACTTGGAGTAAAGGCAATCCTGTACTGCGCAAGTGGACATGCTTTAGGACAATGTCCGCTTGACAATGTCCGAAAACAGGCAACTGAAAATTCTAATTTTAGAGCCATCAATAAGGGGAAGAATATCTGTTTCAGTAAACAACCGTAATAATAAAATAAACATTCGGCTAGCTCAGAGTGATCTGTTAGCCCATTTACCATCCCAACGATAGTGAAAGTCACATGTCGATGTTGTAATACAGAATATGCTACAATAGACACTGCCAAGATCTAGCCATATCCGTTTACGTCTGCAGGTGATAGACATCATCTACTACTATCCAAGAGGAGCTTCATAGACTAGTTACCGTTATTTCAATGTCCATGTAGACGGTGCAATTCCAGACACCTGATTTGGTAAGAAACTGTCGCAGAGCATGTCTTTGGTTGTCTGGTTGAACATTTTAAGAATATTTTGCGATAACTTTTAGTATGTTTGATTTTCCGTGGCAACACAAAGTTCTGATTGATATCTGTGATGAATCGATTTTTGAGGTAATTACAATGTACTAATCTTCTTGTAATGCCATACTGCATGTATATCATCACAAGAAGGTCTCAGATAGAAACAAAGATTTTGGTACATAGTTCTTCTACAACTGTAACTTTTCTGAAACAGTTTACTGATGGACTGTAATTCACCTGCTTATCAAATTTTTAATATTACTATAATATGCAAATGCACACTAATTAAGAAATTCCTTGATAAACTGAACTGCAAACTTTTATTTTCTTCTCTTTTCAATTACTGGATGCTTGTATTTATCCAAGCATTTAAAATTTCAAAAATGTTTTGAATTCTGCTTAGGTATTGTTGTTTTCTCTTTTACTTTAGAGATAGGTTAGTTTAAATACATTGCAACTTATTATTATTAAAAAATAACAAAACATATAGGTTAGGATAAGGTTAGATTATATTTAAAGATTAAGAATATATTAAATAGATTTTGCATGTTAATAATATAATAGTTAAAACCAATAAATTATGCATAAATGTACCGAAAAAGGTTTGTATTTTTTAGCATAAAAATTATCAATCAATTTACAATACCTACAGAATAACATTACACACTTTTTTACCTATAAAAGCAATAAAACCAACCACATGATGAGTTTTATAGTAAAAATAATAATTTGCAGCCAAGTATTTAGACAAGAGTTACCACTAAAGGAAAATAATCAATTCATAGAGATACATAAATGCTTTGTTTTTCCAAAAGTAGAAAAAGCAAAAAACTTTGAAATTATTCAGGTAATAAATATGGCTAGAGACCTTTACACACACACACACACACACACACACACACACACATATATATATATATATATATATATATATATATACCCCATTGGCAATGGTGTACCATTGGCCGGTGTATTACCCATTGGCAACGGTGTATTTGTTATTACCATTTTGTAACGGTGGGAAACTGTAGTAATGTTATCGTGATGTTCAAATAACGGAGTTCGAAGATCTTTGATGATGTGTATTCGATGTTTTAGAAGTTTATAATATATATATATATATATATATATATATATATATATATATATATATATATATATATATATATGTATATATATATATTATATGTATATATATATATATACATATATATATATATATATATGTATGTATATGTATATGTATATATAGATATGTATATACATATATATATATACGTATACATATATATACGTATACATATATATATATGTATATATATATATATGTATGTATATGTATATGTATATATATATATATATATATATATATATAATACTGTTTAATTATAAATACATTAATTTCCGTAAATTAGCTATAATTTTGTTTCTGTAACATACATTTAAAAGTAGTGTTATTTTGAATTTCATTAAAATATATTAATTTTAATCGTGAAAAACTCCAATATTGTTAGTTTAAAGATGTATCTAGCTACACGAAACAAATTAAATATAATATAATATATATATATATATTATATATATATATATATATAAACATACACACATACACACACACACACACCCATATATATATATATATATATATATATATATATATATATATATATCACATATATATATATCACATTTATGCTAGATCACTGTGTTCTTCTTCCTTTTTCAAATAATTCCCATATTTAAGGTAAATAATATTTTAACACATGTCTAACTTTGTATAAAACCATGAATAAAATGATATTTTTCATATGAAAATAATGCCATGCTTACAGTAAGATATTTCCTGTAGTTTACTTGCACAAATATTATAAATATATATAAATCCATTTTAATGAACGGATATGTATTTTCGATAAACAGTTCATTATATATAATTTTAGCTGCATAAAAATTGTTTGTACGCTTCGCATAATCTAGAGCGATATTTTATAACGTAGAAATATGCATAGACATTGCTAGGATATGCATGTTAATATTAGTACATTTTGTTCAAATTATTCCCTTTCAATGTTATTCATTTAACCTTTGGTAATTATATAGATGAAAGAAAGATTTACATACACCTACGCGTGTATTTATTCTGTATACATTCATTTATAATTTGTGTTTTTCCCTGAGGAGAGATAAAATTTACTTTCTATTCCTCTGAATTATCAAACTAAAAATAACAATTTGTTCGGCCTTGTAATAATACAGTATCTTTTCATTTCTTATAAAAAATTAATTATCTTTTATTGAAAATTTCTATTTTTTTCGTCATGCGAAATTAATTTTTTATAGTAAGAATTTGAAGAATTTCATCATATTTAACTAGTATAATTTATCAAACATTAAAGATAATTTTTTTGACAGTTTGGTCTTATTTGTGGTGCATATGATAACAAAATATAAAATTTTTTCGAATCAGAATGAAAAATATTTTACATTTATTTTACATTGGGAATATGGATAAAAAATGAGAAGTACCATGTAATTCATCATTGTTATATTAGAACAATATAAGGATATTGGATTCTTCAAGTGCGATGGAATTGCGAGGAAAAAAAAGATCTTTTCTTAATTTTATTAAATTTTATCATATTATTATTATTATTATAATTATTATAATTATTATTACATTTATTATACTTTTTCTTCTTATTATTATTATTATTCTTTTATTTTATTTATACATTCTGTTGCAATTTTATTGTATGCTTACAGTTAAAAAACATATTGATGCAACAAAAATAAAGCATATATTGCAAAAGAAGTTTTAATGACCATCGCTTAAGTGCAATATTATTCAAAAATATATTTAATTTTATTTTAAAAGTTTGATACATAAAAGCATTTTAAACGTGTATTTTAATCCCTACAAAATTTGATTTGATTTGAAATATATTTCTGCTTTTAATTAGCAGCTGTATTTCATTATCCCAATTTTCATTATATTATCTTAATAAACTTTTTTTGGTAATAAATAATTTCAAAATCAACTCTAACTAAACTAATCAACTAAATAAATTCTATCTTTTTTTTCCACCACCACAAAAACGTGTTTTACAGTGGGGAGAATAATTACATATATCTTTTATAATTAACACATTGTGTGCGGGTACATTTCGCCGCGGAATTGTACCGGGAGAGGACGTTTTGCGCGTAAATTTAGTTATCCAGTTAAATTTGGTTATTCAGTTAATTTTTTAACCAACTTTTCGTATTTTATATTGAAATATATAAACAAATATATCAATAGAAATATATAAACAACAACCATAAGATTTTTGTAAACAAAAAAATGTATTTTTTTAGTGGATAAATTTATAATAGTATCTTAAAAATGAAAAATTATATAGAAATAGTAGTATAGAATTTTAATTTTTTTGAATTATGTCATATATAAACACATTAACATTATAAAAAATGTAAAGAGCAATCATAAAAACTAATAATGTAAAAACTACTTTTTATTTGTATAAATTTTTCCATAATCTATGTAGTAGACAATAACATTCGTTTTCGTTTTCCTGTATATACCATTAAATTTGTACCCTGAAACAAACGCTGTTGTTACACTAACCCGTACTAGTACGTGACCTGCTCTCAAGTATCAATCTTCAGAAAACGCACTAGTACTTGTCTCGCATACAATGTGTTAATATATACCTACAGTATATGTTTTAATTGTTCTCACGTCTTAAAACTTACTTGTACCACCAGTTAGAAGAGCACTGTTCTAGATATTGAGGATAATGAGATAATGAGATGAAGTAGGATCATTAACTATAATAATTTATATGTTCGATTTGATTCGTTTTATATTGCTTATTCCTTAAATTTTCTAAGAAAGTTCGTAATCTTTTTAAATGATAGAATTATGACAAAGGCTTAAAAATTCACTAGACTGCTTTAGAGTATGCAAAATGAAGATAATGACAAAAAATAGGATCATTAACTATGATGACCAAGTGTTCATGTAGCATAACTTGATGTTTATACTGAATTTCCTAATCTTTTTAGATAATAGTGTTAAGATAGCATCTTAAAATGTCTCTAATTTTGTTTCAAACATTACAAATTTTTTAAATGTACGTATTCTGCTGACTGAACTTTCTCAAAGGAAAATCTTTTTTCCATGTTAGGTAATGATTTATTTGCATATGAGAAAACTTAGTATAATTGACACTGAAAAGTTAGACTTTTGTCACAACAAGAATAATCTTACACTTGTAATGCTGTTATAATTCTTGATGTCTATGAAAAGTTTTCACGTTTTTTTTTATGTTGTAATGAAGTGTACACCATATTATACAATATGGAATACCGGAATTTTGAACTCAATTTAGTTTAATATGGTTTTATATTTCATTTAAATCTTTAGTGCTATATCAAGTATATATATGGGAAAATATAACAAAAAGAAGATGCAAAAGATACTTTATTACAGGTAGACGGTATTACAAATATTTTTGTAAATATTTTTCTTATGTTTGGTTTAGTTTCGAGTACTGCAGTCTTTTATTCTACTAGAATTCATACTATTTTTAAAGGAATCAATAAGTTTAACATGCGAAAGATATTTTTGAATTACGTTTTCAAAAACGTACGTTTACGTTCTACGTTTTTTTAAATACGGACTCATGTGGAGACTCTCCCCTCGCATTCCACAACGCCCGGAAACAGGGGTGGTGCACTTTAGTGTTGTCCTTTGTTTGTTTTGATTGTCCAAAACAAACATATGACATGTGACATACATGACATATTGGGTCCAAATGTCCAGTTTGACCAGTCCTTCTTGGGCTTGGGGTTTTTTCTGTCCCTGCAAACGTGAGGTTTACTTTTTTTAATTTTATTTTTATGGGCGTCGTTATGTGTTTTCTCACTCAGAGTCATCCACACATGTGAAACCTTTTTTTTTTCAAGTAGATGATCCTTGAGGTGCAACTAAAACTAAAATATATAAACTTTAAAGAACTCAAAAATATATTTTAAATACTCCCATTTTCAATTCTTAGTTTAAGTGTAACGAATTAAGAATTTGTTGCTACTTACTCTTTACCCTGGTGTCTTTTACAAAACGCTATCTCATTTAGTTTTACCGAGTTACTGCCAGAGGTATAAAACACAAATCAAAAGCAGTTTTAAATGATCATGATGCGAAACTATTTTCAGACAAATTGTGACATCACTATAAACGATGGAATTAATATACATTATCGCATACTCACTAGTAGAGATAATTACATGGAAACAATTAAGGATAAGTTATCGGTCTATTCAACTAAAACTCTGCCCCTGGATAAATACTGAAACATTTTAATAGGTCTGTTTGAATTATCATGTACAATGCATTTATAAACACTATCATGTAGATTATAATAAGAAATGTTGATAAGTCAAGTATTAATTTCTCGTTTAAAAATATGTCGATATACAAGTACATTAAGTAAATGTAGTTATATAAAGAGTAGATTACGTGTTTGAAATTTTCATTCTGAGAAATATCCCTCTATGCATGTGTATTTTTCATAATTCACTGGTTTCCAATTTCAAATTCTGGTGCGAAAATGTTGTTTACACAAGCAATTTCAAGAAATATTCAGAAAAAAAATATTTCATGTTTTCGAAGTGTTTTTATTGTCTCACTTTTAATATGAAAACCCTTTTCACAAAGATGTATATAAATACCTCCTCCCTTTTGGGGTATTTACATTCAATGGATGAATAATTTTGTGTAATTCAATCTGCAGCTTGATAATGCTAATACATAATACATTACTTATTTCTTCCTATGTAAACGTACAGTTTGATTAAAAAGATAGCAAACTATGATAGCATATTGAGGAACCCATACAAAAAGTTTTCCTCATGGTTTATAGCTGAACGATGGCCGATTGTTTAGTGTGCTGGCCTTCTGTACGTGGGGTCGAATTTCACTGTGGCATGGATGTTCGTAGCCGTACAGAATCGGCTTTAAACTGTAGGTCCCGGTCTCTTTAGCCCCCGTATTGCAAAAAAATAGAACGTAGCACTCCAAACCAAACCATGGTTTAAAAGGAAATGAAAATGCAATACAGGACTATGTTTAACATTGCAAAACCGAGGATTCAAGGAGAAAAGAAAAGAATGATGTACACATTAGAAAAAAAATTTTAATTGATATTTATGATAAGCTCTCAAATATCTGTCCCCTACTGACGGTGTTGCAAGAACAGGAGTAAAAGAGGATTGTCGAAAGCTTCTGAATAGTCCAGGAATATTTCGAACTTCCCCAGCAGCAGTCAAAAACGTTGCGATTAGATCTTCTGCTGAGTTCAATGGAGTCCCATAACCGCCCAAAGAAGCCAGTCTCCGGTAATGTAAGACGAGTAGTGAAGAAGGATTAGCGAAAGCTCTTTAATATTCCAGGCATACCTTCCCAGCGGTAGCCCAAAATGAAGTAAAATGGAGTTTCATAAACTAGAATCTTCAGTTATCCCATAAAAGCAAATCAAAACGTGACAGATCGTGGTTGTCAAACTGCAGGGCCACCTGAACCAATCCACTGGAGAATAAACTTTCATATAGTGCCGTACCTTTCACTCATATTAGGCTGGAATTACACCATGCTGGAACCAGACGCGCCGTCGGAGATAAGCAAGAATAATCTACAGTGATTTGGCCAGTACCTGTTGAAGATACGTCAACCATTAGCCCAGTGAAGGCTTTTCGAACAAAATACAATCCTACAATTTGACAGCCGATGATCTTTACTCAACATTGTTGGAAATACAACGCTGATGTGCAGCTGTATGTTTGGCTTGTGGATTTAGAGACATCTATTTTTCTCGCAATAAATCACCACAGGAAAATCATTTTATTATTTAAGGAACAGAAATTCTAAGACTCTTTGGCTCGTTTCTATTTCATTTTAGGTCATAGATTCTTTTCTGAAAACTGTTTGTACTGGTGTTTAGTATCACCTGTTAAAGTTTTTACAATATTTTTTCAACTAGCTTTATACATAATTTACTAACTTGTATAGAGGATCTGTATAAATAATTTAATGATTGTAATAGAGACCTTAGAATAATTAATGCGGGGAAATTGAGAAAAATTAAACATGGAAAAAAATTTAAAGTTTGAGAAAAAAAACTTTGGAAATGGTAAGATACAGATTTCAAATATCCCATACATCGACCTAAAAGTTAGAACAATAATTTAATTTTAGGAGAATTTGGTACTTGGACTGTAATTGAGTATTATTTTCTCTTAATTTACTATTAATAGAACATAATTATTGACAGTATATTTTCTGTTAGTAAATGTATAAATCAAGGTTAATTAATAAAATAACATACGAAACAGTTTAATTAATATTTCATAATTTTAATTTGAGCAGTACAATTTTTTACATAGAAAATTTTAATTTGTATGTACACTCTACAAACTCTATAATGAAGATATGTCGAAAATATACCTAAGTAATTATTTAGAAATCAACCCCAGTTATAACTTTGACTAAAGAACAGTGTAAAAGTAAATAGGTTGCAATTAAAAACTATAAAAACTACAATTAAGTTACATTAATATATATTTAGATGATCTAAAGTACCAATTTCTCAACACTAATATACATCACTTATGAATAAAAAAACCCTCTCTTAGTAGCTAATGAATTAGGAAAAGAGACAAAAGAACTTTTGCCTATAGCAGTTAAAACTGTTAATCGAAACGTAAAAGTTCGTTTAAGTCAATTAAAGCGTGATAATTGATGAGAAAAAGTAATTAGAATGAAATAAATGAAGCGTTAAGAATGGTAAATGGAAGCAATATTTCCTCAGAAATAGTTTTCGAAAGGAAGCTATATAAATTTCTAAATTTACCTCGGAAGCAAAAATTTCATTCTTTGTAAAGTTTCTTTAAGTTTAAAATGCAGTCTTTGTCAGAAAGTTTTTTATGAATGTAATTTTGAAAGTACATTTTAATTTCGTTTACCGCCTTGGTAAAAAAACATTAAATGAAAAGTGCAGAATAATTTCCAAAAATATATTTGAATATTTCCACACATTGCTAACATAATATAGCATATCTATTTATTATTAAATATACTTACATTCTAAATTTTGAAACGGGAAATTGAAATTTAATACATATATACTTTTATAAAAATGAGTAAATTGCATTTTTAGATATTAATTTTGAGAAAAATATATATTATTCGTATAAAAGCTATCTTGAAAATATTATGATAGGATCTCATATTTTTTATAATTTAAATTTATTTAATAAAATTTAATATTAGTTTATATTTTATTCTTAGTTTATAATCATGTTATATGCTCATCAGATGCATATGCACAGACAACACTCTTTAATAATATTGTTTTAAATAATAAACAAAAATAAACATAAATATTAATTTAACAGTTGTCTTATGCATTTTATAAATAATGCTCTTTAGGCTATTTATTTACCATATCAAAACAATTTTATAAAAGTTATAAACATTCTAGTGCAGAAGTTAATTTATGTTACACGTAGCGTGTCTGTACGAATTCTAAGTATGTTATAAAGAAGTTCTTATTATTAGCAACAACAAAGAGAAAGATTTACCTGTTTCCCATGTTTTTCATGACACAAAACTATTTTTAATACACTTTTTAATTTAAGTTTTTAGTTCTAATTATACATTAGATATTACTACTTAACCCTTTAAAGTTCACAATCTGAATTTCTTTGGCATTTAATGGAAATAATTTATAATGTTATCTATGAACCTTATAAATGCGAAATTAGTAAAAAAAAATCCTGCAGGGGTTGTAGATATGAGAAATGGTTTAACTGTAAAACCCTCCCCTTGTACGGCGTGAAAACAATACTTCCCTAAAATTTAAATTATAATGGAAGAACAATGAATAATTATCATTAATATGGTGTAATAATATAAACAATATATTGTATATACATACATGGTGTAAATATAGACAATTTATAAGTGTTGTTTTGTGTAAGTACTTTTATTTGGGATTATATAAGACAAAAAAAGAATTCCTGATTGCTTCACGCAAAGGAAGTTTAAATATGTATATTTGAAAGTGAAAAATAAATTATGTAAAGTGCTACGATCTATTGATAGTTTAAAGTGTCAAAAACGTATAAAATCCAAAAAGTCATTCATATATCTTTTAACAAAAGAGAAAAAACAATTTTAACAGTTGGTTTCGCTGCGAAACCACTGTCCTTTAAAAGGTTAAAGTGTTTCATACCTTATGCTCATATTTATCATTAAATATTAAAAACAGCAGTTATAAAAATAATTAAATTAAAATGAATAATTATATTATTTTTCCATGGAGGGTAAAAAATAAGGAAGTTAACTTTCGATATAGACCTTGTTAATGATTGTATTTAGAGTTCAACCTTTTCACCATTTTTTATATTGCTTTAGGTACACCATAAATGACAGTGGGTATTCTCGGTCTAGTTGTTCGGGGGTAAATCTTCTGATACTAGCAAAAATAATAACATTTTGCACTAGTACGAAGAGATCGAATTGAGAACAAATAGAATTGCCAAATAAATTTGGTAATTCTTTTCTTTTGAACAGAAAGGAGGATCTCACATCCCTGACCAAAATATTCTAGGCCACGGTGTGTCCTCGAATGATGTGTTGTGGATATTTCTATTTCTCATTGGGGATACATCGTACCTGTGGTACATCGAATCTGTTATTCGATTGTATCTATGTCTACGACGCTAATGATATCTCTTGTCGCTCGGCTTGCACTGAATTTTTACAATCACTTGTCATGTAGTCCTCGTTTATATTTGAGTATTAAACTGTGATCAAAATGCATAGTGGTGATTTTATTTTGATTGCGTTGTGTAAAAGTATTTTTGTACTAAATTTAACCACAGGTTCTAAGAAACTACAGACATAAATATGAAGATAAACTAAAAGCTAAATTAACAGCATCCGAAACTAGCTTAATATAAAAAAGTAAATTTATTATAATATATATACATCTATGTACATACAAAACTGATGCTAATTTTCAGAAAATAAGCTTTGTCAATATGTTCTAAATTAGTTCTGACAATTTTTTTATAAATAAGTAATTTTGTAAATAGAGAGAGGACCTAATCTCAATTTCAACATGTATGTAAAAGGGGGTACCTTTGGGGAGTAAAGATGGTGTGCCCGGAACACTGCTGGTTGATGGGTATCTATGGATCTTTCGTCGGTCTCGTCAGGGGCTTCGTCCTGAGTGTTTGGGGTGCGGCCGTGCTATTTGATGCAGGAACCCTTCCTGTCGGACTTGGCTGGACTCTCGAACTCGTTCCATCGGTCTTCTCTCCTAGTCTAGACTATCGAACACTTTCTGCCGGACTATCTCCTTGTCTCGACTATCGAGCACTTTCTGCCGGACTCTCGAACACCTTCTGTCGGACTCTCCTCTAGTCTCGACTCTCGAACACCTTCTGTCGGACTCTCCTCTAGTCTCGACTATCGAACACCTTTTTTGGGACCTCCGAACACCCTCTCAATTTTTAGATTTTTCTTATTTTATTAATTTCAACCTTGTCCCCTCTTCCTTCTTATCGTCCAATCGGGATAGTTGTAAGAATCTCATTGGTCTGCTGAAACCCCGCCTTGAGACCACCAACGTGGAAAAACTTATCCCTTCTAATTGGGCTCTGTCCCATAGGGACTCATAAATACTCCACAAAGGTACATTCTTATTTAATTTCAAGTACGGAGACGGGATTCTAATCTGGGACTGGGATCAGAACCCCGTCAGAGACCACCGTACAAGACAACAATATCCGTAAAATATAAATTTATGGTCCTCTGTCTTTTTACAAAGATGTGATGAGGTCAGATTTAGATCCCGAGCATTTTACTTCTTGTATGAATGAATCAATTATATTACTGATCTAAATCGCCTCATCACACACACACATATATAGAATAAATAAACATTTTTAGAATTATATAAATACCTCTGGGGGTGGCAGGCCAAGTCTAAAAATCTTCTGTTTTGTCCCTTCTTCAAAATTAAGAGGATCCAGTTGAGTAAGAGTCGTTTTTTCACCTTAATAGGGTTCATTAAAACAAAGGGTGTTCTTGCCTTAATACGTATATTTCAATCCTGCTTCGTTTGTCCCAGTGACATTACAAACAACAACAATATATTTATAGGATCAGTGAGTAAAAATGCTGTTACATATTTAGATAAATACATAATTTATATAAGATATATTTAGATTTACACTTATTTTAATACAAATTTTAGCACAAATAAATTTTAATGTGTGGTTAGATATATACATATATAGAAAAATCATAGTTTATATTAATAAGAGGTGGATAACATTACATCAATATTTCCCAAGGAACTTATTTATTTTAGTATTTGTACATTTCATACGAGTCATATACAATAGGAATTTTATTGTTGGAGCACTAAAATTCCATATAGATAAATTGCAACTTTATTAAATATCACATCCAAGATGTAATTTAGTCGAAGGCCAGCATTTATTTACAATAAAACGATAACATTAATACTCTCCTTTATTAAGGATCTTTATTAACTTCATTATGCCGAACGATGGCCGAATAGTTAGGATGCTGGCCTTCAGAAGCGGAGTTCGTGGGTTCGAATCACACTGTGACATGTCGTAGCCGTCCGGAATCGGCTTTAAGCAGTAGGTCCCGGTCTCATTATCATTCGTGTTGCAAAAAATAGACCGTAGCGTTCCAAACCAAACCAAACCTAAATTTCATTATTGAATTTCTTAATTAAAAGTAATATGGTTTCACTACGTAATATTTGCCCTACTATTAAATAATAACAGTCTAATGAGATTTCTAAACCATTAAAACATCTGATTGGGTTTGTATTACGTTGTAGTTACAATAATATAAAAGGGAAATTTTTATACTATTTTCCCACAGTTTATAACATTCTGTTTATTAAAACTGTTTTTTAGGATAAGTACTTACATTAATACTATATTATCTTAAACTTAATTCATGACATCGGAGTATTAAATTAATAATATCTGCCTGCTCACTCTATAAAGAAATAAACTTAAAAATAATCCACGATATCGTCATTGTTCTTGTCATGTGTTATATAAATCGATGCCGTGAGCGTGTCGTAACCTTTTGTTGAAAGAGTCACTTTCAATTACATCTTAATTTACTTGATGATACATAACTTCATTCTCTGGAGCTCCTTACAGTGGGTTGAATTATAATCTTTTTTATCTAATCAATAACCTAAAATTTAATTCTTTTATACGGGTACTTGCATCATTAATTTTTAAACTTTTAGGGTCTAATAAATAAACAATGTTTTTGTAACAGATTACTTTTTGTAGGCATTATCAATATATTTTTTTTATTTAATTAGTAAAGTTTTCGTAACTATTGTCTTAGTTTCAAGTCTCACTTTAAAATTCTGAAGCAAGGTTCTAAAGTATAAGTTATTCATTTTATACCGTGCTTAGAATACAAAATTTTATTAAAGAAATATGATTAATGTGGGTTGTTTAAGTTTAAGCAGTTATGATATTTCTAGATTAAACAATGAAAAACTGTTCACATACAACAGAAAGGGGATATTATAAAAGGGAATGTATATAGTATTTGAACTATTCCTAATAATTTATACTTTTAACAAGACAATCACTTATGTGTTATTTGGCTTATACTTGGTTTGATTATCAGAGTCTGGTGGAACAGTTTTTTTTTAAGTTTAGCTGTGTAGAACCATTAGTCTGATATCTAAAAATAAAAATACCATTAAAAGACTTTGAATGGAATTAATTTTCATAATTTATTTATGTACTACAGAAAAGATTTTGAAGTTTAACCCTTAACCAACCTTTAATCAACATTTTTGTAACGTTTTAAAGAGTATCATGATGATTAGTAATGAATGATGTGGATTGATTATCAAGATATTAATGGTTTTTACTCATGTATTTTGTTAAAGAAATTGAAAACTATTTGTATTTTTTCTGTTGTTTTTATATTTTAAGCTTTCCAGAGAAAACATATTCAATAAAGATATCACTTAATTCAAGATAAAATGTTAAAACAAACTATAAAATAAATATTAAAGTGTCAGAATAGATTTAAATTTGTGAATAAGATACTTTTGTTAAAATAAATAATGCTACTGCTCGCTTTTTCTCTAAACTTGAAGATGTTATCGTAAATACCATTTTAAAGGTGACTAATTATCGGTACATATAATCACTGAGTCACTCAACGAATTCAGTGCAGATAGATGCATCCTATATTTTAACCACTTAAATTTCTACTGTCACTACTATTTCTACTGTTAAACGTACCGGTAACGCATAGTGCAGTGTAGTTATCTAAATAATAGTAGTGGAATTGATGTATGTGACTGGTGCAGTATAAAAATATGAGTCCAAAGAGCTTTGTTAAAACAGCTTATTTATTATTTAAACCAAACATACTTCTGTTACTTACAAATCAAAGCACTGCTGTAAGCAGCATGTGCTGAAAGCAAGCAATCAGCTTGCTTACATTCGATCCGCTTTCAACACAACTCATACTTTTGCTCATACTCATACGGAAGTGAAACTCCAGAGTGAAACTTAAAAACGTAAATTAAAATAAATTTGCACAAAAACTATTTCATTCTGCTGTGATTCAAATTAAACTAAGCAGAATGCATATTTGGATGGAAAGAATAAAATAAAATAAGACCAGTCACTTCGCCTTGATAAATTTTACCAAATATTTTAGTATTGCAAATAGAATTTGCATGTACGCTATTTATTGACTATCTCATTATGAATTTATATTAGAAACTGAATAGACAATTCAGTTCTGTTTTCAGTTCAATTCAGTTTTTTAAAAATATAAAAAAAAGACTTAAAAACTCTGAGAGTATGCATTGTTGATAATCTAAATTATTGAAAACTAAGAATGACTACAATAAAAGTAGACCTTTATACACACACACACACACACACACACACACACACACACACACATATATATATATATATATATATATATATATATATATATATATATACATACCAAAAACCTTTATGTGTTATGATGATGATAAAGATTCTAATAATATAATTCAAAGAAACCATTTAGTTACAAATAAAGATGAACAGATCAAATTTCAAAATGTCTTATCGAGGCATAAACATTTATGCTTGGATAAGATCGAAGATATATATTTTGTTAAATATTATGTTTGCTCAGAACATGAGCGAGATCTTTAAAATGAAGTATCCAAGATAAAATTTCATATCTGAGATTAATCTTGTTCAGGTCATTTGCCTTTCATGTAATGCTTTTATAAAGTTCTGTTATTTTATTAGTGATGTATGCGAGCATGTGCTAGCAGCTGAACCAAATATTATGTGCCAGGGTCTTACAATTGGTACAGATTATATTCAATCCAATTAATGGATTAATCCCAATATGTTTAATCAAAAGTAAAACTTCACTTAGATTACTAGCATTTATAGTTTAACTTACATTAATAAAACTTCGATATTCTTAAATATTGGTGTAGTTTGTTGTTAACAATAAAGGAATTAAAGTATCAGAAGGAAAAAGTGAGTATTATATGTTTATATTGTGATATTAGCGATTTATGAAGGTATATGGGATATATTTCTTTGTGGTTTAATTAATGTATTTTCTATTTTAGTATATATATTTAAATTAAGTGGCGTATTTCAAAATAAACTCTCCAACATACAGTGAATGGGAAAAAGAAAACAAGTCTTTATTTAAGAATAATTTATTTAATTTAATTTATACATTATATTTTTTGTGTATTATACAGAAATAACTTTACTATGAATTACATTTATGAAATTTTGAATTTTTATAAATTGAAGTACTTCAGCACAATTAAAATATTAAAACAAATAATTCTCTTCAAATAATTATTTTCCCTTTTCAGTAAATAATAGGATTGAATTAATTTTTTTCTAGATTTTTCAACTGTACTTTATTCAAAATTTTAAATACCTATTAAAGTAAAAAAAAGAAAACTTTTATAATAATAAACTACCTTTCAGGAGGAAATATTTTATGATGTTTATTTTTAATTATACATCTTAAACATTGTAATTATAAATATTTCTATAAAACTTTAGCTAAGTACCTTCAACAAAATGAAACATAATTATTTGAATTTTTTATTTTTAATAAACATTAATTGGAAATACCCAAACATTTAAGTATAGAGTGTGGGGAATACACAGTTAGTGTAACTTAAAAAAGTTATATATTCTTATTGAATGATTGTTTAATCATACTATTTGCTTGTTTAACTTTACAATTTCTATATTATGTTATTAGGTAAAAAAAAATTCCCTCATTACTAAAGTTTAACTAACTATCCCAATAACAGCTAATTGACAATGGGGATTTTCTAGGGTTACTTATGAAACTGTGTGTTGTGTCACAAAATCGAAAATTATTTTCTAGAAAACTTAAAATTTTTCTAGAAAACATTCCGTAATTCACTATAAGTGTTAAATAAGCAATCGTTATCTATCTAACTATCTATCTATCTATCTATATATATATATGTATATATATATATATATATATATATATATATATATATATATATACATATATATATATATATATATATATATATATATATATATATATATATATATATATATATATATATACATATATATATATAGAGAGAGAGAGAGAGAGAGATAACGACCTAACGTGTGAAGGGGAGACTAAAAAATTATATAATGTATGCTGGCAACAAGAGAATTCAAATAATTGACAGCTGCTCTGGGAATACATTGAATGATTTTGATAATAGAAATGAGAAAAAAAAAGAATTGACATGATCGCAAAAGTTCATCACAGAAATAATAAAATCTCGAAGAGTCTGAATCAAGGACAGGAAAGTTTAAATAGAAAACGCCTAAAACATTTTTAAAAAATCTCAATAAAGGCTAAAAAATTGTAGGAGCATGAATTGTTGAAGAAATCTAAAATATTGAAAACTAAGACTGATTATAATAAAGGAAGACCTTTATATATATATGTATATGTATATGTATTATATATATGTATATGTATATATACATACATATACATTATATATAATATATATATATATATATATATATATATATATGTAAATAAAGGTCTACCTTTATTGTAATCAGTCTTAGTTATATATATATATATATATATATATATATATATATATATATATATATATATATATATATATATATATATATATATATATATATATATATATATATATATATATATATATATATATATATATATATATACTATATATATATATATATATATATATATATATATATATATATATATATATATATATATGTACTTATTTATATATGTGTTGTAAAACTTTGTTTCTGAATATCGTTCACTGTGATTGGTAGTTTTTAAATTTGCTAGAAACATAAATATAACTTCATAATTTTCTAAGATAAAACAACCTTCATTTCACGCCTAATGGTGTAGTAGTGAAAAGAAAATTAACTTTATTATAACGGGTTATAATAAAGTGGCTTATTAAGGCTTTTATCATTGAGGAGACACATGTCCACTGACCATTCAAACACTCAATTTTTTTATATTTAAATTAAATCTCTTGATTCTATTTCTAAATCAATTAAAACAAACTTCATTGAAATATTTCGAATTTTAACCTGCAAAAATAAACTATCATTGTATTTAATATTATATGTTTTAATAAAATAATAAAAGTTTAATGGTTCTCTTTCCTCTTGCCATTACTGCAAATAAAAACTATTTATTTCAAACTTTGAATAACATCTTTAAGCCTACTAGAAACTACCTTTTTTTGTTCTTTATTTCATTTAATATTCATATCATTTGAAATAAAATTTTCAAGTATTATTTTATCAATTTTTGAAAATTCAATCCCCTATTATACTATTTATGATACTTTTTGAAAATTTAAATAGGTTAAGAGTTAAATTTTATAATTATTTTTTTCAAAAAAAGCAAAAGTGCACAATAATCTCATATTGTGTTATTGGAATTCAATGCACGGAGTGTTAGAAAAATTTTTAAAGAAGTTCTCACTTTTTACTTTAAAAAAATCGTATTTTTAGAAACAAACTAATTTTATCAAAGTTAATTAAATAAAATTAGGAGAACTTGCTGAAAATCCTATGTAATTAAGATAATAATTATAAAATGTATGATAAGGCGAGAAAAAAAAATAAGAAAAATCTTCCATTTAAAGTAAGTTGATCTGCTTAACAGGAGGTTTAATTAGGTTAATTTGAAATTTACAAAAATACAGTATTCGCAAGGTGTGTTAGTAAATGGTTTAAAAATTTTGAAACAAAATCTCATTTTTTACTTTACAAAAAATTCTTATATTTAGAAACAAAGTAAATTCAGCAAAGTAAGTTAAATAAAAATAGTGAACATGCTGAAAATCCTATGTAATTATGATAATAATTATAAAATGTATGATAAGGCGAGAAAAAAAATAAGAAAAATCTTCCATTTAAAGTAAGTTGATGTAGGCTACGGAGGCGAGTAACATTATTCCCGTTGGGGCCTCTTAGTTTAGAGGCAGAGACCAAGCGGATGACCCCCAGGCTTGGATTGCTACCCCCAAATGTACCTTTGTAGAATTTGGAGGATATTGTATCCACGAACATATTTTACGTGTCCCAGACACCTTTAGCGAATACGGATGTTAGGCTGGCTCGAGCCCCAACTCCGCAGCCTTTCATTTACGTGATCGCTGCCTTTGCCGACTGAGCTACAGCGACTCACCATTTAAAGTAAGTTGATGTGTCCCCTTTAACAGGCAGTTTAACTGAGTTAATTTGAATATAATGAAAATACGGGATTCAACATGCAATTGGATTCATGGTGTAAGGAGTACGTATATCTATTTTTCAATAAATCAAATATGCTGCGTTATCTATTTTTCAATAAATCAAATATGCTGCGTTTCTGATTTATAATGCTTATAAATATGTCCATGGTTAATGCAACATCTCTTACTATTGGCAAATTAAAATTACCAAATGAGAAATTATCGTAAAATGCGCTCATGAATTTCCAAGCCCTTGTCAACAGTTGTTGCCAACTGTTGATAAATTTTCTGCTGTTGAGCATAAGCCGAGATGTAATATTTGTTAAAAGCTTCAATTTTACGTTCTTTGTTGTAAATTTTTTCATCTTTACAGAAAAGGTGAAGCTTGAATCCTTACATTACCATTGACAGTATACCATTGGGTATACAGTCGACGCAGACAATTATATTTGGAATGGGATAGAATTGCAGTCGCTATTCGGAAGACCGATTGAATATGTGGGCTTTTATAGTACATATCCTAGTACGGTGTTGTCTGTAGTAAGATAAGCATATGTGGCGTATAATGGTGTCTTGTAACAGAAATAAAAATCATTTTTTCTGGAATCTGAAGAAACTAAAAGTACTAAGTCACCTCTCTGTTTTAAACTGAGTCATAGAAACTGCCATATCCGTAATAAAAATGAAAGGGAAATAAAATAATCTTGAAATGGAATAATTGATAACACATTTTTAGACAAACATTTAGTTTATTTGTCAAGTTCTCCGGTAAAAGGCAGAAAAGACTGAATTGTTTGTAGTCTTAATATTTTATGTTCCCGTTGGGCATTTTTATAAGACAAAAACATTTTTTCCAAAAATGTTCTTTTAAGAAAGATATTTTTCAAAAATATAATTTTTACATACAATATTGTCTACCAGGGTTAAATATTTTAGTGCATCAAAGATGTATGGATAAATATTTTATTTTGTTTCAAATTGAGAAAGCCATGATTGAATTAAATTAAAATTAATCACTACTTTCTTAAAGCAAATATTGATAATATATTCAAACATATTTTTCTTTGAAGCAAATGATTATTAAAGAAACAAAGTATATATGAATATATATATATGAATATGAACAAAATATATAAGGATATATATGAAGTTACAATTATATGATTTGAAATAAAAATAATTAAATATCGTTTCATAATAATAATAATAATCAATATTTAAAAGAGAAACCCCTCTGAAATATGTATTTCATTTGTGGATAATTAAGATAATAAGATTTTACTTATATGCTTAATTTTTCCAGCTTATACATATTTTAAATCAAATTTAAAGTATATTATTAGTTAACAATCTCTCTAACTGATGTTACTCGTAAGTCTTACTTTAAGACATATATAGATTTACATCTTTTAAACAGATTAATATTGATAAATGCTTCATACTGCAATCATCTTTCCATGCTCAGTCAGTTACACTTTACTTTATGTATCAATTACAAACACGTTCATCATCAAAATGCGCATTCATGATAGTCGACCACGGTGATCAATCACTTTTTTCTGACAGGTTTGTTTTCAGGAGCATCAGGATCGTTTGTCAAGCTATCATCTACATGCCCAAACGCTCTACATCAAATTTGGCACCATCCAAATCGGATTAAAGTATATAGAGGCAAAATATGTGGTGAACATCTCTGGAACATAGGAGATACTCCATCATTTACGAGATTGGAAAAAAAATTAAAATTATTAGTGTTCGATCTTAGATCATATTTCATGTCTTTGTTCTAACTTAATTTGCTAGTTTTAGTTTAATTTTCTTTGCATAAAAATTGACTACTACAGAAAATGCATCATCCCTAAGAGCTTGAAGTAAATACTGATGTATATATATACTTCCAAATATTTATTTGTATCGATTTTGTAATAGATATATGTTTTTTAGGATTCGAGATAATCTAGTGGTTTATTCGTTTTGGTAGATTCTAAGGGTATCAAAATGTATGCCTATACAAGATAAGTAAATACAGGATACAAATATGATTTTAACACTGTGTATGCGGGACACGTACTAGTACGTTTTCTGATTGATATTTGAGCGGGAGTCACGTTTTAGTACGGGTTAGTGTAACAACATGATTTGTTTGTGGGTACAAATTTAATGGTATATACAGGAAAAAGAAGCCGAATGTTCTTGTCTACTACATAGATTCTTTAAAAATTTAGACAAATAAAAACTAGTTTTTACATCAGTCGATGAGGAAACACAGAACGGGAAGGTTGATTAAACCCTAAATATAGCCAAAATGTGACAATCCTCGAAGATTATCATTGGATATGCAGAAACATACTTTAAAGAAAATTGTTACTACTGGGAAGAAGAAAAAGCCGCAAAGACAATTTCATGTGTTTGCTGTGAAAAAAGTGAGGAGTGAAGTATCTTACATAAGTAATCATAGCCAACTTTCATAAACATCTTATAAGTTTTTCCGTGTACCTCTTCATAGAGGAAAATGCTTTGAACATTACCACACTGTAAAACATTATTAGTTTTATGATTGCTCTTTTCATTTTCTTATAATCTAAAAATGTTTATATATAACATAATTCGATAAAATTAAAACTCTATACTACTATTTCTATTTGATTTTTCATATTTACGATACTATTATAAATTTATCGACTAAAAATATTTTTTTTGTTTACCAAATATCTTATGGTTGTTATTTATATATTTCTATTTATATATTTGTTTATATATTTCAATATAAAATACAAAAGTTAGTTAAAAAATTAAATAAATTTCAATCTATTGAGATTTAACTGAATAACTAAATTTCAGTGCAAAACGCCTGCTCGCGGTACAATTCCGGTGAAAAATGTACCCTCACACAAAGTGTTAAGAATGTTTTGTCTGGGAGGTAGAGAAAAAGATAAAAAAAAAGTATGGAATGAGACGACCACTGTACCATTTCAAATAATTTTAATAAATATTTTGGAGATGTTATTTTTGGGATGTGACTGATAATGTTATCACCTATAAAGTGCTTACATTATAAAATTGTCATAATTTACTTTGGGGTGAATGGACTACTACTTTAAGGCATATTATGACTACCAACCGTTTAGATCTAACAATCACCTATCCATGGTATAGAAATCAAATGAAAGTCACTCGTCTTAAATACTTTTAATAAACATTTTGGAGATTTATCTTTTATGCTTCGCTTTTATGTACTAATGTTACAGGGTATATTGTTTTACATTATAAAATTTTCAATATTTATTTTGAGGAGAATGGGTGAGTGAAAGTTTTGACTACCAAGTTTATAAATCTGTCTATCACCTCTACTTGACACAGAGTAAAAGAAGTACGAAATCAGATAAATATCCTTACTCTTCAAATACTTTTAACAAATATTTTAGAGATGTTTATTTTGTTTTATACCTTTATGTTATAATGTCATCACTATATTCCTATAGAAGTATCAAAATTTATTTTGAGAAGAATTGGCGGGGGCCTAAAGAAACTGTGAATACCAAGTTTAGAAATCTTACAATCATTTTTCCCAGTAACACAAAATAAAGTACGACCATGCATGTACTAAGTATTTTTGCAACTTCTTTACAAAAAGTTATCTGATATTGAGCTACTCTCACGATTTAATATATATATCATTTCATAAGTTTGGACAATGACGACAAGTGACGATTCCTTAAGTGATGGAAATGAATCTGAAGATAACGATGACGAAATTTTGGCTATAGTAAGAAACTGGTATCAAGTTAGCACAAATCAACTATTATCATTATAAATCAAGCTTTCATCAATGTACATGCATTCGTAGAAAACCCAGACTATTCTTTTACTTTTCTTGCTGTGTTTTTTATACCTTTTATCCACCCACTGCTTCCTAGCCAACACTCTAAATAGAATTGCAAAAATTAATTTACTCTATGCCTATATATATATTCCTTTCTGTAAAAAAAGATTTGATTATTTTACATCAGTTTTTTCTAAAACTAAACTCGTGATTTAAGAAGTCAATTCTATAACAGTGCTCTCATCTCCGTTATCTTGTAGAGAATGGTCGTGTGTGTAAATGCATTGTACTTACTAAGTTAATAACTACAAGATATGTGTTTTTATTAAAACAAAATAAGTAATAGTTGATCTAAATTAATCTTTGACTAGCCATCGACTATGTGAAATTCTGTCAGCTTATCGTACGCAGGCTTCAAATTCACATACACTATGCATAAACGAGAGAAAATAAATAAAGAAAAGGTTGTTACAAGATCAAGCAATCCTATTCTTCGTATTCTCTTCCACTGAGAGACTTCCGCTTTCATTTTCGTTTTTGATCTTCTTGTTTTTTAGGAAGCCCGTTATCAGATGTTTTCTAGGCTTGAAATAAAAAAGGAAGAAGAGTAAAATACATCTTTGAAAGCATAAAGCTGATTGGCTTCTACGAAAAGCTCTTTCCTTCAGAGTCAAAACATTGCAGTCTAAGATGGATTTGTAAGCAATCGCTTTTACCCTTGCAATCATATTTTTGGCGCGATTAAAACTTTTTTGTGAGAAAGATTTCTCTTTATTTATCTTTTCCACGTGGTAGAGAAAACATTTGTGAATTGTGATTAACTTCTGAAACAAAATATTATTTTAAGACAGTATTTATGTATAGTTTATTATTATATTTTGATCAGTTATAGTCGTTATCTATTCTTTTAACCTCATTTCGCTTTTGAATTACCCCAACATGTTATGACGTGGACAGTATAAAAACGTAAATAGTTTCTTTGATAACCGGCTTTGTTTTCCATTCCTTCAGTTATTATCTTTTTTATAAGACCGTCTTTATCTTTCTCCTACAGAATTTGAAATTACATTTGCAGGGTTTCGAAACGGAAATGAACCGAAAACCGAAAAAAAACCTGTTGTTTTAGTAGTAACGAAAACCGGAACTGAACCAAAAAATATCGGCTTATTTTGGTTCGAAATATCTTTAGTAATTTTGTTACTGTGACCAACTTATTAATATTTTCTAATTTAAGATCAACCATATAATTATCTTCATTCCATGTACGTTATTTTGTCAGTAACGAAAACCGGAACTGAACCAAAAAATATCGGCTTATTTTGGTTCGAAATATCTTTAGTAATTTTGTTACTGTGACCAACTTATTAATATTTTCTAATTTAAGATCAACCATATAATTATCTTCATTCCATGTACGTTATTTTGTCAGTAACGAAAACCGGAAATGAACCGAAAAATATATCGACTTATTTCGGTTCGATATATCTTTAGTCATTTTGTTACTGTAACAAACTTGTCAAAATTTGCTAATTTATCGTCAGCCGTATAATTATGTCATGTATAATAATGTATAATTATGTCATGGATTTTCGTCGCCGTTTGAAATCGACTTTAAGCAGCAATTCCCAGTCTGTCTTATTAGCTCTTTTGTTGCTAAAAAGTAGACCGCTCCAAACCAAACCAAATTACGTGCGTATAGCTTCTCGATTTCCTGGTTTGATGTTCACTAGTACTTTTCTTTTTCAGTTTCTTGAATGAAATTACTTGTAAAAGGTATATTTAATTCAGAAGAATATTCAGTTTTCAAATGGGATTTTGATAATAGATAATAATGTCAACGCTCTACTTTCTCTACTTACTTCTCGTATCGTAATTGTATCAATTCACATAGTGTATCAATTAGAAAAAGAATAAAATCTTCTAAATTTCGATAGAACTGCACTTTTTTGTTTATGATAGAATTACATTTTAGTACAAATAAATAGATAAATAAAATAAAATTATTCATTAGCAACTGAACTGAAAAGGTAGAATTACATTTTTAATACAAATAAATATATACATGAAATTAAATTATTCATTCCGAACTGAACCGAAAAGGTAGAATTCATTTTTAGTACAAAAACATATATATATACATAAAATTAAATTATTCATTCCCAAATGAACCGAAAAGGTAGAATTACATTTTTAGTACAAATAAATATATACATAAAATGAAATTATTCATTCGGAACTGAACCGAAAAGGTAGAATTACATTTTTAGTACAAATAAATATATACATAAAATGAAATTATTCATTCGGAACTGAACCGAAAAGGTAGAATTACATTTTTAGTACAAATAAATATTACATAAAATTAAATTATTCATTCGTAACCGAAAACTGAAAACCGTTGGTTTTAATCGAACGAAAACCGAAACAGAACAAATATATATTTTTTTGGTTGAACCGGAATGAAAAAAAAAACTGTTCTAAGCCCTGGATATTTGTAAGGAACCTAATATTCATTGTCCTGCAGAAGTAGCTATTCATATATGTCTTCTGATATGTATCTTGAAAACTTGTATAAAAAGATTTATTTAAATGGAAAGTTAGAGAAATCCAAAATTCATTTAGTCTCAGAATATAAAGATTTAAAATAACTGAAGATTAATAACATAAGAATTAGAATATTATAAATTTATAATAAAAACATCAAAATTTTCTTAATTGATATATCCCACTCTTTATATTGCTAATGGAAATCAACATAAAAATATAAAATTAGCGATACGCATTAAAATATATCTTACCTTTAAAACAAAGAAAACAGAGTTGATTTTATGCTTTGCTTAGTATAATTGTGTCATACTAAATATATCACGTTAAAAATATTCTAGAAAACACAACAACACACAAGAAATAAAGTTTTATTAATTGAAGATGTTATGTAAAAACGTTTTTAATTAAAATAAATATGTCAGTATTAATAGTTTATTTTGATTTTAAAAAATGATGTGATTTTAGTCAATTAATTTATCTTTTCAGGATTTATTTAAAACAAATAATTTTACATGGAGAAAGAAAAGTATATTTCTGTCATACTTTCATCAGGAAAACAAACAATAAAATATTTTATTATATAATTTTTAGATTATTGAGTCTTAAAATCCATGTTAAATTACATTAAGTATGCTTTATTTTAAACTGAATGATTCAAATATATTAAAGTGTAAAAAAAGTAATGAAATTACATTTTTTATAGGAATATTTTTATAGGAATATTGCTCCGTGGCAGACTTATCCATTTCACTCCTTTCGAATGTAGAAATTTCTTTTCGACATTGCGGATTTATGCCTTCCATTTTTAAAGAAGTATAATGAAGTCCCAAATGTATTCAAAGCATCAAGTTAAAAATACTTAAAAACACTTTAAAATCCCTCTGACATAATAACAGTTTTATAGTTTAAAAGTTGTGCAAGTATGTGCAATTTTTTCCTTTTACTTTTAACTCCTACACACAATAAATCTTTTGATAAATAGTTAATTCCTGAAGGATTAAAAATAATAGTACAGCATAAGAATGTTTACAGAATTTTATTTCAAAACTTT
>CM063501.1:149826515-149829015 GCA_032207245.1 Pardosa pseudoannulata
CCCAAGGTTATTTCCCATCCCAAATATCGTTTTATTATGCCAAAAATATACTATTAAAATTCAGTGCAACATGAGTTAGAAATTAAAGTGTGACAGGGTTTATTCTACCACCTCCACATGATTATTTTTTCTAAAAAGCAATATTGATTGACATGTGTATTTCTACCAGAGTTATTTCCTATCTCAATTATCATTTTATTGTGCCAAAACTACACCATTAAAAGCAATATTGAATGAAATTTTGTTGGTGTATTTCTACCAGAGTTATTTCCCATCCCAATTATCATTTTATTGTGCCAAAATTACCGTTAAAATGCAGTGCAACATGAGTTAGAAATTAAAATGTGACAGGGTTTATTCTACCACCTTCACATGATTATTTTTTCTAAAAAGCAATATTGATTGACATGTGTATTTCTACCAGAGTTATTTCCCATCCCAAATATCGTTTTATTGTGCCAAAACTATACCATTAAAAGCAATATTGATTGACATGTGTATTTCTACCAGAGTTATTTCTTATCCCAATTATCATTTTATTGTGCCAAAACTATACCATTAAAATTCAGTGCAACATGAGTTAGAAATTAAAGTGTGACAGGGTTTATTCTACCACCTTCACATGATTATTTTTTCTAAAAAGCAATATTGATTGACATGTGTATTTCTACCAGAGTTATTTCCTATCTCAATTATCATTTTATTGTGCCAAAACTACACCATTAAAAGCAATATTGAATGAAATTTTGTTGGTGTATTTCTACCAGAGTTATTTCCCATCCCAAATATAGTTTTATTGTGCCAAAACTATACCATTAAAATTCAGTGCAACATGAGTTAGAAACTAAACTGTGACAGGGTTTATTCTACCACCATCATATGATTATTTTTTCTAAAAAGCAATTTTGATTGACATGTGCAATTCTACCAGAGTTATTTCCCATCCCAAATATCGTTTTATTGTGCCAAAACTATACCATTAAAATTCAGTGCAACATGAGTTAAAAATTAAAGTGTGACAGGGTTTATTCTACCACCTTCACATGATTATTTTTTCTAAAAAGCAAATATAATTGACATGTGCATTTCTACCACAGTTATATTCCATCCCAAATATCATTTTATTGGGCCAAAACTATACCATTAAAATTCAGTGCAACATGAGTTAAAAATTAAAGTGTGACAGGGTTTATTCTACCACCTTCACATGATTATTTTTTCTAAAAAGCAATATTGATTGACATGTGTATTTCTACCAGAGTTATTTCCCATCTCAATTATTATTTTATTGTGCCAAAACTATATTATTAAAAGCAATATTGATTGAAATTTTGTTGGTGTATTTCTACCAGAGTTATTTCCCATCTCAATTATTATTTTATTGTACCAAAACTATACCATTAAAATTCAGTGCAACATGAGTTAGAAATTAAAGTGTGACATGGTTTATTCTACCACCTTCACATGATTATTTTTCCTAAGAAGTTATATTGATTGAAATGTTTTTTGTGTATTTCTATCAGTGCCATTTCCTATGTCGATTATCATTTTACTGTGCCAAAGTAATACCATTAAAATTCAATGTAAAATTGGTTAGAAATGAAAGTATGGCAGGGTTTAGGGCCATTCTTACTAAACCATGGAACTCAATTCTCCGTTTAAACAGAGATTAATCGCTGTTAGCCGTTAAACAACATTTGTGAGACCGGTCCTCGTTCTTAAACCTTCGTAAGGTTATTTATCTAAACAGCAATATTGGTTGAAATGTTTTATGTGAATATCTGAAATGTTTTATGTGTAAAGCAACAAATGTTGTTTCCTATTCCAGTTATCATTTTATTGGGCCAAAATTATACCGTTAAAATTAACTATTATGTATGTAACTATTATGAATTATATATGCTATTATGACGTTGCATATTCTGCTGTCGATGAATGATATTCTTTTCAAGGAGCAATATTGGATAACAGCTGTTTATGTGTTTTCACAAATGTCGTATCATTTCTTGATTTAGAAACTGTTACCAGAATTATTTCATTAAAACACAAAACTATTTAAAGAAACCTAAACATTTCAAATTTAATTTTTATCTAAATATTTGTAAACCAATTAATTAAATATGAGATATGACCTTATTTCAAAATATTAATTTCATCCAAAGAAAGAAAGTGTAAGTTTCATTTAAGTTTTCAACTTTGAACTTTTAAAATTAAGAATATATTAAAATCTACTAAAAAAATTAAAAGTAATTTAGTAAAAATTAAATAAAAGAAATAAGTCATAAGTCAAAAATTAATTAGAATAGTTTTAAATTCAAAGGGATTAAAATCTCAAAAAGGATTTATACTGTCTAGCCTACTTTAATAGTTTTTACAACTGTGTAATAAATACTGAAACTTATTTCATTTCCCTTTTACGGGAAAGTAAATAACATTTACATTTTAAACTGTTATGAAATTATTGTCTGTAAATTAGTATTTCGCAAACTACAAAAAATAT
>CM063501.1:149836515-149846515 GCA_032207245.1 Pardosa pseudoannulata
TAAACTAAAATCAAGTCCATAAATAGAAATAAAACTAAATTTAGTTTAAAATTAGTTCCAGTGATGTTTCTTTTTTGATTTATTTCACAGATATAAAGTTCCTTAGAGATTTTGGTTTGGTTTGGAGCGCTACGGTCTACTGTTTTGCACACGAGGGCTAATGAGACCGGGACCTACTGCTTAAAGCCGATTCCGAGCGCCTACGAACATCCATGCCATAGTGGGATTCGAACCCACGAACACCGGTACCTACGATCAGCGCCCTAACCAATCGGCCAGCGTTCGGCGTTCCTTAGAGAAGTAAGTGATTATAATCCTGCATTTTATCTTTCCTAGAAGAATGTATTTTTTCTATTTTACTTGTCGATACTTGTCATTAATAAATACTAAACTGTCATTAATAATATTATTAAATATAATGATTAGATAATAAGTTTTAAGCTTTTTCAAATGAATTACATCGTCTTTCTACTTGACTAGTATAAGCAGTTCAAAATAACTTGATTTCAGTCGAATTTGATATAATTTGTTTTTTAATTTGTAATTAGTTTAATGTTTTCTTTATTAACCTATTCATTATAAATATTTATTCATGTTTGTTATTTTACTTGCTAAAAACAGTGAAACAACAGCTGTCATAAAAAATCTGATGTAAAATCTCGATCATTTGGACTCATGGGAAATTGCTGAGCTTGTCTCATGTTGTAGGTTTAGACGAACGATGGCCGATTGGCTAGGGGGCTGACCTTCGGTACCAGAGTTCGTAGGTTCAAATCCCACAGGGGCATGGATGTTCGTAGCCGTTCGGAATCGGCTTTAAGCTGTAGGCCCCGGTCTCATTAGCACTCGTGTTGCAAAAAGTAGACCGTAGCACTCCAAGCGAAACCAAATGATGAAGGGGGATAAATGTAATAAGCTGTTATTTAATATATAAATCAAGAAAATATTTTATTATTTTGGAACACCATTGTGCCGAGATAGTATCAATTTTATAGGCATCAAGGTTATCTTTATATACCCATGCAATATTTGCATTTTTCCTTTAGTAAAAGTGCAAAGACAGATACGAGGGATGGAACTTTAATAGTGGAGACTATTTATTTACATGGAATACAAAAGTGATTCATGTTTTATAGACAGCAGCATAGACTTCAGCATAGTCGTATGCATTGTGTATAACCCGTGTTTTAACGATGTGGTAGTCGCCAAACAGCTGTAGCAGAGCCTGTTCTAGCCTGTTCTAGTTCGAATGCATTAGTCTATTCACACAAAAATCTCTGGAACAGTTCTGGAGAGAATGCCACGAAGTGGTTCCTTCATCTTAGGAATTAAGACAAAGTACCAATGGCTTACACCTTTAGAGTAAGGTGGATGGTAAAGCCCTAGAGGACACAGTCATGTTCTACGACTTCTGGCACATTGAATTTTTATCCAAATTCATTGTACTTGTTTTCAAAACATCCTGGCAACACTTTAGACAGCAAGCTAATACAAGAATCAGTTCTTCGCGTCATTCCGCATGAGCATGAGGTAGGAAGGTCGATTCTTTTTGCTGAGAAGTAAGGTAGGTTTGGTTTGGTTTTGGAGCGCTACGGTCTGCTTTTTGCAACACGAGGGCTAATGAGACCAGGACCTACTGCTTAAAGCCAATTCCGAAAGGCTACGAACACCCATGCTACAGTGGTATTCGAACCCACGAACTCCGGTTCCGAAGGACAGCACCCTACCATTCGGCCAGGTAAAGTAGGTATGCAGCTCTCTTGTGGTATACGATATATTCTTTGGTTATGTTATGTAGCGCTTTTAAAGCATTGTTGCCACTTTTAAAGTTCCAACCCTAGTAAATCCAGAATCATTGCAATTTTTTTCATTCAATTCCAAAATTGAATAGTTTTAAAATCTATACAACTTCAGGTGTAATATATACTATATAATAATTAAAACCTTGAAATAAACACAAAATTTTAGTTGAGTCCATACTACATTCAGAACAAAGGCTTGATAAATAGTTTTTGAATTAAATGATTGAGATTTTAAAAAAAATAACTCCTGGTAGAAGAAGCATGTAGTCTATCAAGAGTAAATAACCACACAATATGCGATACCAATTTTTTATTATGGAATAATTGCATAAATTAATAGTACAAATTCACTAAAACTTTTAAATAGATATTTACATATTTGTTTAATAAATCATGAAGAAACAAACAAACAAAAAAGACCATATTAATAAACTTTCTGGAGAAACAAAATGGAATGTTTAACATATATATTTTGTTTTTAAATTCCAGCTAGACTGTATTCAGGGCAATAAAAGGAGATCTTATATATTTTGTCTCGCAATTTAGTTTTATTTTTAAACAAAGTAACTGCATGTATTGCATTATACATATTTAAAATTATTGGGGATTCAAAGTTAATACAAATTCAAGGAAATAATTTTCATTACACAAACTTTGAATCAGAGATTAATTACCCGTTCATTAATAAATAAACTTAGCTTTTATTAATAAATATATCATTTATGCCAACTGTTCCAATAATTAAAAAAAATAAATAAATTTGTATTTACACAAAAAATAATTTAATGAAATTTTACTGTATAAATATAAACAAAAATTAAGATAAATGAAACCCTTTTTAATAATGTGAAAATAATATAAATTCTAAACAATTCATCACAAGACTAGTATTCTGTTTTCAATACATACATGTCGAACATATATTACGTATCAGTATATTTCTTAATAAATAATTATTTAAAAATATAAATACATAATAATACTAACTTGATACGTATTATGCAATAGCAGAACGAAATACAATAAGTCACTAAGGAAAATGTTACTATGATAATACATTTTATGATTTACTGTGAAATAATATCACAACATTTAATGAAAAACACACTTAAATAAATAGGAAATCCGGATGATTACTCACACAGATTGCACAAAATGTTTAAAATAACTAGGTCTTTTTGCTCATAACACATTTAAATAAACAGTAACAAATTTTTATCAAACAAGCGATTTCTTTTCAAAACTATATCAAAATTTCACATCAATTCTGTGGCTGACACACGTTAAGTCTTTTATTTTATACAAAAAAATTCAATCACTAAAAGCAAACAATGTCTCTGAGATGGGAAGATTATCGGTGTTAATGTCTACTCTAATCAATATGACAAATGCAAATCACTGAGAATAATACATGATGATAAACGTTACAGATAATAATCATACATTCCATCTAGACTGCTCTCCTCCTGTCCACCCCGATTCTCTCTACTTCTTTCCGAAGCAGGAGACGGCGTTGAATGCACACTGTTTCCAGTAGGAACGTTTCCTCTGCAGGTCTCTGACGTCCATGTTGTTTCTCATGCGGTTTACCATCTGACGAGCAAAGAGATAATTCAAGAGAGCGTTGTCGAGGGAGCCATCATCATCTACCATCTGATCATGTAAAAGCAACAAGTTTTTTAAAGATTTACATGGGCTCATATCAGATATCCACAGGTAGGACTACGTAAAAATTCAGTTAGCCATCAGAACAGGGTATGTTCGTGGTTTGTGTTTTGGAGGATTTTTATTACAGCTCTCTGCACCAACTCTTATATTACTGAATTTTATGAGTAATTTATGTTACATCTAAATGCAATTATCTAGAAAATTAGAAAAACAATACAACTTCTATAACAGCCATGGCATAAAGAGATAGTTTGCCATGCTTTTTGTTTAAAGTTGGCAGATCTGAATTTTATATGCCAAGGATACCCCTTCTGATGTTATGAAGACTCAATCTACATGATAGTTGTTAAAATGTTCAGTTATTGAAATATCAGCTAAATGTTCTTGTATTATATTTCTTTACATATTTTTATTTTATAGTTCCTATTGCTTTTCTAATAAATATAGTATAAATATATGTTATTTTTAAAATATCTATATTAGTTCTAGGGAAAATAAATCAAGTTGATAGAATATGGCCAAGTGTATATTGTTCGGTAGAAATCAAATTCGGCTGTTTTAAAGTTTTTTTATTATTTTTCAACTGTTGATTTAACATATTTTATCTATATATTTAAAGAGCCTCGAAAAGCATGAAATTTGACAATTATCTCTAGAGTTTATTAAAGTTCTCTTAAACTGGAATATTATATCATATACAAAAAATGTTTAAAATCTTTAAACTAGAGCACTAATCATAAAAGCACAAGATAAAATCTTTATAATACATAGAAATAAAAAATTAGCTTACTATTTTTATGCCATTTTAATTTTCTGATGTTAGATCAAAGACTCAATTTCTACATGTTTACGGAAGGATCCCAGTTTAGTGAAATGATTGCTGATGTTTTGGCACCTTATTAAAATATTCACCAAATAAGATATCATGCATAATAAGTTCCTATTGCTCTATCTCATACATACATAAAAATAGCATAAATATATGTTATTCTTAAAACAAATATCTGAATATTAGTTCTAGGGAAAATAAATCAAGTTGATAGAATATGGCCAAGTGTATATTGTTCGGTAGAAATCAAATTCGGCTTTTTTAAAGTTCCTTTTTTCTATGAACAGTTGTCACTGTTGATAATAACATGGATTTATCTATATGCAAAAATAATTATTTAAAGACCCTCGAAAAAAGGTGCAAGAATTTGACAGTTATCTCTAGAGTTTAAAGTTCTCACTAAACTGGGATGCAAAACATACGTACTAAAGTTCTCTTTAACGCTTTTTATCTGCAATACTGACACAGCTTGAAAAATTGAAATTTTGAATCATTACCATTGAGAACAGTATAAAATTATTATTTTTATGCACAAAAAGTTTACTTTAATATATTTGATAATCTATAAAAGTTAATCACCAGCAGTGTAATCTGCAGCAGTTAATCTCTTTTACAAAACTTTCAAATTTGAACCATAACAGGGGTTATTCTTTACCATTTAGGGGTTTTTCCGCAAATGTAGGTTATACTTAATAAATTGATTAGTTTTTGATGTGTTTTAATGAATGATGTAGTGCTAAAGTTGTAAGGAGTCTTACACGTCTCGGTATAGCTTGGAAGCTTGATTTTATCCCAAAACATGTTTCTGAATACACAAGGAAAGTTACACAATAATATGTATGATATTCAAGAATTGTTTCAATTATTACAGAATTATAAATTATTTTCCTCAACTGACAGTAATGAAAAAATATTGTAAATTTAATATAGGATAAATTAAACAGTTATAGCATCATTATTTATAAGTTTTAAGTACATTCTACTTTATAAATAAAAATCAAATTTTCTTCTGCTTCTATATATCTGTATTTTCTACAGAATAAATTAATTACCTGTTTAATTATTCCCATAGTTAAACAGGTCATTTTACATGACTAACTAGCTATAATTTCATTCTACTTCTACACTGTAATTTTCATGAGTTTTTTAACTTTTATTATCAAAATAAAATTTTGTATTACTAATTCATTCTATATAATGCAGTTTTTAAATTGATGTAATAGAAGGTTTGAGTTAATATGTAAGTATAAGTATAGGAAGTTCATAATTATAATTTCAAAGTTATCTTGCTAACTATAACATAGAATATAATTATTTCAATTTGGTGAATTAAGAATAATTCTTTATTAGTTTCATAAAAATTGAAACAAATGCTTCACAACTATTTGCATACGTTTGAAAGCATTTTAAACCCTATCATCTGTCTAAACAGCCACAGTTTGGCATGCATCAAAAGTTCTTTAGAAGGTATAACAGTCCATTGGAATACCATTTTATAAATTTTAGCATATGTCACAATGTAGTAAGCATTATAAATGTAGTTTCAATTCATAGTTCTAACATTTTCTATATTACGAGCCTTAATCTACCAGTATTATTCAACATAATGAAAATAATGTGATTGTGACACATGAACAAAATTATTATTGAATGATTTTAATTTAATAAAAATTATTATTCGTATTATTAACGAATGAAGCATTTTAAGTAATGCTAACGATTTAATCCAAGCATTAAGCTTAAGATTTCTGCATTTTAAATCCGACAGTTACTTTTTGTCTCAACTCGTTTTGTCTCAAGCACCCCGTATATGTATCTTTGTTTTTGCCTCATAATATCTAAATAATTTAAGAACCGGACACCATTTCTGAAAGGATGAATAATTTAACTTAAAAAGCTAACATTAAATTGATTATTTATTTTTCTCAGTCCCAAGATGAAGATTAAAACTTGACATTTGTATTAAATCGTTGATATTTGTATCGCTTGATATTTGTATTAAATCGATATAGCTTGATATTTGTATTAAATCCATTTCTGAAAGGATGAATAATTTAACTTAAAAAGCTAACATTAAATTGATTATTTATTTTTCTCAGTCCCAAGATGAAGATTAAAACTTGACATTTGTATTAAATCGTTGATATTTGTATCGCTTGATATTTGTATTAAATCGATATAGCTTGATATTTGTATTAAATCCATTTCTGAAAGGATGAATAATTTAACTTAAAAAGCTAACATTAAATTGATTATTTATTTTTCTCAGTCCCAAGATGAAGATTAAAACTTGACATTTGTATTGAATCGTTTGATATTTGTATCGCTTGATATTTGTATTAAATCGATATAGCTTGATATTTGTATTAAATCCATTCTGAAAAGATATAATTTAACTTAAAGCTAACATTAAATTGATTATTTATCTCAGTAAGATGAAGATTAAAGCTTGATATTTGTAAAGTGATACACCGAAGCTGAAAAATTATATTTTTTTATTTAATTTATGTGTACCATTCCTTATATTTGACCAGATATACTGTGTAGTATTAGTAAACAATAAAATATTTAACATATTATGAAAATTTATCTTTAAAATTTTCAGTAACAAATTGTAATAATTACGGAACTCAAATACCATTTAATCGATAATCTTGGTTTAAAAGAATTTTAGTATATTATATATCACTTCCTATGTTAAACGTTTGAAGACAAGTATTAATATTTATAATGCTATATAATCAACTAAGTGCATACTAATATATGCTAATATATAAATACTAATATATAAATATTTACGAAAATATACTATATGAGATAAGTATTTATAGACAGAAATGTTTTACTAAATTATCCAATAATACTGTAAATATTTCTATTCCTATCTATCTGTATATAATTGTATTACTGTATATAATTTCTATTCTAATTATCTGTATATAATTGTATTATATTTGAATGTTTCTAATATGAATGATTTCATACATAAAAACTGGAATTTTACGGTTTTATTAAATTGTTTTTGTTTTTTATTTGATTTACACATTTTCTACTGAGATAATTGGGGCATAACTGTTCGGAGAATGTCCGAAGTATTTATAAAACATAAATGTAAAACGCAAAAAAGCAGACGATTCGTATAGCAGTTAATTATTCTCAAACTAAAAAAGAGGGGTATATCACAAAAAATACTTATGAATAATTTAGAATTTATATAGTGAAAAAATGCCATTCATCAATAACGTTGTTTTAAAAATTATGAACTATTTAAAAAAAAGCGTATTTACAAAAACATTAAAATGTTGAGTTTTCATTAATTAGCACTTTTTATGGATGCCTGTAAAGATTTAATGAAAATGTACCTCATAGGTTTTGAAATTTCATTAAAAACTTGAATTATTAAAGAAAATATCTATCAGTTTTTTAATGCAATTAAGAGTCGATGCTTTTATACGTTTTTAAGTTTAAATTAGCATTTTAATTAGGAATAATTATATTTAATGCAATCAAGAGTTATTTATGGTATGAAAATAACTGTATGGAAATTGGTTTTAATAGTAATTACATATTCGTAGAAAACTAATAAAAAATAACTTTTCTTTCTCTGAATTTTTATCTTGTCAACTTCTATAAAGAAATTATAAGGACATTGAATTAAAACTAAGTTCTTTTTATGAGCCCGAACATATTCCAAGTTGTTTTATTTATAGTTTAAAATTTAGAAACATCTTTCAGATTCAAAGTAAGAGTTTTAATTTATTTGCTTTAAGACATTTAAATGAATATATGGTACAAAGAAAGCTCGTTTTCTAATACACTAAGATTTACCTTGTTCACAAATATGATCTCCTGAGTCTTTTCTGAGTTAATTGTCTCAAATAACTTTAAATAAGAAAATGTTAACCCCTACAGCTTTAAATGATTTTCTGGAGAAGTAGTTTTAGAAAAGTCCTAAATGACTTAGAATCTATAAATTGAAAATGCATGTCATTTGAGCGAATTATGAAAGCTTCAAATAAATCAAAAATATTTTAAAATTGTGAAAAAATATGAAGTTTTTCTAAAAAATGATTAAAATAAGGAAATGTAAACCACTAGACCTTTAATGGTTTCCTGGCGAAGTGGTTTTAGAAAAGTTACAATTGTATTTGAATCTATAAATAACATTGAAAATGTATGTCATTTGAGGGAATTTTTTAAAATTTCGTAATATTTCAAAAAATTTTTATAATTATCAAAAATGGAGAATTTTTCTAAAAATAGTTTGAGAATTGTTTTATGTCTAAGGAAATAATGATGTTTATAAGCATGGATTTTTATCACAGTAACTTGTACATGATAAAGATAAAAATAATACTCACGTCTAATTCATTCGGATACACCGCTCTCTCTTGCTGTTCGATGCTTTTTGAAGATGTCATTACTGCGAACACAACAATCAAACTGATCATCAGTAAAGATCCTACTTTCAGGTAGTACATCATTTTTGGTTTGTTTTGAAGCGATAAAAGGACAAAACGGATGAAATCTGCAAAAGAGATGAAGGGAAGGAGTTAGATTCAGAATGTACAAAATATAAATTTGCGATTGACACGACAAAACATTTTATAATAGTCCTTCAATATTTATCCATCTGTATTTTCAACTCCAGATAATATATCATAAATGTATTTGAATTAAAGTAACATTTTCAAATTGAAATCTGACATTAACATGTTAATGTATCTTAATTCATTACAATGATATAATTTCCTAATACAATTTCGAAATGATTATTACATGATTTCTGTTTGTAATACAATTGTTTTAAGGGTGTGGTATTTTAAGAATAAACAGTTATGTGACATATTTATTTATTCTTAAAACAAAATAAAATTCTTGATTATATTAATGTAACTTAAATTCTCATTTTTAAAAACATACACACAAACACACACACACACACACACACACACATATATATATATATATATATATATATATATATATATATATATATATATATATATATATATATATATATATATATATATATATATCCATATATGTTTATATATATGGCTGTGTGAAGGAAGAGAACACCAGCCTTGTGAATTTCCAAACATTCCTGCCTAGTGATGTTTCCGCACATGAGCAGTTTTACCGTAATGGACTTTCTATACGCAACTGGAACAAATAAATACAGTATAAATAAATAATAAATAAATAATAATAATAAATGGGCTAAAATAAATAAATAAATGGGTCAGGATATATCTATAAATGGGTGAGAGACAAGTGATGGACCTTGAGATTCGCTTTTATAGACGTTGACAGCACGAGGTCTCGAGAGATGGGTCCAGCTCTCATTTTCGCTGATCATTCCGAGTAGATTAATTTTTTAATAATATTTTGTAAATATCGTAATGTTAATATTATCATCAGTCATTTAAAAGAGTCACTTAGCTCCTCCCTGTTAATTGAAATGACTTAACAAAGATATATGCATATATAAATATTGATATGCACACACACATAGATTTATATATATATATATATATATATATATATATATATATATATATATATATATATATATATATATATATATATATATATATATATATATATATATATGTATATATATATATATATATGTATATATATATGTATATATATATATATATATATATATATATATATATATATATATATATATATA
>CM063501.1:149851515-149861515 GCA_032207245.1 Pardosa pseudoannulata
ATAAGTCTTCGTCTTAATCTATCAGGTGGAATAACAGTCTATGCAATTAAAATTCAAATGAAACAACATATATTTTTTCCCGATTTTTCAAAAATTAATCAAAATTTGGCTTAATTTAATAACATTAAAATGTAAGAAATGGAAAGCGTGTATAACATAAAAGAACTAACAAAAAGTTGTCGTATGTTTTATGTAGTTTAAGCCTATACGATAGAGATAATAAATTAAATTCTTTATAATGACTTTAAAAAATGTAACTACTTCATTTTGACAATTTCTTAGTATTCTATTACATCGTAAAGGGAACCTCTATTTTATATACCCAAGAAAAGAAGGTTAAAATTGGGAATGTAATAAAAAAAATTCTTAAAATTGAATTTCAAATAAATTTCAATAAAGACATATATGCGTGCATGCATGACCAAATCATGTTGAAAATTGACTCATTTAGTTCAGAAAGCAGCAAAATTTACCATCATTACGCTGCAGTTTCCGGGAAATTTATATATATATATATATATATATATATATATATATATATATATATATATATATATATATATATATACATACATATATATATACATATATATATATATATATATATATATATATATATATATATATATATATATATATATATATATATATATATATATATATATATACATACATATATATATATATATATATATATATATATATATATATATATATATATATATATATATATATATATATATATATATTATATATATATATATATATATATATATATATATATATATATATATATATATATATATATATATATATATATATATATATATATATATATATATATATATATATATACATACATATATATTATATATATATATATATATATATATATATATATATATATATATATATATATATATATATATATATATATATATATATATATATATATATATATATATATATATATACATACATATATATATACATATATATATATATATATATATATATATATATATATATATATATATATATATATATATATATACATATATATATATATATATATATATATATATATATATATATATATATATATATATATATATATATATATATATATATATATATATATATATATATATATATGTATATATATAGATAGATAGATAGTTAGGTAGATATAAGAAAGAAAAAAGAAAAAAACAGTGTTAGGTGAAATTTTTAATAAGTCTAAACTACAAAAAAAATAAGTATTTAACGTGTGTGAAATAAATACAAATTCACAAAGATTAAACGTGTCCTAATGTTTAGATAAAAAAATCCTTCTTATTTTTATATTTGAAATTTTGTCATTTTGATGATTCATTATCCCAGTAAGAATTCCCTATCCCGTGTTTACCGGGAGAGAAGAAAATCATTATTTAGCATAAAATAATTATGTTTCAAACACGTTATAAAAATAATGAAGCAGGAAATATATAAGAAGTGTGTATCCATTTGTTTTAAGTATTTTTGAAAAATATTTTCGGCAACAATAAAAATTTGATAAACAGTAAGAGTCCAATAATTTTTTATGTTATTATAATAAATTGGATGAAAGACTGCCTTTTTACTTTTAAAACAGATACATTATTGCTTTCATTTTTCTTAAATACGATATTTTTTCTCAAAGCTATCGCAAAATATTCCCATTGTGTTGAAAATCTTTTAATTAATACATAATCTTAACATTTACTCATTTTTATTTATTATTATTATTATATAGTAGACTCCACCGGGTGTCCCGTTCAGAAAAAAAAACAGATATAATTTCGTAACAGAAATCATAAAGTTAACATGTTTTACAGCGTCATATTATAATTCATTTCTGTACTACTTCTCATTGGACTAAAATTTAATTTAGGGCACTATTTTCAAAATCTCCTTATCAATTGTGTTGAAAATCTCATAATTAATACATAATCGTAACATTTACTCATTTTTATTTATTATTATTATTATATAGTAGACTCCACCGGGTGTCCCGTTCAGAAAAAAAAAACAGATATAATTTCGTAACAGAAATCATAAAGTTAACATGTTTTACAGCGTCATATTATAATTCATTTCTGTACTACTTCTCATTGGACTAAAATTTAATTTAGGGCGCTCTTTTGAAAATCTCCTTATCAATTTATGTAACGAATTAAAGACCCCTCAGGAGGTAGGAAGTAAATTATTAATTATTTCCTCGGCAAGCAAATGCTTTTCACAATATGACCTTTAAATGTAAACGAGGCATAAATAAAATATTTAAACTTAATTTGCGTCATGTAATTTTTTTTCATCTAAAGGCAAACACATATAATGTCATTTCTTATTAAGAAAAAATATGGATATTTCTTAAAAGCAATCAATTGAATCGAAGGCAACTCCATTTAGTCAGTAACCAGGTTCTTGAATATTTAATTTCCGAAATTTAACCAAATGAAAAACAAGTATTTATGAATAAATCTGATTAAATATTTAAAGTTAATACTGATGTATATATATATATATATATATATATATATATATATATATATATATATATATATATATATATATATATATATATATATATATATATATATATATATATATATATATATATATATATATATATGTACATATATATATATATATATATATATATATATATATATATATATATATATATATATATGTGTGTGTGTGTGTGTGTGTGTGTGTGTGTGTGTGTGTATGTGCGAGCACGCGTGCGTATTTTAGTGTTGGCGACTGTCTAAAATTAACAGTCACCTGGCAAGTTACAGCAATATGTTGAAATCTCTGTAGAGCATGCTGGATTTCAAAAGCGGCATAAGGGCGAGTGTTGTTCTGTATAGAATCAAGTCCTTGAATGCAGTAAATGACCGTATAACAAGTTCAATAACCATACTGACGTACATACTTTCAGTCAGTGTGTTTGGAATAACCAGGAAAAAGTTTTTGCTGTCAAAGGAAATTGTTCCTTAGATCCTAATTTTAGATGTAGATCCAACGGATCTATGCTGCAAACAAATAAGTTACAAGCGATGACTTGGCGTCCTTATAACCAAGTACGGCTATTATTGGCAACACTAAAATCACTAATGATATCTAGCTTGACAACCCTTACTTGCAAACGGTAGGAGTTTGGAGTCTGTAGAACGATTTTCCTCTAAAGGGGATTTATTTTGTAACTGTGTTTGAAGAAACAGATTTGTAACAGTCCATTGTGTAATTGTGGTGCCAACGGCGGTTCGAATTTCGGCTGAAGAAGCAGTACGATGGAGTATGTATATCGCAACAGACATGTGCCGAACATGACAGTATTACCTCTCAGAAGTTCCAAGTAGATAGGTCTCCCTACAGTCATAATTTTCCTTCACCACTAGTTTCAACAATCATGCACAGTAAAAACAACTCTAACAAGACTTATCGCGGTAAGAGAATCCAACTTCTCTATCCTATTCAATCTCAGTGATTTGCTTAAGACTTCTTTGTAATCTTAAAGGCATTATTAACTAACATTCACTCGCCTTGCCAAATCTGGATTAACTACTTTCATTTTTGGACCTTTTCATTATATTTTTATTCTGTCATGTTATTTTTTTTTGTTCATTTAACGAAAGGTATAATCTAAGTGAAAATTAAATATTGAAAAAAAAAGCAATCTTCTTAAAAATACGTTGGGATCTAGATTAAAAATATATTTGTATAAAATTGTTTGTAAGGAATATATTTTCTATAATACTTGCATTAAATTCCCTTTATAGAAAATAAGAGAAAACAAAGAAAGGGATTTTACTAATAGATAGACTTATTTAAAAACTTCTAGAGAATTAAATTTTTAAGAAATTAAATTTAGACTTTCAAGAAATTAAGATATATTAAAAGGAAAGTCATATAAATTACCTTTTAAAACATTTACTAATCTTTTTACAAGTAAATATTTAATGCTAAAAAACTTTTTTTTCTTCTCGATTCCAAAATTTTCTTCTCATTTCTGCTAAAGGGTGTGGAGACTTACTTAAGAATTCCCTCTTCGACTGCAAGTAGCTAATTTATGATTATTTAAGTTCTATCCCTAACTCGATTTATCCTTGTTATATTACTAAGTAACAAGTCATCTACTTAATTCTGATTAAACGATTTATTTCACTAACACGTCTTTAATATTGATTTTTCTTTTCATCTCAAAGTGGAAATTTGCTGAGAAATGCGTATCAATGTTGGTTTATGTTTTTTCAAATGCTTTTATTCACATCTAAACTACTTTAACAATTACCGAGGCAATTTTCATTAGCGTTTCTCCAAACTCGTTACATAATAATTTCGTTTTCAGGCAATACCTTCGGTGATATTAACTTAGAAAGTGAATTATCAGAGCTACGAAACTCCACAGGCAAGTTGCAAAGTTTCAGAATATTCCGAGTAGGCCGTAACTCGTGTTATGTCCTTCACAAAGGTGTTAAAATCCATCAAACGTGATCGAAATGGTTTAGCAGCCCTCATATAATCACGCTCAAATTTTGCAAAGTGGTTTTTGAAAGTACAGATAAACAGTTATCAGGAAAGTTTGCCGGTAAATTACTTAAAAGTTTTCAGTTCTCCAACAGTTATATTTACAAAAAACACCCTTCTTACTCCTCATGCTTTCCAATTTTATGTACCTTATGAAAATTTAAATAAACCTAGACATCTAAATTCCTGAATTGAAAGCTTTGTTTTCAAATATTAAAATTATATTGATCATGGAAAACGTATTAAAGAGTTTCTCTAACCACAAAATAAATCATGGCAAATAAGGTAGAACAGGCTTAAAATTTCAAGAAAAAAAGGAAACATTTATCACACATATTTAAAGTTTAAAATTAAGAACAGTGTTCGTGAACAAGTTAGAACTAAAATTTAAAAGCAATAATGACAAGTAAAAATTTGAAATTAAAAATTTCAAACAAATGTAATAATTTTAAATTAATAAATTAACAAATTTCTATTCTTATGTGTGTTCCATAGATTTATTTTCTGTTTATTTTTTTTATTTCTGCTCTTATCTGTAAGGACAAATTTGTGCAGGACTTTTTCATGTTGGCGTAAATGACCTTAAATCTTTAATCTTATTTCGTCTTTATACTTGCTAAATACAACATGTAACGAAATACAGTTTAGTGCTCTACGTTGAACTTTAAAATTCAATACTACTCCACGACTAAATATGTTTCAGTACCTCTGACTTTAAACATAATAGTGAAAATATATTTCCAGAAAAAAATGCATTTTGATCTTTAATATACATACATTTTCCCATAAGTATTGTAAATTACTTTGCACACATTTTTTACAATGAAATTTTTTTACAATTTTCTTATAAAGAACGTTTGTTTAACGTAAAATCTTGATTTTTAAAATATTTCTTCTTAAATGTTAATCCGTTCTAAATTTAAATATTTTTTAGATTATGAATATAATTAGTATAATTATATTCATAATCTAAAAAAAATATTTAAACTTAGAACTAATTTATATAATTTCTGATACACATTTGTTTAAAATATACATCTTAAGAGAATATTTTTAAGAATATTACTTTAAAAAGAACGTAAAGTACCTAAAGCCTTCATACGATGACGAAATATACGCTCGTAATTGATCGTACCTTAAAAGTTTTGAAATTTCTAGTATTTCTTTTTAAAAGTAGTTTTAAAGTGCCTATAACGTGAAGATTTGGAAAATTTTCAAAAACGAAATTACATTGAAATAAAAGTTGATTCGTGTCTACATTTTGTATGACAGCAATATCTTCTGGAAAAATGCATATTTTTTTCAGACATAAAAGTGTTATAAAAATGTCATTTAAACAATGCAATTCAAAAAGTATGCAATTATATATTTTTACTTATACATATGTAGTCTTCAGAAAATGATAAATAGTCTTTAATATCCTGATCTAAACAAAGATATATTAGGCAATCACAATTTTATTTACAATTGTTCTTGTAAAACGCTTTAAGTGAGACAAAAATATTCAACAGAGAATAATTTCTAAAATCTTTAAAAAATATATAATGAAAAAATTTTAAAATGAGAAAAAATAATGTAAACTTATGGATGCTTTGTAAATGAAAATGCAAAATTATAAAGATTAAAATACAATCGAAATCAATCTCATCCGAACTACAAAAACTACTTAAAATCATTTGTTCAAGTACAACTAGTTCCAAAATTGTATTGTTCTACTTATAAAATTATTTTTTAAACCCATAGACTAAATAGAAAGTCAAATCTTTGTAAACACTCATAGAAAATATAAACATTATTAAAATTAACAGCTTTCTTAGTCTTGCTGCTAATAAAACGAAATTGTATTAGCCCAGTATAATAAGTTTTATTTTTAATTTTTAATAAAAGCATTATTTAAATTAAAAAACGATTAACAATATTATTTTAAAAGTTCAATCTAGAAAATAAGATCTCATAAAAGAACATATGAAAGGAAATTCCAGAAAGTAAAAATATAAGATAATTACACAATAAAAGTGTAATTATTTTATATTTTGTAATATGACTGTTGAAAAATTTAGTGTACAACAGAATGCCTACAAGCAACTTAACTTATTTCAATGAAGAATGAAGGATTATATCAAAATAGAAAGAAAATGTAAAAAAAAATTCGAAATTTTTAAGCATTTCTTCTTGAAACTTATATATCAATTATAGATATAAAAATACATAATTCAGATTAACAGACACTTTTATTTAAAGAATTAATTTCTTAAATAATTTCTTATTTATTTCCTATAGAACATGTCAAAATACACTGTTATTTCTTTAAAAAAATTATAATACAATGTACCAAACATTTAATATTCTATAAAATCTTTCACGCTAAAACGTACACTAAACTTTCTCTTAGTCAATTATTTATTTTATTTCCTTTTTGAAAAAATTATATTTAATTTTTTTTTTAAAGTTACTATTTTTTATATTTTTATGTTGTTGTTTTTTAAACTCTAAAAAGTTACCACAAAAATGTCTTTAAATATATCACTATTTTATTGCCATATTTATATTTTCATTAATTTTTCTCTTTTTAAATGAATAATGAATCATTTGTATCTCCAAGACAAAGATTAATAATAATTTAATTACTACAATAACTTTCCTAGCTAAATTACCAGATGTCTTTAATTACTTTTGAAATGATATATATCAAATGAATTTTAAATTCACTTTTATTATATTTTTAGAATCTTCATTTAATAAAAATAAATAAATTCTGTTTTTTAATAAAACAACAATCCGAAAGATTTTAATTTCTAATAAAAAAATTCAATACAAATACATTTTTAATAACAACATTCATCGAAATATAAGGTTATTCTAAAATTACTTCGTTAATATTTCAATTTGGCAAATAATTTTTTCTTTTTATTTAAATAGTTCTGTGGGTAATTGAATTAAAACTGTGAAAAATAAAATAACTGGAGCAAATATCTCTATGATATATTTAGTTTTTAAGAAATAGTATTTCATATCCAAATTTATCTAATTAATTTCATTGCTATTTCATGGCATTTTGTAACGCTGAACGTTTTAGAAATAAGTGAAACAATTAATTATTGCTTTCATTCCATGATAACGAAACTAATTGCAAATTGTATTACTTTCTTAAGTGGAATTAAATTTTTTTCAGTTAATCAAAAAGTATGCATTGTAGAAAAAGCTCAAAGAAATTTCCAACCTTTTCACAACGAAGTGTTTAAGTTATACATTTATACATTTAAGGGAACACATAACCTTTAAAACACGAAGCGGCCTTTTTATCATATTTTCTATAAAGAGTATAAGATTTCAAATATTTTTTGTGAAGCAATTATCACACCTATGTAAGAATAAAATAAAGAATTTCCGTTTTTTCTTTATGTGTTTAAAAAATTATAAATATGCTGTTACCGGTGTCATATAACTGTCACACCGATAACTGCATATTTATAAGTTTTTAAACATGTAAAGAAGAGACAGAAATTCTTTTTTTTGCAAAATTCTTCCTTAGACGTTATTTAAACATGTAAAGAAGAGACGGAAATTCTTTATTTTTTGCAAAATTCTTCCTTAGGTGTGATAAGTGCTTCACAAAAATATATATTTGAAATCTTATAATCTTTATGGAAAAGGGATAAAAAGTAGTTCAATGTATAACACACGTTTCTATGGAATGGTAGATTGGTTTAACATTAAATAGCTCTTACTCCTGACACATTGTCTTTACAAATGATATACATGTAATTTTTTGGCAATACAGAAAAAAATATGAAAAATTTGTATTCATAAATTCAAAAGATTTTTAGAAATAAATTAAATATTGGTGTAAAGCTATCATATTTAGTAATAGTATTATCAAATGATACCTGTAAGCAAATTACCAGGTCGGAGAAATTACTAATAACTGCCATCAGTTTGTTTTTTTAATAATCTCCGAATACACTTTCAACATGAAGCGACAATAATAATGATGAATAATTTAAGACCTATTTTTAAAGTAGGTTTTATATATAGAATTCATAGATATTTACTTTTACTAAATTGTTAAAGCCTCTAAATGTCTAATACGTTTTATAATTGATATTGACCACTAATCAACTATACCAAATATGAAATTTATACAGATATTCCAATGTATCATAACCGTAAATTGTGGAACTATCTTTTCAGTAATACAGCTTTAAACATTGTTAAGTAGAGAAATTCAACTAAATTTGATCAAATATTTCTCTATTTGAATTTGAGTTTTAAAAATATTTTTATGAATTATCATAAGTGAAAGATAGAAAAATAATTAACAGATAAACTAAATTTAAAATAAAAATTTATTAAAAAATTTTAAGGGTTTCATTTATCATGAAAAATTATAAATCGCAGTATAACATGATAATTCAAATTATAAAAAGCTGTAATATAATAATTTGAATTGTTGTATATTTTATACAAAAATGCTCCACATTAAGAAATGTATTTTTAAGAGAAAATATAAGGCAAAATTAAGGGATAAAATGGAAGTAAAATTTCGAATCATGTTTTAAAAATGAACAAAGAGTTTAAAAAATGATAGAAATTAATAAAAATTATTTAATTATTATTTATTATTTATGCTTAATTTTATATTTGTAGAAAATTTCACAATACTTAATAAATGATATTCAAAAATGCTTCGGAGCATTAATTATCTTTAAAAATTTATTTTCTAAAAAGTAAATCTAAATGCAAAACAGTTATGAGGATTACGTTACAAAAATAGATAAGAGATCTAACCATCAAAATATACTTATAAATGCTCATCTACTCATAAAAAAGTTCAACTTCAATTGTTCATTTTAATTTTGATCCAGAAAAAAAATCCCATATCGTATTTGTATTATGGTATAAGATTTATGGTATTATTGCCAGAATGTAGCATAATTTAAGGATTAACTTAGTCAGATCATATTACTTGATCATGGGTACTATTTTGCATCTGAATGTATTCCTGCTTGAACAGTACTACAGTGATATATTTCTAACTGGGAATGTGGAACTCTATTGAAAGCCACTTTAACTGATGGACATCAAAAGTTCTGAAGCCTGATATTCTATTAATCTAATGGAAAGCTTGAATACATGTCTAAAGTTCTCTAGCAATCCTTATTACAGTTTATTCGTTTACAGCAAACCTTTTCAGTAATAGTAAAATACTAATCTTTTCAGTAAGAATATCAAACTGAGCATCGAAATATAAACATTTTAAAAAACTAATTTATTGACTCAATGTTTTTTTATATTAATATGGATATAAAACTGTAACAATTGTAACAATTGCAACAGTTGTAACAACAGTTGTAACAGTATATACATGTAAAATAATATCTTAATATGGGTCACTAAATTTTTTAATTTTCTCCTCAAATACTTTTGAGTTTTTATAAATGATCTA
>CM063501.1:149866515-149871515 GCA_032207245.1 Pardosa pseudoannulata
AATGTAAGTTTTTATAAATATTAATTTTAATATATTTATTTTATCTAGTTTTTTAATTTTGGATTTGTTAAATAGTTTAACATCATCCACTTTTTATTATATTTATAACTTTTGTATTTATTATGATTATTAATGTGTCATAGGATATTCTACAATAATTTTCATTAAAATAGCTTTTTCAAGTTGTACCATTAAATAAAATCTTCTTCTTTTTTAGAATGAACACTTTTCAAGTTCTTTTTAAACATTTTAACTTTAAAAAATAGTAATAATAAAATCAAGTAGTATATATTTAAAATATAACAAATATGAACCTATCAAAAAAAATTTTTTACTCAAGATTAATTTTAAAATGTTTGTACAAGAAACAAGATAAAGCAAAATTTGGGTTTCATTTCGCAAACCATAGCTGTAAAGCTATGTTTTATTTCAACATAAATAAAAAAAAATTAGACCTCTTAAGAAATTCAAGTCTAACAAAGACTACCATTTATTATGCTGTAAAATGAAATATATTGTCCTTAAAAATACTATTTTTGTTCAGAGAAAAAAATAATAATTAGCTTCTGCTTGATATAAAAGTTTAGTTTCTAACAATTATATATTTCAAACGTTATTTTGGGGATAAGTAGATATCTGTTTTTTCCCACTGTATAGAGTTTGTGTTTTATTTAAAAATGCATTACTTCATAAAACTAATTTTTTCAAAGTTGTTAGATCCGTATTAGTTATCTAGGAAAATGTTATTCTAAGTATCTAAACACTTTTATTTTACCAATCGAAAATCATCAATTGTGATGAAGACTTTTGAGATCGAAAGGTACTATTTTTCCTTAACCTATTAACGATGCACAAAATTATAAATACTTAAAATTTTCAAAGATTTCACATAAAAAGGGTGTTTTTTAAATAAAAATCTATTTTCCAATATAAGAATCGTTAAAAGAAAATACTCATTTTCCTTTGACTTTATTAAACGTACCTTATTTATTTACATATATATATTTTATCGAATTTTAGTATTAAACATTAGGTCCTGATCACATAAAATCTCGTATACTAACTAGCAGATGGTAGAACTCCAAACCAAAACGGATTTTAGGTTAAAAAATCAATAAATTTATGGGAATTTTCCTTACTCATACTTATAATACTAAGCGATATAAAATACTGCAAAACTATTTCAACATTGATCACTTTAAGTAGTTAAATATGCATTAGTGCCGCATTAGTCTTATCAGTAATACAAGAAAAGATTAAATATTAATTAACAATATTTATCTATATTTCTCTACCATTAACAATATATTTAGTCTCTCGTTATCAGTAAAATATTCAAAGTTATTTCCTACAATATGATTTGAAGTAATGAACTACATTTAAAATGTCAGTTATAATGGTATCTGCAATCATTAATAAATTTCACATCAGGAACTTGCATGTTAAGGAGTAATGATATGGGTCCATCAAATGAATTCCTCCATAAGAACTGACATTTAAACATTCTGTTATTAAAGAGAATATGCATTTATGACTTTCACTAATTTAATTTATACACTATATCCCGGTGTAACATTGAGAGGCACCTCATATTCTTGACTATTTGATGAATTACTTCTTTAAAAACAAAAGCTGCTTTATGGATTTAAGAAAGTGAACAGGAATCTGTAACTATTACTTTTCTCGTACAGTAACTTTTAGATTATTTCAGTATTATCTTAAGTACTATTTAAAATATTGTGTTCATACAGCTAGAAGTAATTTTTTATGCAGTGAGAATATTGCATTACCAGTTAAAAGTTATGTCACACCATAAATAGGTCATCCGTTTTATTAACCTGAATGGAAAAAAATCTTAAAGATGTTAGAAAACGAATTTAAAAATATTTTCCTCTTAAAAAGTCAAAGGTTTTGGAAATAGCGGTAGATCTTAAAGTAGAGAGACTAGATTGCATTGAAGAGGGACAAATAAATAAAAATGAACTAATTGAATGGTGGTAATTCATAAAAATCAGATAAAAGATGTTAATATTAAATAAAGTTATTCGAACTATCATTTACAGGATGTTTCAAAATGACCAGTATATTTGAATAATCAATAAAAACGGCCAGTGATAGAAATGCACAGTTTATTACAATACGTTTGTTACAATAGTAAATTTTCAGCCAGACAAACTTTCGAAATTAGTTACTTTGTTCCACAATAGATGGCGCTGAAATTTGGAATAATCTAACTACTATATTTTCCAGATATCCACCAGGCTCAGCAATAATATGGCGTACTCTCAGAACGAAATTATCAGAAACGCGTGTAAACGGCTCAGGTGGGATGGCTTCACATGCAGAACAGATGTACTACTCCAGTTACTCAATTGTTTCTGGATAATGGAGGTACATCTGGTCTTTTAAAAGTCCTCACAGAATAATATCGTAGTTCAGACTTTTCCAGACTGCAGTGCCATCGGTTGTGGAATATTGTAACTAATTTTAAAAGTTCGTGTGTTTGAAAATTTACTATTATCCCAAAAATATTGCAATAAACTGTGTATTTCTATCAATGGCCGTTATAGTTTTAATTGATTTTTCAAATATACCGGTTATTTTTGAAACACCCTTTATATCCGAAAACACGCTTCAGCGAGAGACTGTAGTGGTTGACATTTGAATCCTGGGAATCCAAGCTTGAATTTTGGATGATTCTGAAATATTCCACTGCGTTCTCAGACAGCGGTTATGATAAATATGTGAGTTTGATTATCATCTCGCTGGAAGACTGGTATGTTTGTGAGAGGTGAGGAATTGGGAACGAAAATACTCCACACTGATTCAAGAGGAAGAAAATCTCCAACGTGTCACCACGGAATCTATCAAACCGTTAGGATAGTTGTTCTGTTAATAACCTACTTTACTTATAAACTAGTGTGACGTGGCGTAGTAATTATTGTGCGAATTAGATTACTAGGCAGTTTAAAAGTTGGCAGGTGAACGTTTATACTTACATTGTATACTTAGAGGAAGAGATGAATATGGAGGTATGAATACTCTCTCACTAGTAGGTCATACAGTTTGAGAAAAGTAAGAATCCAAATCAATAATACCACTACTAAGAAGGATCAATATTGGGGGATGCACCAAAGAAACATCTGAAATGTCTCATTTCTGTTGGTATCACCAAATAAAATAACAATAAATCAGGCTTAGGGAAATTTTTAGAAGAAAACTCTTGAATTTCTTTATGTGGTCTTAAGAAGCATAAATCAAAATATAACTTCTTTTACCTTCTTAATAAAACTCTTTATTTCTGAATAATTTTCAGAAAATGACTATTTATTTAATCTTTTAGTAACGCCTAAATTAAACTAATAAAAAATATTGCGAAGCATTTTGCAAATCACATTAGTGTAAAAAATCAAGATAATCTTTATTTAATTAACCCAAAATAAAAATTCAATGAAACAAATTTCCATCCGCCCATAAAATAGCAAATTTACATACCGTAATATGAATTTCTCTTTCATTATAGATTATAATATACGTAATACTCATGAGAATGGAGGCATAATATTATTTGTAATACTACACACATTATTATGGTATGGTTTTAATACATATTTGCATACATTTAATGCATTTTGCGTTTCTAACTGCTTTTATTTTATTGAATAGGGAATATATCTAAACAGCATGCATACCAGTCATACTTGCTATTCTAAAAATTTTCTTTCTTTGATAGAATACAACGTGTTAAATAATACTTATTTCATAAGCTGATGCATATAGTCAGACCGAGGTTTTCATATTATTTTGAATAAATGATTTCATATTCAAACTAAGATACGAGTCTTTACTTAACTAACGTTTCCGAAATATTTAAATTTGATACATTACAACATATATTAATGAATATTTTACCCCTTCTCTGCGTGAGAGAATATCTATATAAATGTGATTGTGCTTTCAAAGTAAAATATTTTTATTTTAAAAGATATTTACTATTAGTTGTGTCAAAAGAAATATTTTCCGAATACATTCCATTTACAGACTGTAGAGGTATTTGTATTATAGGATAAATTCCAGGCATTACGATAAAACTTATGGTTATCATTAATCATTTGCAATAAATGTCAAGAGAAAATAATGGTAATAAAGACAACATGAATGTCTAGTTTTCTATATATAAAGACTTTAATACTTCTTTTAAGCTTATATTTGATGAAATATACATCTAGAGACGTATGTCATTTGAAGAAACTTTTATCCTATTAGCTACAAAGTGCGATGTTTTAAATATTGAAGAAAAAGATAGTCCTTATCTAAATACACCTGTAGTGTCTTAATTCAAAATATAGAAAAATTTGCTTTAAAAAAGGTTTAAAAATTTATTAAATTGAATAATCACATTATATATTAGGACAAAATATTTTTTTACAGTATTGGGTTACTGATATGAAAAATTTCTTTTTGATTCTCAGTTTTATTTATATTATATAAGCTTTTTAATATACAGAATTATAAGTCACATTCTGCCCAATGAATATTCATTTCAAATTAGTCAATAAACTTACTTACGTTTAGTTAATAAGAAAAAATATATTGATAAAAAATAAATAAATATTCTTGGATTCATAAATACATAATACAGATGTACAATTTAATATATATAAAATATAGAAAGATATTATATATATATATATATATATATATATATATATATATATATATATATATATATATATATATATATATATATATATATATATATATATATATATATATGTATATATATATATATATATATATATATATATATATATATATATATATATATATATATATATATATATATATATATATATATATATATATATATATATATATATATATATATATATATATATATATACATATATATATATATATATTAATATATATATATATATATATATATATTATATATATATATACATATATATATATTTATATATATATATATATATATA
>CM063501.1:149876515-149896515 GCA_032207245.1 Pardosa pseudoannulata
CTAAAAATACCCCAGTTATAATGTAAAGCAGGAAAAAAACAAGCAGGTATTGAGAAATGATTGAAAATTTCCTGGGAATGATTGAAAAATGCTGAAAACATTGTTATATCGTTCCATTTTTTCCTTTTAAATTCACCCATCCTGAAATTTTGTTTGAATCATACCTCAAAACAATCACATGCAAAAGGAACATTCTCTATATAGAATCATTATTCTTCTAGATAGTAAAAGTATGCAAAAATTGAAAACAGTTCGTACATAAATGCCTACTATAATAGAAAGATTCAAATTTTTATTAGATTTCATTTTATTAAATGTTTTTTGCAGAATTTTCTATAGAACCTGCCTATCGCATATTTTTTTAATAAGTATACATGCAGCTTAGTCATACAGTGAAAAAAGAATTTGTATTTTAATTATTAGATATTATTCACTTATATTTGTGTATATAAACATATTGCAGTCATATTAATATAACTACCACCTACTTTGGATGTCAATATTAAATAAATAATCACTACGGCACGTGCCTTCAGAAAGTATGGTGGATATATAAAGTGTGTTTTAGTATTATCAAAGACTAGCATATGAGGGGATCATTAAAAATTTTAATTTTCCAGAATTGTAAGGTGCCATAAGAGACAAGTAAAAAAATAGTTTGTTTTATGGGTGAAGATTTTCTCCTCACTCTTAGTAGTTTGTTTATCTTTAATGTGCGCATGTTAGCTGACAACCTAAATTTATCTTGTGATATTAAGTGATAGGAGATTAAGTGATTGTGATATTAAGTGACAGCAGAGGTTTTAATAATGACAGTGATTAGTTGGCGGTATATATGAATGATATCCAAACATAACCGAATCAATTTCAAACCGTGTGGTTATGTATAAAAAACAAATACATAAACGAACTAACTTCTTAATTTTATAAGATATGTAACATAAACACTAGATATTTATTAGTCCATGAAAGAAACTCCTAAATTCTTATGGAATTAATTTGTTGTTAATACCAGTGGTAAATTTTTTCTAACAAAAAATAATCAATGTTTAAATTTTAAATTATCACATATGTACCTAATCTATTATTTAAGTTAAATATAAAAGAAAATTATATACGTAATATCTAAGTTCAGAGGTAAAACGTATGAAAATAGTGCAAACTATATTAAAATAATTTAAAATAAGAAATTATTAAATGAGATGGTTAAAAGCATAACGTTATAATGCTAGAAATAAAAGTTATTTTCATCTACTTATAATGTGATAAATTGATGAATGTAATTATCGTCTGCTCTTAACAGGGGAAAATAGAGTTTGAAATAATAGCATTAAACGCTAGGAAAGGGGGAAAGGGGTGGATTTCGAACGTTTTTGAACTCGCTTTGAATTTTGCTAACTCTAACTTATCAAGAATCTAATATGGATGGCTCTTTCCATTCCAGATACAACCGCTTCATAAATTAGGGGACAGACGGACATATAGACAGACAACTTAGGCTATTATTATACAGAGGATGATCTGTGGAATTTAAAATGATTGTTTTAATCATTTTTATTTTTTTAAATATTTTCTGCTTAAATTTCTTATAATAATAACAAAGTTTTACTTTAATTCCAAAACAGCATCCGATAGATAAATCTGATATAAAATAAATGCAACATAAAATAAATAAGCATAACTGTTTTTCAGAAATTCTAAATTTAAAACAGTTTATAAATTTCATAATTATTCAGATTTAACTATAAAACTGTCAGCACTTTCAGAAAATATAGTGCTAAAAATATTTTAAATTGGCAAACAGACTGGTCAGAAAGAAAGCAAACTGTATATGAAAGTACACTTTCCTCTTTAACACAAAATTTTTATACGAAATTTCTAGTTCTAGAACTAATTCTTTTAAAAATAAAAGATAAAAAGCAAAAAACCCTTTTATCGTTTTTATTTTTGACTAGCTTATTTTTATTTAGATATTTTGAAGAGTAGAGATTAAAAATATGTCTTTAAAATTTTAAAGTATATATGTTATTAATTAACTACAATACTAATGATTATATATTAAAAAAGTTAAAAAAGCTAAAATATAAACCACATTCTTCCGAGGATTAAAAGATATAAATTTTGTTTAATCCTTTTTTATTCTTTATTGTTTGCCTGTACCATCAAACATCAAGTAAAAGTAAAAATTTAACTAGCTAATTAAGAAAAACTTTTGTTTTTATAAATCGTGAAAACAAAAGCTCATTTCCGTATTTTCTGTCATTTTTTAATGATTCATGAATTTCTTTTATTTTCGAACATTGTTCGATGCATTATTTTAAAAAGCTAAATAACTATAATGTAGAAAAAGAGAGTAAACCTTTTTTCCGAAGTAAACAATGTTTCCCCGTTGTATCTAGGAGAAAAATTGCAGATGTTTATGATACCAATGTAAATATTTTAATAAATATATGCGAGATTAATTTTAACGTGATAATTTTCTTACATTTAATTATATTCCTGAAGAAGATTATGGCTAAATAAACAAATTAATACTTATGAGAAAGCAATTTTTTTAGTAAGTTTGTAGTGTAAAATATAATTCCATCAGAAGTATGGCAACTATGAGTTTAATTTCTTTTAATGGGTCATGCTACACTTAAAAGTCGTAAAAATGTAAAATAATTATCATTTTTGACTTCTCTTATCTTGAAACCAACCACTTTAACAAACATAATTTTCTTGATGTAGTTAAAAAAATTATTAGCTATATATATATAATTCATTTTTGAGACAAAAATATTTGAATAAGAGACACTTTATTAACCCTCTAAGCGGTACGCGCAGGATTACTAAAAATATAATTAAGTTTAAGACAACTTTATTATTTTATAACAGACTACACTACCTCAAAGCAAATTTGAACATAAATTTGTACATATTTAAGATACGTATATATTAAAAAATATTTGAATAAAAATGAAATTTTTTCTTGAAAATTAAAAATTTATCATTGAAAAAAATCATGTTTTTGGAAATTTAGTTTCCATGGAATGAAATTATTGTATACCATCTATTAAAATTTCATGGAAAAATATCAAAATGTTTTTGAGATAACATACCAGTTACGGGAAAAAGAAGCAAATTAAGAATAATCAAGTTAAACTTTTGTACGTTTAAATTTGTTTTTAGACAAAGGCAGACATGATTTTATCTGCGGCTGCGTAACTCAAAATATTGCCTCGTGTACAAGCAAACGCCGCTACTTCAATTTCCACTTTTCCTTTTTCCCTGACGGCATCTCTTAGTATTTTTCCATTCTTTTGCCCTTTTGTATTGAAAAGCTGTTCTCTTCATTTCTCTTCAGATGTTATCACATGTAATGGAAATTCCTATGAAATGCATATTAAATATTGAGGCTTGCGATGATATATTTGTTGTTCCTCTTCAGCCACCATACCCATAACTCCTCTAAATATTAGATTTGTTTTGAGCAGATTGTTTTAAAATGTTCAGAACTGAATTATTTTTCAATTTTTTGTCGATTTAACAGACGTATGAGCCATTAATTCCTTAATAAGCTTTTTTAAATCATATTAGAATGTCTAAAAAGGGAGGAAATCGGGCAAAATGATCGGAAAGTTCAGTCAACATCTGGATTCTGGAGTGCCAATTCTTAATTTAAGGTGCAGAAACCTTCAAAAACAAATCATTTCCGGTATAAAAGACATCGTCAAACCACTTGCCACAGATTTTAATGGCAAATGTTGTGTTTAGTAGTGACAAAACTATAAAATCTGATCGACTGATACTTATACAGTAAGACAAATCATTTTTCACATTTTTCCCCACAAAAGCATAGATTTACGTTTTAAGGAAGTGTGTACAAGCTTATTGACGTAACTGTATTCTTATAATTGTTAAACAGGGAAATAAATACATCATAATATGAGTGTCTAATGTTTTTCTGCTGCTCCAAACGTAACTGGAAGGAACACTGAGGAGAAGTATAGAGAGTTTTAGCTGACCAGGTCAAAACTATAATACATAATTTGTTTCCGGCAGGAGATGGAATTTTCCATCTCCTGCCGGATAATATTGCTACTATTTCACTTCTCCAATTATTGTTTGGTGAACACGTGGATAAAATAATACATCTACCTTAGACCACACTGAATAGAATATAATTTTTATCGACTGTTTTAGAGTTTATTTTGATCAATATTCTTCATTCTATAAAGAATATCGAATTCTATGAAGAATAATTGGATGATACCCCTCTACATACTATGCAGCACATATATTTCGGTTCCCAGCCAAATTAAAACTGAATTACAAACAAAAAGCTGCCCTTCATCATGTCTGTAAATGATTATTTATACATATAAGGAATTTACCTTGTTTTCTTCAAAATCTGCATATATCTGTATATATATATATATATATATATATATATATATATATATATATATATATATATATATATATATATATATATATATATATATATATATATATACATGATAGAAAAAGAAGGATAGTAATATTAGGCTCTTTAATTTCTAAAAAAATTATTTTTTAATAAATTGTTAATATTTGTATGTAATATAATAAAAGTTAGTTATTAGATTCTATTTATAAATAAAATCAAATTATAGAGGTAAAATATTTTTTTTAATAAAATGCAGATAATCATCACAGCATAAATTTTGACGTGTTTTTTTTATTAAATGATCATTTTTATTGAAGGATTTGTAATTCCCTGTAAAACATTTTCATCTTAGAATCAAAGTATTTTACCCATCAGCCACATTCTACAGGTGCAATGAAAAGGCAAAAGGCTATACTGTGATTTTACAAAATAGCTGAATTTTAAAGTAACCTGGTTATATTTATAGGTAAAAATTTCGAGTCACACTACTACATTAAATTGTCTTTCATTTAAACCACGTTCATTGAGATTGCTTTGCAAAACTGTACAACTTCTCAAAAGCTTGGGTAGATTTTTTTATTAAATGATCAATTTTATTGAAGGATTTGTAAATCCCCGTAAAACATTTTCAGCTTAGAATCAAAGTATTTTACCCCTCAGCCACATTTTACAGGTGCAATGAAAGAGAAAAAGGCAGTACTGTGATTTACAGAATAGCTGAATTTTATAGTAACCTGGTTATATTTATAGGTCAATATTTCGATTTACAATAACATTAAATTGTCTTTCATTTAAAACCACGTTTATTGAGATTGTTTTGAAAAACTGCACAATTTCTCATAAACTTGGATAGAGAAAACAATCCATAACCACATGCAACTTAATGAAAAGGAATTAGTATTTTTTTTTGTTTTTTACCGTACTACAAGGTAATGTACTTGATAACGAATTGAATGTATTTGTCACTTTATTATTATTTTTTCTTATTAAATCTAAAATTTAATTAATTTTGTTGGAAACTGAACCATTAAAAATGATATTTTTATTAAAAAAATTCCAAGCAGGACTGTTAAATGTGGAAATACAACACGAGATTTTATTCAGGTTGCTCAGTATTTAATGCGCATGTCAAAGGGTTTAACATTTCCGGACTTTGCATATTATACTGTAACGCTTATCCTCAAACTAATCGAGATGTCCTATCTAATAAACTGCGCATTTAATCTATTTATAGCAAAGCTTGCTATCATTCAGTTTTATCGTTGGAACAATTTAACGGCAGGTTGCCGTTATAGGTATTAACATATTATGTACACCGAGCTAAACGACCGTTATTAACCCTTGTCTCATAGGCTTGAAGCCTTACACGTATGGTTACAGTCCGCCGTTTTCTATCTTTACATTAACAACTTCTTTTGCGAGAGATTTGTGGTTGATGAAATTGCTATTTTTGTAACAAATATTTACCCCGAGGTCAGATATAATAATTTTAATATCTCTGATATGCATTTTAAAATTAATTCTACCATTATTTAGGATATAAAAACATGGATAAAAGCATGTGAGTATAAACAATTGATATATATATATATATATATATATATATATATATATATATATATATATATATATATATATATATATATATATATATATATATATATATATATATATATATATATATATATATATATAATATATATTATATATATATATATATATATACATATATATATATATATATATATATATAAATATATATATATATATATATTATATATATATATATATACATTATGATTTTCAGAACACATGAACACATTTTTATTGTTTTTTAATCATGTGCAATTAATAAATTTCTATTACTTTTATTAGACTTACTTTCCGATTAATTCTAATATTAGATAGTTTTTTTAAAATATGGCTAAAATTATGTGAGTAAAACTAGCGATTTACTAATCAGCAGTTTTTACTCATACTGAATAAAACTAGAGATTAAATTTAGGATTTATGAAACATTTATTTAAACAAAAGTCAATAGGAAATTTCTGAAATTAATTATTAAAAAAAAGCGAATTTCCATATACTCTTTTATATTAGTCCAATTATTAAATTTGAAACATGTCCAGTTATTAAATTTCCAAATTGCATTACATTTATTTTCTGATTAATTCTAAAATTGGATAGGGTTTAAAAATAAGGATAAAATTTATGTAAGTAAAACTAAGGATTTACTAATCACAAGTTTTTACTCACCTAAATACTGAATAAAACTACAGGTATTTAAAATCAGGATTTATAAAACATTTATTTAAACAAAAGTCAATAAGAAATTTCTGAAACATGTTATTCAAAATAAGCAAATTTCCATATACTCTTTCACATTAGTCCAGTTATTAAATTTCAATCTACTATTTCATTTACTTTCTGATTAATTCTAATATTAGATAAAGTTTAAAAATACGGATAAAAATTATGTGAGTAAAACTACTGATTTACTAATCACTAGCTTTTCTTACATTGTAGCGTACTCTAATAGAAAAAAGGATAGCATACGTACAGACTATTTATTTATAAGAAACACGATATTATTATGATGAACAGATGAAACATATGAATAATACAATAAAAAAAATGATAGACATATTCTAAAAAAAAAAATATTCATCTAATAAATCTAGATAAAAATATCGGTCAAAAATTTCTGGATATTCTCTTCTTATATAGTCGTCTAAAATGTGTCTCAAATCGGACAGCTGGTGGATGACGTGGTAAAGCAGTGCCAGTAATTGGTTGCCGAAACCTGGTGCAATCTATATTAATCAGCGTCCATAGACAATCTCTTGGAGAACAAAATAGTAAGGTATTGTTGTTTCCTTACAATGTAGAGGCCCTTCACTATGTAAAGAAGAGCTCACTTCAAGTGTCCACAATAGGCACGTTTGCTATTCTTCTAGGTTAGGCTGGTTTTTCTCACGGTTTTAGTTCAGTCTCTATCCGGAATTCAATGTAATGAGAATTCGTTACAACATAAATACTTAATAAACCTACTGATATTTAAAGTCAGAATTAATGAAAGATTTATTTAAACAAAAGTTAACTGTAAGAAATTTCTAAAATAAGTTATTCAAAATAATTATTTTAGCTTATTTTCATATAATCTTTAATATTAAAATTACTGGATATTCCTTCTGTAAATTCTACTCTAAACTAAATAATAAATTGAAAGAGATTTTGTAACTAAAATAAAAGGTAGATTATATGTAGAGGATAAACTTGATAATTACATTAGATTATACGTTGTTATAAATGATATTTAAAATAATTAGTGATAAAAAGGTAAAAATTCTGTGTTTTTCTGTATTTACATCTGCAAAAATTCTACTTTTGAAGGAGATCTAAAATAAATTCAAAGCTAGATGAAATTTAAGGGCTATATGTATAAAAATTACTTAATTTAAGAAATAATTTTAAATTTATTTATAAAACTATTTTAAACTATATTTTATTACTTTATTTTAGATCCCCATAAGGTGTTAACAATAGGGTGAAAATTTATGAAGCTTTTTATTCACACTATGAAGAAAATTAAGTTTTTAACTAATGTTGGCTTTTTAACTGATTGAGTAACTCAAAGGTAAAAAAACCTTTACGGTAAGAGGCTTTGGAAAGAAACATTGCTATTTCTTTATTGCGCAGAGCAGTAAGAGTGTTCAGGATATATAAACCTTTAAAAAATATCATTTTTTTTGCCTTATAATTTAAAACGTGTTAAACCGTTTTCATTCAAGCTGAACAAATTGTATAATTATATAATAGATACATTAACAGATACTTCATTATTTATGCTCTATCATATCTTCAGATAGTTAAACATCCTTGAAAAACATTCTCCTAAATAATTCTGAGTTAAAAGGAGAAATATTTAAAAAGTTTGATTGTAATTTCAATGAATTTTACAGTTCTTTTACATTAATATTACTGGATAGTTTTTCATCTGATCTCAAAATAGTATAAAATATGACAAATGATAGGTATTTTTTTCAAAGACAAGAACTTTAAGTACACTTATTAAAGAAGAATTTGGTCTTAATACTTGTCAATTATATATATATATATATATATATATATATATATATATATATATATACATATATATATATATATATATATATATATATATATATATATATATATATATATATATATATATATATATATATATATATATATATATATATACATATATATATATGTGTGTGTGTATACATAAGAGATATCTTACCATGCGACAATGTTTATACTAGTCTAATTTAATTCTTCAGTACTATTTTACAAGTATAATTAAGATGTCACAGTCTAATGTAATGATATTTTAACCTAAAATGTTACCATTTATTTACCATGTATTTAATTCTATCTAAAAATAATTTTCGGTTCATTCTTTTTTTTTCTAGTAATATTTAGCGATAATCCTTTGTTCTTTGTATCAGTGTGGGGAACCCGAAAACATCAAAATTAATAACTACTTCGACCAGTACTTCTTATATAACTCTTTATATAATTAATTCCGCTTCCTCCACGTCCTCAAGCTTCCATGATATGATTAACTATAAAAATATTTATTGTCTGGCTCGCACACCTATAAATTCACCCTAGAAGCCTTAGATATGATGATACAATAAACTTCACTTTTCTTTTTCAAATTTGTTTCATTTCTCATTCGGCTACATTTATAATTATGACTGCACCCAAGCAAATGTGGATACAGTTAACCTTTGTGATGGACTAAATTACACACACGTAAATATGTAATATATATGTAATATATTATATAATATATTTTATATGTAATATTATGTAATATATATAATTATTTCACTTTAATAATTCCTTAAAAAACCTTCCCTCTCCCATTCTAATTCCTTAAAATATAATTTCCCAGTCTCTAAATGTCTTAATCAAAGGAGTGTTCTCGGCTTAAAATTTTTCAATTCATTTTCTAATGTTTTCTGTCCAATAGATGTAAATTTTCTGTCCACTCAACACGTTTTCCTGCTGTCGCCAGCAAATGGCACGTATTTTCTCCTGATCTTAACATTAAAATTCGCTGACTAAATTTCTTGTCAATTCGGAAAATTCGATCGGTCTTCTCTCTTGGGTGCACATCCGTTCGGACAAAGTAGGTTTTTTTGTTTTTCTTTGGTCTTACTTTGACTAGTTAAGATGTCTTTTTTTAGCAGCTTTAAAATAAAGTATTAATTAGACTTGTGCCGTTCTCTTCAATGTGGGCCTACTGTATTGTCATTAGTGCTAACATATTAGGCTTCTTCTTTCCCACTAGGCTGGGCAAATATAAATAATAGGGGCTATAATTTTCAATGTGTCCACCAGTTACATAATTCCTTGATTAAACACACGCACACACACACACACACACACACACACACATATATATATATATATATATAATATATATATATATATATATATATATATATATATATATATATATATATATATATATATATATAGAGAGAGAGAGAGAGAGAGAGAGAAATGGGTAGATAAGATATATCATATTTTGAGCAGCAGCAAACCTTATTGTGAAAAGGTAAAGGGAAAATCTGTGTAAGAAATCGAATAGTATATTTTAAGTTATATATGAAAATTTATAAAAGATTTAAGTAGGAATTAAATTCTAAAATTTCACTGTGTTAAAAATAGTTTCATTAATATTATAAATGCGTGATCTGATGATTAATGTTAAAATATCAGCACGATATATTATTAAACTAATTAGATTACTTTTCATTTTGTTGATGTAGAAATGTTTTTCACGGTAGGATACAGATTACACGAAATATTTTTTTTTATAATTTTTATCTATGGATTTACGCACTTGTATCTACTTAAAAGCTTAAATGTCAGATCATCAATTTTTTTCTGCATTAGGTCCTTAGAACATGATAAAATCATTTTAGCTTCGTACTTGCGTATGGTTATAGTTTAGACAGGATTTTAAATGCGTAGCATGCCTGAAAGAAAATTGGTTAAACACATATTTTGGAGAAACATATCTAACTCTCAACCTTAAAAAATGATATACAAATGATAATTTTAATAATGCAGTATAAAAAAATTAATTCAACAATACTACCAAAATGTCATACGGTGATCACATCTGATTTTTATAGCAAATGATCGAGTTGCATGCAGTTACTTTAAAACATTTACCAATAGTATAAAGAATGGAGAATAAGAGAGAGTTTACCCGTCTATGTTTACTCTCTCTAAATACTTTTGGATACATCTGCATAAGAAAAGGTATCATGAATTGGAATTCCATTTGTTCTCAGTGAAATGAGTTGAGTTGAATTGTAAGAACTTTAATGTCCCTGAGCTAGCTCACTTGGGATACCTTGTGCCAAACAAATTCTTAAAACCGTTTTTTCGGTGAGAATCGTTTCTGTGAAATTTAGACTATTTTGATATTCAACAAGAAAATGGGACTTTAATATCAGTAAATACAATGTTATTGTTATACATACAATTTATTTTTGATATTTCACAAATCTATAATTGGTTAAAAATAAAATCGATCTTTAAATATAAAGGGATTAAATACTTAAAAAATGACAGAATTCTACCAAATGTATAAAATTCTTTTCTGTTTTTTAATAAAACTAAGTTATGCATATGCTTCATTATTAATATACATTATTTTAATTATTATTTTACTCTACTGAAAGTTTTTGATCATGCTATAATATACTGTACTATTACTATACTATAATATATTATGCTATACTATACTGTACTATTACTATACTATAATATATTATGCTATACTATACTGTACTATTACTATACTATAATATATTATGCTATACTATACTGTACTATTACTATACTATAATATATTATGCTACACTATACTGTACTGTTACTATACTATAACATATGCTATATTATACTATACTATATTATACTATAACATATTTTGCTATACTATACTATAATATACTAGACCATACTATACTATAACGTACTAGGCCATATTATACTATACTATATTATACTAGACTATACTATGCTATAAAATACTATGCTATACTATATTACACCATACTATGCCCTACCATACAATAGTATACTATGTTATTCTATGATATACCATGGTATGCAATGACATGCTATGTTCTGCTATGTTTTGTTAAGTTATGCTAAAATATAGTTTACTAAATATTTAAAAAATAGCTTTCAATTTGTCAATATTCCTATTAAATAAGAAATTTCGAAATGTTTAACATCTATTACTTTTATGTATTTCTTAGTCAGATTATTGGAAGATGTTTATTACTTTTCTTTCCAAAATACTGGGTATGAAAAAACAGTTCCTAAAATATTTTATAATTTGCTAAAAAAAACGTAATAAACGTAAGTGAAAAACGACGTTTAGGTTTGTATGCCTACAAATTCTAAAGATGAAATAAAAAATTAAAAGCAATTTGTTTGTATGCTTTGCAATACATTCAATTTTTCTCAAATAAGCTATCTTTTAAATCTTAAATAATTTTTAGAATTCTAACAGATTGCTAATAGAGTCTTATAATTTAGAGTCTTATATGTTTCATGCAATAAGAATATTTATTCCCACTATAAAAATATCGTTAACATTAAATTGTCAAAAACTAAGATTCAAAGTTTCTTGTAACCTTAAAGAAAGAAATTAATCGAATTTTTATTACAAATAATCAAGTTATCTAGATTTGTTTTAATGGGTTTCATGGAATTTTTGTATCTGAATATATTTTTCCATTTTTTTTCTGATCATATTAAAAATTTTTTTTAAATTTCCAGTAGATTGCGAGATATAGGTAAAACGATATTTAGATATACGGCTTGTTTATGTTCTGGAATCTGATGTAACCTGCATAAAATTTGCTGAAAAATAAGTTGACCTTCAAAATTTACAAATCAGACAGGCTAAAAGAAGTAAAAAAAATAAAAATGAAACTTGGTTTTAGCTTAGAGTACTTCTTGTGTATCAGGAGAATTTTAAGGAAATGAAGTTTGTTATATTATATATGTGTCACTCTTTCATTATTTTAATTTTAAGGGCTTTTTTCTCAAAACCATAACTTTCACCAATATCCGTGAAATTAAAAAAAATCTATTCAATATATTTGTTTGAAATTTTCTACGTTTAAATATATATTTATTATCTATGAAATTAAAAAAATCTGTTGAGGAAATTTTCATATTTTTAAATTTTTTTAATTAAAAGGAAATTAAAAATTAAATATTAATTTTTTTTAAATTTTGTATTATTTTTAAAAATAGTTATTGAAATTAATTAGTTCATTCCATAGAGCCTAAATTTCTAATTCATTTAATATAAAATTAATATTTGTAAGTTAATCAGAACTTAAAATATTTTATGGATAGCAAATGATGTCTAAATAATTTCATAAATTTTATCCTGTTAAAAATATTATATACAATATATATGTCAATATATATATATATATATATATATATATATATATATATATATATATATATATATATATATATATATATATATAATATATATATATATATATATATATATATATATATATATATATATATATATATATTATATACCTGTTAAATATGTCATATAATAATTATATTTTATCTTTATTCTAAAATAAAAATAACTATTGATTGAAAATGTAAAATTTGAAAGTGTTATTAAAAGCTCGTAATTTTTTTAATTGTAATAATATTATATTAAGTTATTTGTAGTAAAAATAAGAACACATTTACGCTGCTATTTAGCATTTTAAAAACCTTGAAATCCAATAAAATTTTTATCAATAGCGTAAACCAAAATAAGAAATAGTTTATACTCTTATAAACTAAGGTATTTAAAATACTGTTGGATATATCTACATGAGAAAAGGCATCAGAAAATGGAATTCAATTCGTTATCTGTGAGATTAAAGCATTTCGAGTAGAGCGATATTCGCTTCAATGAGACGAAATAAGCCCGATGTAAATGAGGCGTTTAAGGTTTTCAGAGTGAAGTGACGTGTAATTGAAATGGGACTGTGTAGTTTAGCCTTCGAAGGGAAACAGGGAATGGATGGTAGAATATCGCTTAAAGTGAAATGATGAAAAATGTCCTCTTACGATATAAAATTCTGAGACTAGAAAGAATTGAAGGGAAAACATTTTAATACTAAATTGAATTTAAAATTAATTTAGTTAAAAGGAACCGAGATATTTTCAACAACTTATATTATGGACCTGTAAAACCGTATTATTAATTAAAAATATTTAAATTCATTAGTTAAAAAATTACGCCTTTTGACAGAACGGTTTTAATATTTTATTATGTTTGAAAGTGATTCATTTTTTTATTTAACATTAGGCATCCATTACGTAATTACTATAAATAACTTTCTAATTTAAAATGATTTGTAGATAAGCTGAAAGAACTCAAAATGGAAAATTGTGATCTATAAAATATTATTAATGTTACAAAAAATCTTCTATCATATTCATATAAAATACACACCTTAACAATGTTTTATATTTGAAACTTCTATGCAATGTGTAAGTCTAGAGACGTTTGGATAGAGCTTGAAACAGGTTTGATACCTGAGCAAGGTTGACCCATCCTTTCATTCATTCAGTAGTTAGACAGAGGACCAATCATGCTCTGGAACTAAACACCAAGGGTTCTGCGTAAGGTTGACTACCTAACCGGGACATATTCCAGTATTCCAGGGCCCTTGGTCTAAAAAACAGAGATTGACACTATAGGGCCCAAGCCCTCAATTCAGGCTGTAACGCCGAAGATTTCAGTTTTATTTTAATGTCTGCAATGGAATTCATGCAATGGAATTACAATAAGGAGTTTTCTAATATAAAATTGTGTAAATACATAAAATCTCTAGATACTTCCAACAGTGTGGAATATAGAAATCTATGATCTACAAAATATTATTAATTATGTAAAATAAAATTATGTAACTCTCAAATTATGTTGTAGTGCCCAAGCCCTCAATTCGGGCTGTAACGCCGAAGATTTCAGTTTTATTTTAATGTCTGCAATGAAATTCATGCAATGGAATTACAATAAGGATTTTTCTAATATAAAATTGTGTAAATACATAAAATCTCTAGATACTTTCAACAGTGTGGAATATGGAAATCTATGATCTACAAAATATTATTAATTATGTAAAATAAAATTATGTAACTCTGAAATTAAGCTGTAGGTCTCAAGCCCTCAATTCAGGATGTAACGCCGAAAATTTTAGTTTTATTTTAATGTCTGCAATGCAATTCATGCAATTACATCAAGAATTACAATAAGAATTTTTCTAATATAAAATTGTGTAAATACATAAAATCTCGAAATACTTCCAACAAGGTGGAATATGGAAATCTATGATTTACAAAGTATTATTAATTATGTAAAATAAGGTTATGTAATTCTCAAATTACGCTGTAGGGCCCAAGCCCTCAATTCGGGCTGTAACGCCGAAGATTTTAGTTTTATTTTAATGTCTGCAATGTAATTCATGCAATGGAATTACAATAAGGATTTTTCTAATATAAAATTGTGTAAATACATAAAATCTCTAGATACTTTCAACAGTGTGGAATATGGAAATCTATGTTCTAAAAACATTATTAATTATGTAAAATAAAATTATGTAACTCTGAAATTACGCTTGGAGACAAAACCTGATTTTATAAAGGTAATACAGTTAAAACTTTTCATTTATTTCAGTATTTTATTAAATACAAGAAATCTAATAAATAATTAATACAATCAGTTTATATAATCATTTATATGTATGCTTACATTTATTCTGTAAGAAAATCATTAATATTTATTTCAAATAAAGAAAAACATGTACATATTTTCATAGTGTAAATTTTATTTCATTATCATGATTAAAACAGAAAACAATTGATTATTTAAATTACAGAATTTTACTTTTTTCCTTAAACTAATTTTAATTTTGTTTCAAAATCAAGATAATAATTAAGATATATTTAAAAACTAATAAAATAACATAAAATTATGTTAGTAATATTATGTTAGGAATATATTTTCCTTCTGTAGATAAATGACATTTATTTCATAAAATTTATGGTGTTTATAAATAGTGGAATAATACAGATGGTTATCATATAGTTACGGAAGCTTTAAGACATATAACCGTAACCCATATTAAATATTATTTCACAAAGCTAATCGTCTTATACAAATTAGCAATTTACCGATACATTTTTCAATTATAAAAATAATGTTTATAAGTTATGACTTTTTTATTACATAACTTCATCTATTATATATAGGTACTTATATTACACAATTTATATAGCTATAAATACATACAACAGTTTCTTATCTGTTTTATAAATTTAACAAGAAACTAAAAGAAAACCTTTAGTCTCAATATGCGTAGTACAAGAATAATACAAGGATATGTTTGCAAATAAAATATTGTAATTGAATATAATGGTTTTTATATCTAAAACATTCTGGAGTATTGAATGAGGGAATAAAAACTTCTAAATTTCTAGTAATTCCCCTCTTATATTACAACCTATAATTGAAAATAACATCCCAAAAACTAATAAAATTATAAAAGTTAAATTTAAAAATTCAGTTTCTTACCAGTTTAATTTTTTAATTTACAGATTTAGATACTTTTAAAATTTTAGTTTGTATAGTAAAACAGATATGTTAGTAGAATTTGATGTAGAAGGTACTATGTCTAAGTATAAACCAATATTTATTAGCTTTAATGATAATGAATTTCTAAAATTAATAGAGGACAATTGAACAGTGGTCAACAAATGAAAATGCTGAAATACATACTCAAAAACTTAAGAAAGATATGAGTAAATCAAATCCCCTTAAATTACATTCTCTGTTTGAATAATTTTGTAAAGGAATGGGTTATTACAGTGAGACAGAAAATCGAACACTTTCATCTAACATAAAGATTAAAATTGTTAAAATGTCAGTATTACGAATGTGTTCGAATTGAGAAAGCCATATGTAAGTGAAGGGTTAGAGTTATGACTACTTGTTGCACAGGATCATGTTACCACACGAGTTTCAATAATTGAATTTTTAGCAAATATGAATTTAAGTTATAGTTTATCTGTGGCTTTATAAAAATAAATCACACTTCTGAGAGAGGTAATACTAGAAAAAATAAATTTCTCGTTTACTTAGAACTCGATTTAATCGTCACTTGATTTAATTCACTTTTATTCATTTAGAAAAAAAAAATGAAATTCCCAAATGAGATTTTACCCTAAGAAATGTTGATTAGTGTCAAGCGGTGAGTATGCTAAGAGAAACTAGGTATGTAACACTTCATCTGTACCTTTATAGAGAAAAAGCACACTTCTGAGAGAGGTAATACCAGAAAAAATACTTTTCTGGTTTATTAAGAACATAATTTAATCGTCACTTGATTTAATTCATTTAGAATAAAAGCAAAGGTAAACATAGTTTATAGGCTTATATATAAATATATATAATTGAAAGTTTGAAGTAATCACAATTATTGCAGTTGTGTAGGTTACATCACAGAAATAAAACTGAGATTTTGAGACCACGATTAAAGCACGATTTCAATTCTCTGTCCTTACAATATGCAACTGGACATCATACAATAGCTCCCAAATGTGATTTTACCTTGGGAAACGTTGATTATTGTTAAGAAATGAGTATACAACGAGAAACTAATTATATAACACATATACACATGAAATACTTTCTTGTGTGGAATTTCTGGCTTGATGACGTAGTGCTTGTCAATGGTTTCATAGAATTGTGAAAATATAAAGCAACATCGCCAAATGACAGACGCAGAAAAAGGTAGATTATGTGTTGATTCGATTTAAAACTAATAAGTAAATTAAAATTATAATAATTTTTAATGAAAATAAATCATCTTCATTTTGCTCAAGATAGACATATTTTTATGTAGATATATTCCTTTTCATGATCTATTAAATAACTTGGAACTTATATAATTATACATTACTGAAACTAATTTCTACATTTATCCCAAACGCTAGTTTGTCCTAACATCTCTAAATAGGAGAAAATCATTTTGATCGTTCAAAAGTTTGTTTCCTGGCAGATATTAATTATTATACCTATGATTTCAATTAAGGGAATGCTTTCAGGTCTTTCATGTTATATCATATTTAATTTTATCAGAATCAGCGAATTCTGATTGAATTCAAGGAAATAATGATATTTTAATGAGTTGACATTTTCGTCGCAACTGAAAATATTCATTTTGCCATTTCAATTTATTTCAGAAACAAATGTTTATTCTGTAAATTCTAAGTTGTTAATAGATTTTACGAATATTATATTTAAGGTATCGGTTAAATATTGGTGAAAATCAACTTGTTATAGGATGAAACTGAAAGATAAATACATGGAAGAAATCATTAAAAATAATACAAGTGATGATATATCAATTTCGAGAAATTATGAAATTCAATATTTCATTAACGTATATTATGACTATTTTCAGTTTCATATTTTAATACTTAAGTATTAAGCATAACTTTTGCAATTATAATTTATATGTTTCGTAAATGTTTTAAGTTAGATTCACTTTTTTGCTATGCGAGTGGAAATGTATAACTTACTAATTCATTTTACTCGTAAAATTAATATAACTAATTTTAATCTCAAAATAATTCATTATTTAAATTTATTGCTAGTTTATTTAGAAGTTTTTTTAATGTTTAAGATGCGATTAATTTTCAGAGTAATCATTAAAAATAATACAAGTGATGGTATATCATTTTCGAGAAATTATGAAATTCCAATATTTCATTTATGTATATGTATATTTTCAATTTCATATTTTCATACTTAATTATTAATCATAACTTTTGCAATTATAATTCATATGTTTCATAAATGTTTTAAGTTAGATTCACATTTTTGCTATGCGTGTGGAAATGTATAACTTACTAATTCATTTTACTCGTAAAATTAATATAACTAATTTTAATCTCAAAATAATTCATTATTTAAATTTATTGCTAGTTTATTTAGAAGTTTTTTTTAATGTTTAAGATGCGATTAATTTTCAGAGAAATCATTAAAAATAATACAAGTGATGGTATATCATTTTCGAGAAATTATGAAATTCCAATATTTCATTTATGTATATGTATATTTTCAATTTCATATTTTCATACTTAATTATTAATCATAACTTTTGCAGTTATAATTCATATGTGTCGTAAATGTTTTAAGTTAGATTCACATTTTTGCTATGCGTGTGGAAATGTATAACTTACTAATTCATTTTACTCGTAAAATTAATATAACTAATTTTATTCTCAAAATAATTCCTTTTTTTAATTTATTGATAGTTTATTTAGAAGTTTTTTTAATGTTTCAGATGCGATTAATTTTCAGAGAAGTCATTAAAAATAATACAAGTGATTATATATTATTTTCGAGAAATTATGAAATTCCAATATTTCACTAACGTATATGTCTATTTTCAGTTTCATATTTTCATACTTAAGTATTAATCATAACTTTTGCAATTATAATTTATATGTTTCGTAAATGTTTTAAGTTAGATTCACATTTTTGCTATGCGTGTGGAAATGTATAACTTACTAATTCATTTTACTCGTAAAATTAATATAACTAATTTTATTCTCAAAATAATTCATTTTTAAAATTTATTGATAGTTTATCAAAAAGTTTTATTTTTAATGTTTGTTTAAAATGGGATTAATTTTCAGAGAAAAAATTTCCAATTTCAAATTTCAGAAGATTTGTTCACACATTAATAGTTATATTCGAGTTCTTTTTCATATTTTGGTAAAGAAAATGCTTTAAGTTGATATCTTTTCAGAGTTTGTCAAAATTTAAAGTACTAAAGTTTAGTTGATTCATAGTCATTTCTTCTGAACAGGAAAATGCTTTCAAATATTTTCTCATAATTTAAAACGATGATTTAAAACTTTAAGAAGATCACAGAGAAATACGTATTTTTCCTTTGATATTGAGGATGGAAACTCAGTTTTAAACAACTTTGGTAGGTTCTTAAAAGAAATTTTTGATATTATATGACTGCAGCAGAGTGATAACGAAATCTATAAAACAACGTTGTCCCAATTTTTAGATTAATTTATCTTATTCAAACATTTAAACACATGAAGGATGATTCATGAAAGTAAAAATAAATTATTGATTTACTTAAAAAACAAACAAATAAATTAAATTTAAAAAAATGTAATGAAATAATAGACAGTTAATTACTATAAAAAATCTAAATTATTTTACATTTCTAGAGCCTATATTATTTTTTATCTTTCCTTTGCTATTATTTGGACATCCATCCGAGGTCGATATAAACATCTAAAAGTGTGTAAAAATATTCTTGTATATAAATATAATTCATATAAATCTAAAAAGATAATATCCTAATTTAGTTTGTTAAAGCATTTTGCATCGTTTCAGAAATTGAGTATCATGGTTATATTCTTTTCATTACTTGTACATATG
>CM063501.1:149901515-149959015 GCA_032207245.1 Pardosa pseudoannulata
TCGGGATAAAATTAATGTTCTTAGTTCTTGACTTTGAAACTATATTACAATGGTAAATACTGACGAATTACACAGCTAATTCATTTGATAAAAGAACAAATATATCAGAATAAATATTGATCTTATTTCGCTTGATTGGATTTGCTTTTGAATACTGTAAAGAATTTTACTTTTGGGCCTGACAAAACTAGCGGGAAATAAGGCTTGAACTTTCCGTGTAGATAAATTATGTTAGCAAAAGCCATTACAATTATGTTTTAGTAAAGTCAAAGAAACATAAAGTTAAGTGAATTGAAAAATGACCTACTGACGTCAGTGAGTTGGTTTTGTCTTCCGACTAAAGACGTAACTGAATTGTGTACAATAATTGCTTTTAGTTTGTGTGATTTTTTTTAATTCACTTTTATCCTTTATAATAAAACTACTTTTAGCTTGTGTAATCTGTAAGCTCTACGAAAATCACTATTATCAAAAAATGTATGTGGAGTAATAAAGAGAACAGAGTCTTTCCAAAGTCCACATTCTTTATGAAGCTTTGGACTGGTCAATTTAGATTTTTTCTATTCCATGTAACGAATATGAAATATTACTACCGAAGAACGTTTTGTCCTAAAATTTTCATTAAAAAAAAACTTTACCACTTTAAATGAATTGAAATAATGAATACGTGAAGCTAAGATTGCCAAATGGAATTTCATTTGGCAAATGGGAATTTTACTGTAAAGAATTTTACTTTAAGTGGCAGGAGCACATGCCAGCGGCATGTGCTCCTGCTATCGGCAATAATAAATAAGTTTGCAATATTAAATATGTTTCTGTACACCCAGAGAATATGCAGGTTAAATATATTAGTCTATATATATCATCTCCGTGGGAGGTAGTTAAGATGTAGTGAATCAGGACCAAAATTCCCCATTTAACATCCCATTTGACAGCCACATTGCTTCATGGCATCTCAGACTTCTTACAATAGGTGGGTTAATCACCCCGTTGGGAATTATCAGAGCTATAAACTTTGTCAAGGGATAAAACAGATCTTCTTTTACTTTTATATTCTTTTTAAAAGAGTATGATAGTTAAATGCTTACTTGTGTGTCCAGATATAAATATATTTCAATTATAACAAGTAGTTCAAATTTAACTATGTATTTCATTGACATCAAAATGTGATACTACCACAAACCAAAAAACATTTACTTTCTATCACATGATAAAGTTAATTTAAAGAAATATCTTCACAAAACCATTCCTTGGTTAGGATATTTTTATCATACAGTAATATGAGTTACTTAAATAAATATAAAATACACATAGATTACGATGCACTTTGACAAATCGCTATCATATTGAAGTTGCCCCTAGAGCTCAATGTTTCGTCATTAAAGGTTTAGTTGCATTTCCCCTGACACACACGTTCACGTATACCCCTACGATGAAGAAACTGTTTCTGGAATGAAGATTAATTAATTTGTTTCTAGGTAAAAATTAAATTAATAATCTTACTAAACGAAGTAAATAAGACAATTAATATTGTCATAAGCATTACGAAGAATTTTATTTCCATGCATAAGTAATAGCATCTTACTCATTAGTGCTCTATCACGTTACTTTCACAGTGAATGGATTAAGAAAATTCTTTCTTTCTTTCTAGGTCAAAATGTGTCATTTATTACATTACCTTCCAAGTAGACAACCGCATGTCAAAATTAATATTTAAGCTTTTAAAGACCAAGGTGTGTATCCGTATCTATTATCCTTCATTTTGCATCTCAGCTCTTTTCTAAGTTTAATATGTGACGTTAAATCTCAAAATTTTAAACATTAAGCCTTTATTTAGTTTTACCTTTCAAGGATTCAAATCGTAGTTTGTTAACCAGGAATTGAACTAATGTTATTTTATAAAATTTTGAAGGCACTAAAATCTAATCCAAAAGAATTTAGTACTAAAATTGTTCAAAAGCGTTTTTTAAAGTACGTAAAATATCATTGTATAGTATTTACCATAAAGTGACGAATTAACTTTCAAATCCTTAAACATTCTTTATTCAAAATTTAGTCTACCTGATAGTTATTTATTTTTTTACCATATACCCCAAATTACATAAAAATGTTTCAAAAACTCAAATTTTAACCTTATATATCCTGAATTAATTTACCATTAACTTTCTTACTGCATTTTTACATCATTAGATAAATTTTAATGGAGAATAATCATAGAAAAAAGAAAATTAATTTTTACTGTATTTTAGTAGTTAATTTCGCAACTGGTACTTTGTAGTACCAACATATATTTTTGAAAATAAAACTTTAAATTATGAATAAAACAAATGAAATGCTTACCTGCGAAGTATAGAAGTCTCTAAAAACTAATAGTACGAAATAACTGGTAACAAACCAATAAAATGACTCAGTTGAACAACACGTGTATTAACTCCAACACAAAATGACCTTCCAATGCAGCACGCTAATTATAAAATTCCCACAATGTGAATAAAACAGATTCCTGACTGGTGCTGTCATTTGTTTTCTGCTGTAAATACTGCATCGTTCATGTCCTTGTGAGTATCATCAGGAAAAAACGGCTATATTAGTAGTATATAGGTGTTTGATTGAAGCGGTACTTATAAGTACCGTCAAGCTAAAAACGGTTAATTAGTAAAAAGTTATATCTAATCCAGCAGTGTTTCACTTTTAGGAGTGAATGAAAAATGATATTACTCAAAATAAAACTATCGTAAATTACATGAAATCTAAATATATATGTAAACATGTGAAGTTTGGTTCACGTGTTATTCACAAGCTTACATTAATTATAACAAAATAATCTTAGAAAAATAGTAATACATATGTATTTAAGATCTTTCACTTTTCAAAAACTATGAATTAAAAATTCGAAATATTTATTATCATTATTAATTTGATTTTTCATCATTATTAATTTGAACTTATGTATAAAATCATGAAAAATGTTTGATAGAATTTAATAAATTATTCGCTCTTATGCTCCCGAATATAATGTAATAACATGAGTAAATATGATTGTTTTACATAGTTGTCTTTAATTCTAAGAAGTTTTAACATTATAAATATTTTTGAGAAAGTATCAATACTATTAATACATCAATTATATTTTATATGCAAAAATTCAAGTATAATATTTCTTTAATTAAAATGTGAGATGAAATCAAAATGTATCATTTCTTTTTACTTCAATGCTTTTTTAGCTTTTTTACTTGCAAAATATGCATTTTTAACATTGCGATTTAACTAAAAATCGAAATACAGTTAAAATAAACATATAAACGGCTATATTATTAATATATAGGTGTTTGATTGAAGCGGTACTTATAAGTACCGTCAAGATAAAAACGGTTAATTAGTAAAAAGTTTTATCAAATCTAGCATCATTTCGCTTTTAGGAGTGAATGAAAAATGATATTACTGCAAAATTAAACTATCGTAAATTACATGAAATCTAAATATATATGTAAAAATTTCAAGTTTGGTTCACGTGTTATTCACAAGCTTACATTAATTATAAAAAAAATAATCTTAGAAAAACAGTAATACATATGTATTTAAGTTTTTTGATTTTTCTTAAAACTATGAATAAAAAATTCAAAATATTTCTTAGATTTTTCATCATTATTAATTTGAACTTATACATAAAAACATGAAAAATGTGTGATAGAATTAAATAAATTTTTTGCTCTTATGTTCCAGAATATAATTTAATAGCATGATTAGTATATATGACTGTTTTACATAGTTGTCTTTCATTCTAAGAAGTTTTAACAACAGAAAAAGTTTTGTTAAATTTTCAATACTATTAGTACATCAATTATATTTTATATGCAAAAAAGAAAGTGCAATAATATTTCTTTAGTTAAAATGTGAGATGAAATCAAAATATATTCTGCCTTTTTAGTTCAATGCCGTTTTATCTTTTTTACGTGCAAAAGCTGCATTTTTAACATTGTTGTTGTGGTGTAGTACATTGCATTGTCATTTCGAAGACATTGATAACCCCAAGTTGCTTTACATTACTTTTAATTATAGTATAGTACTATTGTTCTATATTACAATGTTCTAAATTAGAAGAAACGACAAGAAAATATGCAATATATATATATATATATATATATATATATATATATATATATATATATATATATATATATATATATATATATATATATATATAATATATATATATATATATATTATATATATATATATATATATATATATATATATATATATATATATATATATATATATATATATATATATATTATATATATATATATATATATATATACATATATATATATATATATATATATATATATATATATATATATATATATATATATATATATATATATATATATATATATATATATATATATATATATATATATATATATATATACATATATATATACATATATATATACATATATATATACATATATATACATATATATATATATATATATATATATATATATATATATATATATATATATATATATATATATATATATATATATATATATATATATATATATATATATATATATATATATATATATATATATATATATATATATATATATATATATATATATATATATATATATAAATTAAAAATAAAAGGAGTACTCCACGTGCTACGCCTAAAAAAAAATTTCCAATGTCCAAGAGAACGCTGCATTCTTTACCTTCCTTCTTTCGACTCAGGCATCCCTACATTTTTCCATTATCCTGTTCGTTGTTCCATTGTCCTTTTTACAATGAGTACTTTTCCGGCTCTGCCCAGAAGGACCGGGACTCCAAGGATGGTCCTGAATCGCATCCTGGAGACCAATCACAATTCTCCAAAACTTGGTGAAGTTTAAGTGCATTTATTTTCTCTGACCGCACGACACGCTTCCCGGAGTTGCGAAAAAAACTTAAGCATTCAACCCACAACGTGTGAGTGCGGCGAGCAAATCAGTTTCGCAAACCTAAACATAGCTGCACTCTCACACTATGTTGTGGTGTAGTATATTGCATTGTCATTTCGATGACATTGATAACCCCAAGTTGCATTACATTGCTTTTAATTATAGTATAGTACCACTGTTCTATATTACAATGTTCTAAATTAGAAGAAACGACAAGAAAATATGCAATATATATATATATATAAAATATATGTTATATATATTTATATATATAATATATATATATATATATATATATATATATATATAAATTAAAAAGTAAAATATATCTACGCCTAAAAAATTGCCAATGTCCAAGAGAATGCATTCTTTACCTTCGTTCTTTCGACTCAGGCAACCCTACATTTTTTTTCCATTATCCTGTTCGTTGTTCCATTGTCCTTTTTACAATGAGTCCTTTTCCGGCTTTGCTCAGAAGGACCGGGACTCCAAGGATGGTCCTGAATCGCATCCTGGAGACCAATCACAATTCTCCAAAACTTGGTGAAGTTTAAGTGCATTTATTTTCTCTGACCGCACCACACGCTTCCCGGAGTTGCGAAAAAAACTTAAGCATTCAACCCACAACGTGTGAGTGCGGCGAGCAAATCAGTTTCGCAAACCTAAATATAGCTGCACTCTCACAATTGTGATCTTATTGAATATCGAAATTCAGTGAAAATAAACATAACTTAAATGAAATAATTATTTACAATGTCATCTTAAATTTAAAAATTGAATGATTCAACAACATATAAAGGTAAAATATATGTTGTGGGAACTAAGGTTTTTATAAAATTCTAGTTAATATTAGTAAATATTAGTAAATATTAGTAATTAAAATGTGGATGTGTTTTTCTTTTATAATGCTCATCGTGTGAAAGTTTTTTTTTAAAAATAAGAATTATGCTTTATTCTGAGACATAAAAGGAATACTACAAATAAATATGGTCACTTTATATATGAAAAGAATACTCATGATGGAGTTTTTGTAAATGGCGTGCACATAGATTTGTTATTTTGCTGATAAATCGTGGCAACTGTTCTATTTTCAGGTCTGAAATTACTGAAATCTATAAGGGTCTTCAATCTATCGACACGTCACGTTTACTAAACTTGTTTTTAAGGGACATTTGGATTTTAACGGACAGTCTTGCCTCTATACAGCAGCTTTATCATTGTATGAAAGCTCGGGCACAGATAGCTGGACTATTTTATATCTTATTGTGAGAGTGCGGCTATCTGCAAAACATGCTGTACACTTTCAGAGGATATCCTCCATGGAGGAAATGGAAACAAGATAGCCGAAAATTTAGTTTAGACAGTCTTAGCTGACATACTTCAAGATGTTACTAACCTACAATGAAATCTTATCTATCAAATAGATGGAGACGCATACAATTTACAGGGTCTTACCTGTAGTACACTCTTATAATTTTGGTAAAAGTCTTGGTTGGTGTCAATGGGTGGTTATTTTTAGGAAGCAGCCAAAGGCTTTCTTTCTCTTTTTGTGTGGACATACCAAATCCTTCACTTTCAAGCATTTCTTTACTGTTCTTGGGGAAATGCAAACCAAGCTTCTCCAATCATATTCTTAGCTGTTTAAATTTTCCTAAAATTGAGAATTTTAGGGATCTGCTTTTATTTTTGGAGGAAATGGAAACAAGAATGCCGATAAGTTAGTTTAGACAGTCTTAGCTGACATACTTCAAGATGTTCCTAACTTACAATGAAATCTTATCTATCAAATATATAGAGACGCATACAATTTACAGGGTCTTACATGTAGTACACTCTTGTACTTTGGTAAAAGTCTGGGTTGGTGTCAATGGGTGGTTATTTTTAGGAAGCAGCCAAAGGCTTTCTTTCTCTTTTCGAGTGGACATACCAAATCCTTCACTTTCAAGCATTTGCTTACTGTTCTTGGGGAAACGCAGACCAAACTTCCCCAATCATATTCTTAGCTGTTTAAATTTCCCTATAATTGATATTTTTAGGGATCTGCTTTTATTTTTGGACTTTTTTGAGATTTTTGGTTACATGAATTGGTATAGATCCACTATACTACCTGAGATTATTAAGAATAGCAACAGAAACGCGCATGGAGAATTTTTGATGATGATCCTTTTGAAACAATTTATTAATAACCTGTAGAATAGGTATTATTTTGCACAAAATATCAACCTATTTTTCATAAATGTAAATTTCATCACTCATTACAGTTTCAGATAAATTGATTTAGAATAAAGGAAATTAAGTTTGTTCATCCATTGATCACTTATGAAAATTTCCATACTTATTTTTTCGTCTAGCTTTGTGACTGTATTTGTCGTTATTGATATTATTAGTATTTGTATTAGTATTTGTATTGATATTTGTATTAGTATTTGTATTAGTATTTGTATTGATATTTGTATTAGTATTTGTATTAGTATTTGTATTGATATTTGTATTAGTATTTGTATTAGTATTTGTATTGATATTTGTATTAGTACTTGTATCAGTATTTGTATTGATATTATTAGTATTGGTAAAAAAACGTTATTGATATTATTAGTATTATATGAAGCTTGCATTTTTTATAATGCAGTACTGTTGACTGTATAAATTAAAGCTACCAAGTTTCCTTATTGTTTTGCTTGTTTTCCTTAATATCTAATTTTATTATTAAAACCATGTATTCTTACATATTATATATTACTGGTTTACTTCTGTCAACAGATATTGATCAGCATATTATATCGTTTTTAAATTAGTATTTTAAAATATGTGAACTAATTATGACTTAATTTGTATTTTGTCTAATTTTCGCATTTTTTAGTAAGTTGTAGTTGAGTATTTGAAGTATTTTAATATTGGAACACTGATTACCTCAAAAGTTTATATGTTAAAAGTGTTTTTTAATCAAAAACTCTCAAGTGTTATTGAAATATTTCTATTAAAATTCAATTTAAAATGTTAAATAATAATGCTAAATATGATATATCTTATCAAAAATATTCCATATTTCTTTTAAAATATACAAGCGGATTATTTGAATTAAAGCAGTATCAAATTCAAATTTATACTTATTGTTTAATAATAATATATTTGAGCCATAAGTGCATTAATTCTGTAATTATAGTTTAATGACACAAAATAACTAACTATAACATTAACCTAAACCCATACTTTTATTTTCCAAACAACAGACGTAATCAATGCAATTCCCAGTGTAATCCTCGTTTAATCGATTGTTAAAGGTCTTAACAGTGAATATTTACTGTTGATTGACTTTCAAATGTCTGTGAATCTCATCCAACCTGTGATCAGAGAGCCATGAAACAAACGAAATATCTAAAAGCTCCGCTCGATAAAATTTCAATGTTTCTAAAGGACTACTGGTCTATTATAATACAGATGACTATCATTAATTCCTTATCCCTCAAATAAATTGTCATTTAAAGTAAGCCATTAAGGTCTTAATAATTTTTGAATCGGAAAGTGATCACAGTAGCTTAATTTACTAAATCTTTTTATTGCTGTTAAATGGAGTATTTTTAACGCATCATTTACAGCATGAGAATTAGCTAAAAGCTTTTTATAATCTATATTATCCTGAGCATTTTTGCCTTTGAGTGGAGATTTCATTTCCCGATCAACATAAATTTTTAGATACAAAAAGTTTATGCTTCTTAATTTACGTAAATAATTTACGTTATATAAGATATACATTTTGGTTGCAGTATTGCAATAAATATATTTTAATAAAGATCTAATTAAGCTGGGACCTTTGAATTATAATCGATTCCTGGCAGCTGAAAACACTAATCCCTGTTGTTTTATTTAAACCATTATACTCTGGTACATTGTACAGTGCAGTATTCTGTTATCATATGCACCAGTGGGGACAAACTTTCAAAGTATGTTAATTGATCTTTTACTTCGTATACTAAATATACATTATACATAGACGCTGGTCTTCTGTCTTATTTCTCAGTTTGCGTGTACATATCCCTAAGTTCATTGCCATTGATAATGTAAATCATTCGTAGGTTCAAAACAGCTGTCTGCGTTTAATAATGTATTGTGTATTATTCAATTTGGCTTTGCATTTATTGCTTTATTCTAGTACGAAAGATTTAACTTTTAGAAACAAAGAACTAATTGAGTTTAACGAAAGTTTGTTTTTCATAAAAATGAAGCTTAGAGAAATTTTGATAAAAATTGCTTATGGAATATAATATTATTTATTTCTCTTTTGTTTGTTTTCATAAATTTAAGTTTTATATAACGATTTCAAAATTTACTAGACAGTCACTTGTGAGTAATTATTTTTTATAGCATTAAAGGGAAATACAGTGTAAGTAAGGGACAAATAGAGTAAAAACGTACGTAGACAGCTTTTTAGTTGCTTAGAGAAATCAACACTCTCAATAACAGGGAAATCTGATTCATTTTGCATTTGAACTTTCACAACGTTCCTGAGTGAATATTGCTTCTCGAAGAAATAATACAAACTGAGTAATTTATCTCTTTTTGTGCCACACTGGCTTTAATATTTATGCTATATTCCGGCATAAAGTTTTTTTTCTACTAAGTAATATTAAATTTACAAGACATTTACCGGTGTGTAATTACTATTTATAGTATAAAATGTAATGCCAATATAAGTAAGTGAGAAAAGACTCACAATTTTTTTACTGCTCTGAGCAAGCAACAGAAATTGGCCAGCATATTATATCATTTTTAAATTAGTATTTTAAAATACGTGATAAATAAGAAGTATTGAGTCTTTTTGTATTTTGAATTTCTCAATGTTACTTCGATTGAGCAGCATTAAGATTATTGCTTCCTAGAAGCAATGACACAAGCTTACTACAATATCTCTCTATTTATGCTTTACTTAAATTAGTTTTACATTTTCTGTTATATACCGACATAAAGGTTTTATTTCCTCTTAATACTTGGATTTATTATCTTTAATTTAAACAGAAAAGCTGATAGAACTGAATTTGCTTTTTTAGTAATATACTAAGCCATTAGCATATATGATATTTGACGTAAATAAACACCGAAATCATCTGATGATTAACGTTATACTTACAAACAGGATTCACATTTTACAGATTATTTTGGCAAATAGAAATTCTTAAAGAGTATGATTTATTTACGATTCTCAATTTCAATATAGTAGAAATAAGGAAACCTTATATTTATACAAGCTTAATGAGTAGCAAGTTTGAAGTGATATTTCAAATTCAAATATTTAATAGTTTTCTAATTTAAATAAATAATAGATATTGTATTTGTTCTTGAATTAGGGTTTACTTTATTAATGACATTTAATGTATATTATATTCCATAACGATGACTGGTACTCGAAGTTGTTTACTTATTTACATACTAAAATTCTCCAAACGTTTTCTTAAAAGGGCGTATTAAGATTGTATTACATATTAAAGTATTAATGTAAGTAACTATTAAATAATAAAACCTGTTCCCCTGTACAGTTTTAAATTCAAGCACTGCAGTTTCAAAATTCCATTTTCAAATACATGAAATGTTAGTTCAACATTCTAGAATAATCTTTGTATTTTCAATTATGTTCATATAATCAATTACATTTCCCAATTCACTGATTATGTTTTAAATCAAAACTACTTATTGCACTTATGTTTTTAAAAATTTCTGCAGTTCGATAGATTTTACATATTTGGTAATATTTTATCATAGTAGCTTTCCAGAATTAAATTTTTCATTATAACAACCTATTTTGAATCTATATAGATCAAAAAACCTTACTTCGTTAAAATAAATTATTTTACAGATGTTTACTAAAACACCGGATTATATAACATTACACAATTTGTCATTCCACATAGAATAATACTTAAAATAACATAGAAAATATATTTGAAACAGAAACTAAATTTATTTACCTTCAAGAACTTTTATAAATATATATTAGAACTTATATATTAGAATAATTCTTAAAATAACGTAGAAAATATATTTGAAACAGGAACAAAATTCATTTACCCTCAAGAACTTTCATAAATATATATTAGAACTTAAATAGTTAAATTGAGCTAAAAATTGTGAAAATGTCTTATAGTGATAAAAAATATATATATACCATTGGTAATAATATGATCGTGGTTTAAAGAATAAAAAAATTAGCTTACCTTTGATTTATAAATTCAGTTTTGAACTTAAAAATTTGAAAAGTAATTTTGCAGATAAGTGAATTTCTATTTTTTTAACTTCTTAATAATATATATTAAATGTCTCTTTCTTCAAGTAATAAAAATTAATTATTTTTAGCTAGAACCATATAAATGATCTATAATTTTTTTAAACTTTAAAGGGAGAAAGCATTTATTTTTATATTGAATCAAAAATAATATATTTTAAGGAAGAGATTTCTTCTTGTAATGTACTATAATGTATTAAATAAACTAAATTCATAGAAATATCACTACATCTTGTAAATTCTCATTATGTAATTTAAAACTGTTAAATATTTTACTGAGAATATAAAGCGGTATGACTGTCAGTAAAATAAATTAACTGTGGCGGATGAAGGATAAATTGGAAAACAATCAGAATATTTTGTGAACTTCATATTATCTTCTGCGATATGAGATCTAAAAAGGTTTGTGAATAAAAATTTAAACTCTAATGGAGCGTTACAAATGTGGAATATAAATATAACAGTAAAAAAGAATAAAGTTAGTGAGTAGAGGTATCTTTGATAAAGGTCAACTAGTCTTGCAAAAATATTGAGGGAATTCAAACTAATTGCTATCTAAGTACCATCTTTGCTTCTGTCTTGGATTAATTTGCAGGTAATGTACAACAAATCCCCTTCAGTTAGATAATGGTATGAAAATTATCGGTATGTTGATACCGGTTTGTTAGACTTAAAATTTGACCTGATGTAATTGGCTTTTACATCAACACTTAGATTAGATTTTTTAATAATTATAATCATTACTTTGTTTCCTTTACTTATGGCATGATGGGCACGGCAGTGCTACTACCTGTTATAGTTTTGGAGGTTGAAAGTCAGAGATGCATATATCTGAAGGTAAAACGAAAAGACTCATTACAAAGCAATAAATGACATATATAAAATGAACAGAAAAATTCCTTTTAAACCATATTAAAACCTTGATAAATATAAATAATTGTATCTTATATATTGTATTCAACACATGAGTGTTTGATACGCATTTATGATTCTAATAGAATATTAACTGAGTAAAAATGACTGGCTTGTTAAATCCTTCTCCGAGGAGTATTCCTATTCATTTGTTTAAAGACGAGATTATTGGGTTAAGTGCATTTCCCACTTATAAAATTTGTTCCATAATCTGATTTAGTACAACAATAAGTAATATGTAAGGAATAAAGATAACTTTGATAGTGTAGTGAAAAGAAGTCCTTTAGAAGCGAAAAAACATAGTAGGATAGATTGAAATTTTTAACTCACACCTGCCTCGAATAACATCTGAACAGTGGTTATAGGAAGAAGAAAGGGTTTGCATTATATTTTAACCTATGCCGTACTTTTGAACTTTAAACATCTTGGTCGAAAACTAGGCCAGGATTCCCCAAAACTTTAATTTGAAAAGCATTGAGAGACTAACTTATAGTATAATTTCGAACGATTCAACTTAAAAGGAAAAAAATTCTAATTTCATAAATGTTTTATTTGTAAAACTTAAATGCTGTATTATTTTATTAGAAATTACATTATTTGATCTCATATTCGAGATACAGTTATAATTTGAATAATTTCAGATTTTTCATGTCTTGTCCCTTTTACATATTCTTCACTTTAGGTTTACATATGATTTTAAGTTTTTATGTTTTTTTTTACACAAAACATAAACTTTAACTTTTGTCTCTCTTTTTTAAATATGTAAAACAAAATTTAGTATTTTAAGGCAAAATTGTATTGATATCTCGTAGTACAATCTAAAACTTCTAAATAAACATTCCATTTGTTGAAGGCATCCATGTTATGAAAAAACAACTCATTCCCTGAATCAAATATTTACGATTCGAACTAAGAAAGTAAGTTAATTCCAAGTTACTGAAAACCTAGAATAAGGGAGTAATGAACTTGAAAATTGAAATCCTAATAAACTTTGAATATGCATTATTTAAATTCAGTAATATTTAATTTTTTTCACTACATAATTTTTTAAAATTCAAGCAGCAACTGCTAATCTAATTTATTCTTTTAATTAAATTTTCAGATTTACAATGAATACTTTGTCTTTAATTTTAAAACAATTTCTTGTATATTCATAGAAATATTTCTTTAAACATCTAATTCAATATATATGTACATATTTTAATAGCTCTTCCTACGTAAAGTATATTTTTTTAAACTGTGGAAGGAAATAATAGGAAATGTACATGTGAATAAAAAATATAGAAACAGAAAAATACTTCCTGCATGTCACTTGGACATATATTTCAACTTTATTATTTATTTACTATTCCATTTGTTATTTCAGTTCTAATTATATTTCCATTTAGATTTTTTTTAGAATTCAACCACAGTATATTACTAAATACTAAGAAATACTTCATTGGATCTTTATAAATATTTTAGAACAAGTAAATTCTTAGAATAGAAAAGAGATGTCAAATGCAACGAAAAAAGACTACATTAAGAAAATACTATTTATGTTAAACAATATACAAATTATTCATTATTTACGTAATATTTAAAGGTTATTTCAAAATTTTTATCTGTAAAAAGTATGTACAAAATATGCAGTTTAATAACTATACAATTGATTTTGCTAATAGTAGCGTATTTACTTACTTATAGATTTTTTAAAAATTTTATTTTTACCGTTTAACACAATTAATCAATATTAGTTTAAAATAAATAAGACGTAATTATTTAACCGGTAGGAAAAACTATTGTTTTTAATTTTTTGCTGTTTTTAATTTTAAATATCTTTGTTTCGACTACATTCCTATACATAAATTTATATTTCAAAAATCAAAACCGTATTAAATTTTTGAATATATATATATATATATATATATATATATATATATATATATATATATATATATATATATATATATATATATATATATATATATATATATATATATATATATATATATATATATATATATATATATATATATATATATATATATATATATATATATATATATATAAATATATATATATTATAAATATATTATATATATATATATATACACATATATATATATATATACATATATATATATATAAATACATATATATATATATATATATAATATATATATACATATATTTTATAAATATACATAATAATATTTTATATCATTAATAAATATAATTATTTATTAAAATACATTTATATTTTCATAAAAAAAACTTTGTACTGTAAGTAGTTTATGTCCTCTAATGTAGAAGAATTTTATCTTATTTTATACTTAAATAAATTAAATGTTTATTCATTTAGAGAAGATGTGCTTTATTTATTATTAATACCGTAGAAAATTATTTAACTTAAAATGCTTTGAAGAATTAATTTTACAAGCTTGGAATGAACAGTAAAACATTCATCTAGAAAATTAAATTTGTGATATTACTTAATTAAATTTATGATAATAATTCTCTCTGATCTTGTATTATTTTCCGACAGGTCAGTTTATTTATATAGGATGAATATTTTTAAACACATTTTATATTCGGTTATAACGATTTAAATAAATGCAAAGAAGTATTGAAAAGAGTTTGTTTCATAAATTAAGCCACAGTTGAAATATTTTTTTAAGCAAACTCAAGACAAAAAAGAAAATTTTCTACATCAATGCCATTTATACTTAAAATTTGTTTCTTTTAAATACCTATATTTACGTTAAAATGTTATAGAATAGTTTGCACAAATTAGTTTAAGTATACTTAGTCACTCTTTTTACAGTTTTGTTCAAGTAAAGGAAGTATTGTAATCATGTCAATTTTTTAAGGTTAAGTCAATAGAACTCGTAATATCGAAAGTGGAAATTCTCATGATAAGAATTGGACAATTTTAAATGTTATATCTGTACATTTCTATAAGAAAACTTTAATTATGAAATATATTCCTACACTCACTGAGAACATTTTAAATCATTTTTATTTAAGTACCATATTATTAAAATATTATAAATTATTATATAATTTTATATATATATTATATATATATACATATATATGTAATATATCAAAAGTATTTAACTTTAGTATTTCCTTAAAAACCTCCTCTTTCCATTCTAATCCCTTTAAATCTTTTTCTCAGCCTCTAAATAGTTTAATCACATTAGTATTTTCTACTTATCATTCTTCCCAAAGCTTTCTATCCTAAAAATGTAAACTTTCTGTCTATTCAGTACGTTTTCCAGCTATCGGCGGCAAATGTTTCCGCGTTTTTCTCATATTGCATTTCATTCGCTTATTAAGTTTTTTTAACCGTGGGGAAAATTCTTTCTGTCTTCGCTCTTGGGTGTACCTCTGCTTTTGATCAAGTTTCTTCCTTTTTCCTTTCTTTCAGTAATAGATGTCCGTTTAGCCGCTCTGGAATAAAGATTAAACTTCTACCTCTTCAATGTGGTGCGTTTTTTATTACTACTGTATCTTTTTAGCTTATCCTTGTATTATAAAAATTATAAAATATAATATATATATATATATATATATATATATATATATATATATATATATATATATATATATATATATATATATATATATATATATATATATATATATATATATATATATATATAAATATATATATATATATATATATATATATATATATATATATATATATATATATATATATATATATATATATATATATATATATATATATATAAAATATATTGTATATAAATATATATATACAAACCTACGATTTTTTATACTTTAATTTAATTCTTTAGAACTATTTGAGAAAATACAATGCATACTTAACACATTATACTCTAAAAGTCTTCATTTTTATTCTTCTATATCACAAAAAAACCCTACAAGATTTCATTTAAACATTCTCAAAACTTAAAGAACTTTGAATCTTAAAATCTTATATTTGCATATCATAAATAATTCATAAATGTTAAATGTTAAGTGAAAATATTTTAATATGCGTAATATATTTTGACAAGTTAAAAGACATAGTTGTGATAAAAATTTGACAAAATACAAATTGTAGTTTTAGTTTTACATAAATAACACCTTTAGTTTGTAATTTATATACATACTGCTTTATTTCATGGTCTGATGTAGAAAATTTCTTTTCGTATAAAATCTAAAGAATGAAAAAGGCTAATAATTTAGCTGAATAAATAAACAAAATATGTTTTGAATAAAGTGAGAAAAGTTAAAGCAGCTTTATACATGATGAGGTGCATAATTAGATCTTACATTTTTTTAGTTTGATGGATTTTCTAAACATGAAAGCTTAGAGCTCTTATCAATGCCTTATTTAAGAAACCTAGATGGTAAGGGTAGTTTGAAAGCATTTCTTTCACATTTCAGTTTTAGATGTACGTAAGTGACAATAATTCTATAGCTCAATGGAATATCTTAATCAGCTTACTTAGTGATGTGAATAAATATGATCCTGTTACCTTAGAAATTGTCTATAGCTTTGTAAGGACAGTTCTTTTACTACTGTTAAGGCTTTCCTTTCATGTGTAAAATTTCTCTGTATTATTTTTCTGTATTATTTTTTAAACAATTCATTTTTTGATACGGTTTCATATTTTGAATCATCATCTACAGTAAGCAGAAAACTAAATTTACGTAACCGTAAAATTCATAACACTACAAAAGTTTAAAAAAATTAAATTGAAAAATTTCAGAGAATTGACTTATACCCTACAAATTTCAACTCTGAGGCCATATCAAATAAGGAAATTATATAACATTTTCAACCGCAAGGACACCTAATCTATATTACTGCTTGATCTACACTAACCTCACGCGAAAAGCAAGAACCTTTAGTAATAGTCTAACTACTGGTTATTTAGTCTTCTCGAAGTTACCGCATAAAATTTTACAGTCAAAATGGAAAATAAATTGTATTGAAGTAGATAATAAGTAACCAAGCATAAAAATTTTAACTACACAACCTTTGTTAGAATAAATCCTCTTGCCAGCATTGCGGAATATAAATGGTATCAGGAATACTATATATATATATATATATATATATATATATATATATATATATATATATATATATATATATATATATATATATATATATATATATATATATATATATATATATATATATATATATATATATATATATATATATATATATATATATATATATATATATATATATATATATATATATATATATATATATATATATACATATATATATACATATATATACATATATACATATATATATATATATATATATATATATATATATATATATACATATATACATATATATATATATATATATATATATATATATATATATATATATATATATATATATATATATATATATATATATATATATATATATATATATATATATATATATATATATATTATATATATATATATATATATATATATATATATATATACATACATATATATATATATATATATATACATATATATATATATATATACATATATATATATATATATATAAATATATATATATATATATATATATATATATATATATATATATATATATATATATCCAAATAACATACAAAAAATTATTCTGATTTTTTATCAAATAAAATTGACGATATAAAATTAAAACAGAAAATAAAACTGTGATGATAAAACCACAAAATTATACACGTAATTGAGGAAAAAACAAACATTTATATTCTAATCTCGCAGTAAAATTTCTGCTTCAAAAATATTTGAAAGATATAAAAAGCTTCGAGTCGTGTTCAATAATCAAAAACAAGAGTAATTTAGTAGTAAAACCGATTGAGAAGGACAGAAAATGCGTTTCTGAATTAACATGTTTTAATCACTAAAAATCAATGTAATGTTGACTGTTTCCTTCTTATGGTAGTAGAGAGTGTACATTATGAATATCTGCATTCTGGAGTCTTTATCAATAAAGAATAATTTTTGAGGTAGTTTTGACGTTTGTGTGAATTAATTCGTTGGAAAAAGCCTAAATTGGGGTGATAGATTTATAATGGGATTTATACCCCCAAACCGCACATACAACTCTACGTTTTCTGACAACAAATTAAACAAACCATTCTTGACATGTTCCTTTTTCCCCACATATGACACTATGAGGTTTTTTTTCTATTTCTGTGTTTGAAGGTCTCCAATGTTCCGTACATTGATGCAATAAAAGAGAATTTACTATATACTCTGATGGATTTTACTTAAAAGAACTTTAGAACATTTTTTGGGAATAATATTGACAGAAGTCATTGAAGTTGCAAGAGATATGAAATCAATATTAACAAACTAAAACCTTTTGTTTGACAGAATTGTCGATACATTTTGATCATAGTAGTATATTGTAGCATTACTTTTAATAGGACTTTTAACTTAGAAAGGGACTTTGTATGGCTCCATTTTAAATGCAATTTAAAATTTTTCTCTAGGATATTTCAACTTCCTTAAATATAGTACAAAGAGAATTAAACAGATTCTAATCACTATCTAAGAAATGATTTCAAACGTGTAAATATTCTTCGATTAATTTAATTCTTTCACTCCAGAGTCCATAGATATCTGAAATATACTATAGTCTTTATGAATTGTGAAATGTTTCAGATAGATTTTAATTAAATGATTGTAAGAGAAATAAAATAATTAATCTGAAACATTCATTTTAGGATACATAAGTAAGTACTACTGAATCTGAAATGTTTCTGTATATAAAACCATCATAATGGAATGTCAAAACAAAATTTCCTAGAGAGGCAACTAATTGTATTTTCCGTCTATGATAATTTGGAAAGAATTAAATAAACCCCTACAAATGATACTGCAGATGTTACATTTTTTTTCAGTTATATAAAGAAAGCAGGTTTATAATTATATTTCAGAAAAGCGTTTACGATAAATATTTACATACATGACTAGCATATAGGCCGTCATATGACTGGATCAGTAAAATGTTTAATTTTCCAAAATTGTACCCTATGAGGTAGGTAAAAAAATGGTTTGTTTTTTGGTTGAGAATTATCTGGTACACATTCAATAATTTGTTTATCTTTACTGACCGTATGTTTGTTGTAAACCTTAATTTTTCTTTTCATATTACGTGATAAGATGGACAGCATAGGTTTTAATATTAACAGTGATAATTTGGCGGTATATAAGAATGATGTCCAAAATTTAAAGAACCAACTGCACACCATGTAGTTATGTATGAGGAACCAACACACAAACGAACAAACTCTTCAGTTTACAAAGATATATAACTTAACCCTTTATCTACTGACGGTACTTATAGTACCAATCACCTTAACCGTTTATGTACTGACGGTAATTTTAATGTGACAGCTAAAAAATAATATAAAGACATTTTCAGTATTTCATAATGCAGTAGATAAAGGGTTAAAGGCTAGATATTTATTATTACGTGAAATAGACTTCTACACTTTTATGAAACGAATTTCTCGTTAATAACGGTAATTAAACTTTCTTTGCAACAAGTATCATAAGTGAAAACAATTCCTATTTACAGATAAAAGTGTAATTTCTTAAACAAAGTATTCCAGTGTAGTTATATGGATGTGAACTAAGACCAGATAAAATTTCTCCCTTTTTTTAAATCACTTTGCATGCTATTTATGAAGAAACTTTTCAGGAATCAAATTTTAAATTAGTAATTAGTATCTAAGCTTGTATATAATCTGCGATATGTTATTGACTAATATGTAGTTCCTTTTACACAGTCAGAAAATAATCATACTAGTCTGAAACATATTTTGTAACTATTCCATATCTTTCATAATAAAGACAAGTCAGCCTCATATTTGAACTTCTCTTATCTTTCGATTCATCATTATTTAGGGAAATTTCCCTAATATTCTGTAGTCTCTAAGAACCTTATCGACAGGGCATGGGTTTTCACTTATTTTTCTATTTCACTTTAGGTTCTACTCAAAGCTCATCATTTTAAACGCTTATCTCTGCGTATTCAATCCATTGATTATGTTTATATTTTTATTATCTTATCAAAACCTTAAGCTGTCATGTTCAGTATGAAGTCAAGCATATCTGAAAGAAGTGGGCAAACTTATGTATCAGAATATACTTTAATGATATTATAATGTTAAAGGTGCTTTTTCATTTTTATTATACCAAATTTTAAATATTATGTCATAGAAATATATAGTAAAATCTGTGTTATTTTTGTTAAAACTGTAGTCATACTTTTTTTAAAAGCAAATTTTATATTTATGTAAAGCAATTCAGAAAAAAAAGTTTAAATAAACTAATAGATGAAACATAATTCAAAAGATTTACGTATTAAAGCTTTTTATAAAATTAATTATAATACATTGTTTTCCAAACTGTCTTGTGAAAGAAAAATATTTTAATTACTCTAAGACATATTTATTCATATAAATATAATTATTATAGCTTAACATTGGATAGACAAATGCAGTTTTTGAAGATTTTTTGCTACACTCTTTGGTGCTGTGTTGTTATTTAGGATACTTCTAAATACTTTTGAGAGAAAGGTTATATTTCTCTGAGCTCTGTGTTTTTATTTAGTTGCATCAGTCTGTGTAATTCGTATGAAATTGTTCAAATTTGAAAACATTTTACCTTTTTTATGTAAAAATATTGATTAGATATATAATATTCTCGAATTTGCTTTGACTGTTATGACAACAATTGTACTGTTCCTAGTGCCAATATAACATATTAAATTGATATACTCAACATATAAAGTATAAGAAGGCTTATATTGTTATTATTACTGTTGTTACTGCTGTAAATTGAAAGTAGTTGATAAAAACATAATCATATTTTTGTATTTTATTGTAGATCTCGATTGTGACCCTACTACCAAAGAAATATCTTTAAAAAATTTATAGTAGATACCACTTGATTTTCGTCTAAGTCTATTAAGTAATACATATTTTTTCTGCACAATATTTAAATTTATTTTATTGAAAAGTGAGATACGATCCCTCAATTCTCTAACAGAGGGGAAGTTACACAATTGCTAAAATATTTCTGTTTAATGGCATCAAAAATCTAGATGAAATTAATTCAACAATGAGCAAGATTTTGTTGGGAGTGTTACAGTCTACTGTTTTACTTTATTTATTTCAGGATTTCTTGCAATCCTCTAACAGTTTTCCTACCTTCTTCGATAGGAGGATACATTTCCTAACTAATATGAAAATTTATATTAAATACCACTTGATTTTCGTCTATTAAGTTATACATATTTTTTCTGCACATTATTTAAATTTATTTTTTTGGAAAGTGAGATACGATTCTTCAATTCTCTAACAGAGGGGAAAGTTACACAATTGCTAAAATAATTCCGTTTAACGGCATCAAACATTTAGATGAAATTAATTCAAGGAGTAAGATTTAGTTGGGACTGTTACAGTCTACTGTTTTACTTTATTTATTTCATGATTTCTTACATCTTCTGTCTAGCAGTTTTCCGAGCTTCTTCGATAGGAGGATACATTTCCTGATTGTCTATTTAGATCTAATATGGAAATTTTCTATTCATTAAATAAGAAAGGAGTTTGTCACAGCGTGAGGGGTGTCATTATATTCGTCAGTTTCTTCAAGTAAGAATTTGGACCAATAAATGTTACCGGGATATGAATTTAATTTACATTTAAGTCTAGTTTTAAAGGTGTGATTTGCTCTTTCATTTTTACCATTCGTTTGCCACCTATGGGATGTAGCTAGAAACTGTTTAATATTATTGTTTTTCAGAAAGTATTTGAATTTGGATGATGTAAAAGCAACATAATTATTACTTAAAATTTTCTTTAGCACTTGATGTCGAAAAATTTGTTTTGAACAATTTATATAGGCGTCAATGTTACAAATATTTTAAGCAAAAGTCCAAATAGACTTAGTAGCATGGTCAATAACAACGTGCAGATATCGAGGGCTAATGAGACTAAGACGTAATACATTAGCCAATTTCAAACGGACGCAGAAATCCATGCCATCAACGGTATGTGAATCCATAAAAACTTTCTCTGAAGAAGAAAAACTAATACATTCGATAATCTCTCGGCCAGGAACATTACAACTAAATCTTAGGCATGATTTAAAAACACACCTACCAGAAAGGTAGACCAAAGAACTAACCAGTATACAGACCGGGACAAATATTAATTTTGGATAATTAAGGCAGAAGTGCTGCCAACTGGCGAAAATAAATTTATTTCTCATATTTCTGAGGTTTGGAAAAACTGCAGGGTTCACAACTAGATTTCCATTAGCCCTAAATACAAATTTTTAATATTCTACGGCTAAATGTTTTTTTCTCCGACAACAATAGTCAAAATACATTTAATGGTTAAAATTTATATTTAAATGCTCAAATTTAATGTACATGGGCAAAACAAGATATAATACACCAAATGCAAGATTTCTACATTTTAAAAGTAATCGTTTTGAATTTGTCTCCTACATCGTTAATAACGTTATATTGAAACATATCGTTAAGATTGAGACTAAATAAGGAAGCTATATATCTGTTATAAATCTGTGTTTACATGTGGTATAAAAAATATCTTTTCACGAAGATTTTTGTTTTATACATAGCATCCTAAGCATTCAAAATAAAAGATGATCACTATTCAGAACAAGCTGTAATATTCAAAGTCATTAATTTTTATAGCAGTATCACTCTGTGTAGATCATGATAAATTAAATTTGATATATCCCTTAATGTTTATTCAGCAAAAATGACCAGGTAAACATGAGAACTTGAGAAATGACAGTTATTGATGAAAACTATGAGTGGAATATTGTTCAGTTATAAAATTGAAGTTAGGTATAAGTTTCATTATTAAAAGCGATTTTTAAAAATAACATGATTACTGTATAGCACTGAAACCTGGTTACTCTCATAGATCTTTTTATTTTAAACTTTTAAAATTAATATCTTTCAGTTTGATGATTTTTGCATTTAATTATTGATTTCCAAATGCTGCAGTTGCATGTCTTTCTTATTAAAAATTTTGGAGATTCTCTATTGATACGTTTTTCATTAATCTAGGTAAGCTTTTGTTAATACTAAAAAACAGTAGCTGAAACATTCTAAAATTTTAAGTAATTGTCTTGAATTGATAGTACTTATCTTAAGTGAAGATCGATACTCAGTTTTCTATTTAAATTCTAAAAATGAAATAAAACAATAAAAGTAATTTAGCCGTATTCAGGTCACTAGGAACATTTTCAGGAATATTGTCTGACGACTAAAAATTTTTATCAATTGTTGTCGTATATTAAACAAAAGTTATTTCTTAATAGATTTTTCTTTCTTAAATGCTTCATATTTTAACTATTAGCTTCACATAAAATCCTTATAAAGGTATTAAAAATTGAAAATTAAAGAAACTGAAATTGAACATTTAATTTCACTTTTATAAGTAAATGTCAAGTAAAAAAGAGAATTTTGGAGCAATGATGAATACCACTTCAATTTATAATAAACTCTTTACTTTTATTATAGCTGCTCTTTTTCATCACAGCACCATGCATTTAAAAATAGTTTATAAACTCGTAATTTAATTTATATCCTTCCTTCCTCAGTGACATGACAGCCCAGGATGGGACTTAGCCTTCTGTAGAATTCCATACCAGGCAGTCCTATCTTTGGCTCTGGATTTCCAATTTGAAATTTTCAATTATCTTATGTCTTTCTCAATGCAGTCTAACCATCTAAGTTTTGGTCGTCCTCTCATTCGGGTTCCTATTGGTTTGGCCGTAAAAACTTTTTTTGTGGATCTATTGTCATTAAGTCGAACTAGGTGTTCGGCCCATTTTAATCTTTGTAAGCTAATAAAATTAATTATATCTTGGTTTTTATATATTCTGTATAATTCAATATTTGTTCTTCTTTTCCATATACCATTTACATTAATTCCCCCCAAAATACTTCTCAATATTTTTCTCTCAAAAACTGCTAGGGTTTCCTTGTCTCTTTCTGTCAATGCCCAGGTTTCAGCTGAATAAGTCAAAACAGGTCTTATTAGGCATTTATACAATATTATTTTAGTCAATCTTTTAATGTACTTAGACTTTAAATATTTCTTTAATCCAAAAAAACAGCAGTAATTCTGCTATGAATTTCAACAGTTATATTATTTTGTATATTAATTTCCGAATGTAGGTATATAAACTGCTTTACAGCCTCAAATCTATAACTGCCTATTTCTATATTTATATTTTTCTATATTTAATTTTATATTCTATATTTATATTTCTATATTTTATTTATATATTTATATTTTATTTTTAAAATGAAGAAATATTTAAAGTATTTGAAGAATAATGTATGTATGTATGTTACTGAAATTGGAACGCGTCAGTGTTTCTTCTGTGTATTAATAATATTCAAAATAACTTCTACAAGAAACTTTTGAAAGAATTTTCCGTAAATATTAAAAAAATTTACGTTTTATTATTCATTTATTCATCAGCAAAAAGTTATATATTTAATGCATTCTATTTGATTTTTGTTTTATTTTCTGATTTGAAGTTAAATATATATCATTTTTAGCTTTCATACGGATGTGGGGAAAAGTGTTGGATTTCTGCTTACAAAATTTCTCGTATGGGGTACCCTAGCGAATTTGTAGTTCATAAAGTCATTTGAATATATTATATTATTTTTAATCATTAGTTTAATTTTGTGTCCTTATAATAAAAATACCATTAATAATAATAATAATAATAATATTTATAACTGATTTTTCAAAATTATATTTACTATTTAACTTTTTAATCATTAATTCAATTTTGTGTCCTAATAATAAAAAATACCATTAAAGGTAATTATAATAATAATATTTATAACTGATTTTTAAAAATTATATTTACTATTTAACTTTTTAATCATTAATTTAATTTTGTGTCCTATTAATAAAAAATACCATTAAAGGTAATTATAATAATAATATTTATAACTGATTTTTCAAAATTATATTTACTATTTAACTTTTTAATCATTAATTCAATTTTGTGTCCTAATAATAAAAAATACCATTAAAGGTAATTATAATAATAATATTTAGTAACTGATTTTTCAAAATTATATTTACTATTTAACTTTTTCTGCTAATACTTCTAATTGCTTCTTACAGTTTCTACCTCTCCTAGTACAGTTTTCAATATTTCGTGTTCAAAGTAATAGATGGCTCTAGAACATCAAAAAGTAGATTGAAAAAATTATTAATTGACTTCTCAATACGACTTTTACTTTTTTTTAAGTGAAGCATGACTTTTAGTTGAAATACTCTGCAAAATAATTTTTTGGAGAATTTTTCATGAAGAGTCATTTGCAATCAGTCTACATGTTCCCTATTGCCAGGTGATTAGTTAATTGATTAATGCATGAAAGCTTTATCGTCTAGTCACGAAGATTTGCTTTTTAATCCTCCTATATCGAACAGCTTCCATGTAGGGAGCACGTGATTTAAATGAGGTAATGGGGTTTAAATCTTTAGCTGAGTTACAAACATTCTCGTTTAGATTTATGCTCATTTAGATTACTAGATATAAAATGTTTTACGTATATTTTCATATGCTTTTTATTAACCATTACTGTAAATATATCTTGATTAAGTGGCTAGTTTTATCCTTTGACTCTTCTTTTTTCTTTAAATACTGATATGATGAAAGACGTTAAGACATCTTTCACTTTTTCAGCATTTCTTATAAAATTTAATAAACTTAATTGATATCCAGAATTTTTTGTAGGTTTAAAGTATTTCTCCGTGTTTTCATATGATTTCTAATCATTTTGCTTTATTAAGTTTATCAAATAAGAATTATCAATAGTAAAATATAAATACAAAATTTTAATGAATAAAGGAGAGATTTAGCTGAAAAACCATACACTATTACTTCAAAAATAATATGTTGTTCATAGAAATAATAAAGCTATCTTTTCTGAGCTAAAGTAAGGCTTGGTACATAAAAAGTGAGTATGACTATGAAACGGCTGTTTGTAAATATTTTTTCCTACATTTTATGCATTTTTAGTTACTGATTATTATTTGGAGCACAGTGTCTAATATTTTCAACAAGAAGACTAATTTGATAACCAACAACTAAACAGACTCTTACTAACATAACCAATCTCGAAAGGTTTCTTGAGGTCATGGTCAAGGTAGTAGAAGTGACACCATCTACTAATCCAGCTGAATCTCTAGATAGGGAACAACTTCCTTTGTTAAATTATAATACAATTCAGGGTAACAGTGTGTTTTATCACGTTTTAATACAAGAGCAAAAACATTTTGGAATTTAACATGGGATCAACCTATTAGTCCACCAGGCTTTTAGACCTGGACATACTAGTTATAGCAAATTCTGAACGTCCACTGTGATTCAAAACCGCACAAGGAGAAAGGCGTTTTCCTGGCACTTCGAGCATTTTACGAACAATTACACGTCTGAATCCCGTTAATTTTAACTTCACATTTTTGTTATGTTACGGCACAATTACTTTTTCATGCCTAACATTAAGTGTTATTTTTGATAACATTATATTATATCAAAACTTACATATTTAAATTATTCCGTGGAGTATTTCATTGATAATTAGAATAATTTAATGACATGATTTGTATAATACAGAGGAGTATAAAGCAAAATGAAGCTCAGTGGCGTTGGCGTTGCGCTTCGCACTCCCACGACACAGGTCCGAGGTTCGATCCCTGGACTGGGCTTGATTCATTCTTTCATCCCTTCAGTGAGTAGACAAACTGAGGATCAAGCATGCTTGAGAACTGAACACTGGGGGTTTCTTTTAAAGTTGAACACCTAACCGGAACATATGATTCCAACCCCAGGGCTCTTGGTCGAAACGGAGATTTGCACCGTAGGTCTTGGCCCCTTAGCGGCTGTTGCGCAGAGGAATTTAGTTTAGTTTAGTTTATAAAGAAAAATAAATGATAGCTGAAATTTAAAATCTATAAACTTTAAATACTGTTATGTTACAAAAGAGAACTATCTTTTGGTACTAACTTTTGTGAGTAATTACCTTTTTAACCACTTGCGCTACGATTTAACTGCCGGTGGACGCGATGATGATAATCATCGCGGCCATGTAATTATATCATATAATAATTATTATATATAATTATATCATATAATTATTATTATATAATTATTATTATTATATTATATTTAATTATTATATCATATAATTATTATTATATATAATTATTATTATATTATTATCATATAATTATATGACTATCGACGTGGTATACACGTCGCTTTCGGTTCTGTAACAAAAGCATCTCGACGTGCCTGGCACGTCTTTGTAGCGCAAGTGGTTAAGGAACACAGAATCCTTTCAGTTTTATTATTAAGTGTATTAAATAAATAACAATTTGGAGAGCCTGTTGCACTAAATCAGTTTCAACCTGATAGAATGCTTTAATTTTGTAAGCTTTTGTAAATATACATTCTAAAGCGCATTTCATGATCACATATTGAAAGGAAGGGAAACATCAAAAGAGGAACAATAATACTTAGTATGAATTCTACGGCGGAGGGGTGTGGAGAAACGGAATTTCACAGATGAAAGTCCGGATGTCTGGAAGTTTGAAATTTCATCATTATGTACTCAACCGTCCCAACTTTAGTCATGACCAGTCTTTGTTTTCTTGTCTCTAGGATACTCAAAATGTGTTTACGTGGAACATGATATCTGTCGGGCGATAAAGAGCAGTGTAATGTTCTAAATTGCTTCTTGCAATCGTAAAATTTCTGTGAGTGACGAATATCCGCCTTGTTTCACAGTGGAAAAATGTTTGAACCTCCACTGACGATATGGATAAAAAACTCATGCTGTCACATATACTCATTGCTAGGTTATAGATTTTTTACTAGAATTTTTTAAATTACATCCTTTGAAAAAAAATTATAACTATTACATATAATAATAAACAATGAATTTTTGGTAGTTTCTTGCATAAATTTGTACATAAAAAGTAACTTTTTGCTAATTCCATAAAGCTTTGTATTCCATATGTTATAGAAAACTAGTATAAAATAACAAATATATTTTAAATTTTAAAAAACCATATCATTCTTAATGCGTAGTATTTTAAATAAAAACGACATGGAATATAATAACTTAAAGTTTGTATTTACTAAAAAATTGTCAAATTAAACATTATTTTCAAAAAGAAACTTAATAGGTTTTATTTAATGAAAGTTTCACAATTTTTACATAAAATAATCTAGGGAATTCTTTAACGGAACAAAATATTGTCCTACTTCACCTACGAAGTAGCTGATTTCGACCCTAGTTTAAAAAGATGAAAATTGAAGAACGTTGTCCACGTCATTTGCATGAAGCCGTAGCATTATCCAGATGAGCAAGTAGACCACCATTCAGACGATAGTATGGAGGTTCCGTAAAGAGGCAATTCTCAGATGATTGTCCCTTCTGAAGACGCTACGACTTACACTGGCCTTGTGACTCGGTAAAGAAGTAAAGTCGCGAAATGAAATGTTATAACAGCAGCCCCGTTTACATGTGCCAGTCTTGTACCCTTCTTTTTACCCGGGTAAAGGGATTTTGCTTGGAGGGTCGGAGAAACCCGTTTACATGGTCAATTATTTCTACCTTCCATTTTGCCGGCATCGTCGCTAGAAGTCAAGTGATCATACGGGACGGTAATCATCTGTCAGTTCAAAGGATGATGGGAAAGGAGAGTAAACTCTGCTATTACCCGGGTAGAAAGGTGGGTTCTTTCTACCCCTCAATTTTTTCCCTAGCTAGGGATAATTCTTGAAAGGGGAGTACAATTCGCGTATCTACCCTGCATTTTACGCTGCTTTTGGCACATGTAAACGGGGCTAGCGAGACACAGTTCTTCTAATGAGGGAGCAATGCCGCATTGAAAAGAAGTACTAGAGTCAAGATAGCCGAATGGTCATCACACTACTCTCGTAATCAAGCCATCATCAGTGCGAACTCTGGTAGAGACGATACGGCTTAAAATTCGCGTAAATATTTATTTAATCCATTTATTTATGTTATACTTTATTTCGTGTTCCATGAGATTCTGGATCTTTGTTTAGTTTGCCAGAAAAGTATTCCGAAATATTCGCCATGTGTCTGCATTACGCAGTAAAACTTCCATCGCCTTCCTAGACAGATTCCTAGAACTTTCTTCCAGAAAAACCGACGATCTTTCAGTCACAGTGAGTTCTGATTTCAGAGTTGTGCAGAACTTGCAATTGTACTCCTCTTGTTGAGTTTCCTGCTACCATAAAAGCCAAATGTCTCTCAGTCACATGGAATTGAGTCCAGAGTTGTGCAGAGCTTGCAATTGTACTTCGCTCTTTGAGTTGAGTTAATAAGATTAGCTGTACTTAGTGTGTGTTATTGTGTTCCACATTAAGCCCGTGACAATATCTTTAAATACTACATTTAGATTGAAATACAAAAATATTTGCTACAATAATAAGTTAATAGAGTACTTGTTTTAATTTATAAACTAAAATTATCTGTACCACATGACTTTTTTCTTCTTTTCTTTTGAACTACAAGTTCTGGCTCTTCCTTTTAAATTTGTTCGTATCTCACAAGGTAGGAGTATAATGAAATTTAAGAAAGTTACACTGAGCAAACATGACAAATAAAGAAATATAATGCTCAGATTTAAAAATGCTGTCAAAATATAAAACGTAATTCAAGTTAATCGTTATCTCTCGCTGTTAAACGGAGCTAATAGACTTTCATATTTTACGTTTTGTTGGAAATTTCAAGCATCTTTCAAAAGATAGAAAGTCGTGGCTGTCAAATTAGAAAATATTATATTCAGCTGGAAAGTTTAAAGTTTTTATTTAAAGGATGTTCTATCTTTTGCATTATTTCTAAGGTAAAAAATTCTGCAAAGTTGCAATATACCATCAAAATTCAGAAATTCAAACGACGTTACGAATATAATTTACAATACTTGTGTAAATTCCTAAATTCTTTAAATGTTTTCTTTCTATTCTAAAGAATTTCGAACAAAGAAAAGAATTATGTCTTGTCATTTTAAATTAGATGAGAATTAAACATATGAGTCATTTTAGAATATACGAAAGAGTATCATAAAATTTGAGGGATATCTACTAAGCTTATATGGGGTCTTTTAAATTGAAAAATCTGCCTATTAAAATCCTCATAAAATAAGCTTTACTTTGCGTCAATTACTTTAAGTCAATCGATTATCTTTCGATGTTAAATCATAGTAATATTGGTGGTAAATTATTAAATTTATCTAATGGAAGAATCAGCATTTACCATTAGATTTTTAACTAGTTTAATAGAGCGTAATTCAGCAAAATAACGAAATAATTATTAAAACATCATACAGTCCTAAATAATTATGTTACATAATACTTTCATTCAAGCAGAGCTAACAAAGTCCAAAAATTGATTTAGAGCTAAATATATAACTTTGTTATCCTTAATTAACGTCTGTAGCAACTTTATAACTGCATTGAATCTTCAAAACGGAAAACTTACAGTTATAGTAAAAAAATTGGTAAAACTAAATTAAATATTTATACTAACGAAATTAACTACTCAAATTAAAATTAGCTATATGTTAGCTATATGTTAATGAGTTTTGCTTGAATGATTCAAATATGCAATTAATATAGAGAAAATTTAAGACCCAAATATATATTCTTTAATAGATGCAAAACATGAAAAGTGTACTGTATTTGGTAATTATTTATTTAACTAGCAATGTTTTTAAATCTTTTTATCTAAGAATTACAATTTTGTTTATATGGTTTCTATTGTAACTTACACTCACATGAATCTTATAGAATATTTTTTATTTAAGTATATAAATATTTAAGATAATTAAGACCCAGGATTATTATTTAATAGATGCTAATTATGGAAACTTTATTGTATTTGATAATACTTTATTTAACTGGCAACGTTTTAAAATCACTTTGTCTAATAATTTAAGTTTTGTTATTATGGTTTTTATTTTAACTCTCCTGCACAGTAACCTTATAAAATATTTTTTATTTAAGTATAAAAGTGTTTAAGATAATTCTTAAGGCCCAAGCCTATTATTTAATAGAAAAAAAATATGGAAAATTTATTGTATTTGGTAATTATTTACTTAACTGGCAATGTTTTAAAATCATTTTGTCTAATAATTCCAATTTCGATAGTATGGCTTCTATTATAACTCTCATTCACACGAACCTTATACGATATTATTTATTTAAGCATAAAAATTAATATAATTTGCAATATAAAGGCCTAATATTTAATAGATGACAAACATGGAAAATTTAATGTATTTGGTAATTATTTATTTAACTGGCAATGCACTTAGGTATTTTAAAAACATTTTGCCTAATAATTCCAATTTTGTTATTAGGGTTTCTATTGTAATTGTTTCACTCAAATGAGATGTAAGGATATTCTTTATAGGATATTCTTTATTTAAGTAAAAAAAAACGTAACATAATTTTTCAACAACTGTTTCCTTTGATGAACTTTTAATACATTTAGGTTTCACATGTTCCTTTACATTTCTCCTCAATAATCGTGATCAGTAAAAGATTGAAAAGATAATCTTTCAGAATGATTTAAAGAATGAATACAATATTTAATCTGTATGAAAAGTGTTTATGTATGATTTTTGTCTTTACTATATTTTTTCAATTTGTAAGATATTTATTCTATGTATATCTTCCATAAGAAGTATTTCATGACATTCGACCTTTCAAAGCAATGATGCACAATCTGTGTGCTGCTTCTCGGGAGATTTTCAAGTATGCAGCGTTTAATTATGGGAAATATTTAAAATCACTTAATGTATCGTTAATAAAAAAAATCACTTTTATCATGCATCCTCTGTCTTTATAACAGTTTCAACCGTCTAACGAATTATCTATACCTTCCAATAGGACTCATGTATACTTTTCACAGTATGAGTTTTAAAACTTTTTTAGGTAGATTCGGAATTTTTATCCGCAAGCACGTCATATTTTTATACACAGGGTTTGGGTTTGAGGAGGGGTTTCATGTTGCAGTTATAAAGAAATGTTGAACAATCCTTTAAAGAACAAAAATTACTCAGCAAAACCACCTGTAAAATTTTTCCTCTTCTTTGTAGAGCGATATAATTTTTTTTTTAATTCTCATGTTTCTTACATTTATATCGCAAAGTAAGTGGTAGTATCGCACTTATTTTATTATTCTTTTTGAAGTATACTTTGTAAACTTTCTTTACATAATCAGAATTTATAGTTTTCTCACTTTTAACCCCAAATAAAAATATTTACCCCAAAATAGTTATAAAATGATTAATTATTTTTTTGTTACATGAATTTAAAGGGCACCAAATATAATTCCGATTTTAAACAAATAAAATTTTTCAGTCTGTACAAGGGGATAGTTTCACTCATCAATCTATTTAGAAGAAATTCTTGAAAATTCCTTTTTATTAAGTACATAGATATTATTTATAACTTAAGTGCATTAAATCCCAAAGACTTTTTGATAGTGCACTTTTAAGGGTTCGGACTTTTTTAAAGGTTAGGGTTCGTTGACTTTTCCTTTAAAAGTAAATAAAAATTCAGCAGTAAAGAAAAATGCAATATCCTCAGCAAAGAGAGTCAGAGGATTTTGAGAAATACAGAAACAAACCACACCTTCGAATGTTTCTATGTAACTAGATAAAAATTTAATTTTTTGTAAATTGGATTACTAATGTACAAATACATAAATATTACCGGAATAATACCTTAGTTTTGCTACTTTAAAATGGTATTTAAAATACCCTTAACGTTGTCTCAAAAAATTCATTTCATACTTACTTTTTATTAAAGGATAATTTTTAGGTGTATCGCAAAAAAATTAAATATTTATAATAGTATTCTGTCAACTGAAAAGTTTAAGAAACATAGCTGTAGATTATAAAAGAAAAAAGAATTTTAAACGAAAATTCAGTGGAACCTCAAGAACTAAAAATCAGATAATTTTAGTATATTGTCATCTGAAAAAGTTAAAAAAACATAGTTACAGATTGTAAAAGAATACAGAATTTAAAATGAACATACATTGGAACAAACAAAGTCTTAAGTAGCTCTCCAAGGGACAAACATCAAAACTTCTTAAAAAGAAAAAAAATTCTTAAACGGGAAAATTGGAAAAAGGCATTATGAAAAAAATTCTTAATCTAAACTTTAGTTGTAGTTCGTTTTTATTGTTTCTAAATGTATTCTTATCGGTATGAATTACACTTTTATAATTATAAATAAGTTTAATATTTTAATTTAATCTAGAATGTATCTTTTCAAAACATCTAATCTTAACAATAGTATTTTAATCTAAAAATTATTGAAATAGTTTTATTACTTGTTGAGTACAAATATAGATTGAAAGAAACTACAAATGATATTGTATTAATTTATACAAAAAAACTCTTTATTCCTAATAATCCAAGCTTAATTATTCTAAAACATATTTGCTATCATAACCAATAACTTCTATCTCCGCTTTCAAATGTCTTTAGTTGCTAATTATTGCTAATGTCTATTATCATTCAATTCATTCACAGGTATATTTTATTTCCAATTGCTAAAAATTTAATTAAGCCTCCCAATGAAATTTAGGGAAAAAAATTCTCAAGAAGAAAATGTTTCAAAGGGAAACTCCTTAAATAGGAAAACTTACTATCATAGCTATATGAAAATAATCTGGGACCATATCAGTTTTAAGTGGAAAAATTTCTTAAATGGGAACTTTTTTACCTATGGAATATATTTGAAAAAAAGTACTTAAAATGGAAAAAATTCTCTTTAAATTTGTTAATTTTATATGTTAGAAGTAGATTATTTTAAAAATATACAACATTTTAAACGAAATACCTACTACATTCAATATTTTCGGATATATGGGAAATGTTACTGGATTACAGTAGTGTTTGCTCAAATATATTGATATATTTGATATACTCAAAATTAATTTGCTAATTTATTGCAAAACAAATCAAATGACATAGATAACTCTTCAAGATAACTATAATAGACTACCACAAAAATATTTTTATGTATATCAACTGTCATGATTTCCATGTTACGCAGATTCAATTGAATTTCACAAATCTTTTACAGTATCCGACAAACAGCGCGTCAGTTATTGGGAAAATTTTAAATTGCATATTATTCATTGGAAGAACTGAGTTCGAGCTTTACAGAATTGAAACACCTATTTTTCTCGTGCCCGAATTCAGGTCGGGAATTCCACATTTGGCAAATTTGCTTTGACCAAACTAAGTTCTAGCGTCAGAGGCAAGGGATTAAAATAACATTCACTGAGAATCAGCTATAATGTATTCATAATTTTTCTCCAACTATTAACAATTTTCTTATAACTTCTCTAATTCTAAGAGTTATTCTCTAATTTTAAGAGATTAACAAAAATTGTGTCATTTTTACTGATGATAATTTCTTCAAATTACACATAAAAAGTCATAAACTTAAACCAATTACTCTATATAAAAATTCTGTGTTATAGACGTAGATGTTGAGCAATATTAACTTAATTTCAGTGGGTTATTTTAGAATAATAGGAATAGTAAAATAAATAAGAAATATTAATTTATATTTTTTCATAGATAATTGACAAAACATTTCATTTGTAAAACGATGACAAAAAAAAGGGATTAAGCGGGTTACACTTTTGCTGTTTCGATCAGCAATATTATAAATATTTTTTTAAATGAACCTATTAACTATCACATTATTTTCGAGAAAACAGATAAAAAGGTATCTGTTTTTTTATTTAATAAATTTAATAAAAATCTGCAATCTACTCTAAAATAAGGCAACTATCTCAAATAACATTATAAATCAGTGGCGTGCTGTCCATATGTGCAGGGTGTGCACTGCACACCCTGGCAAAATTATGAGGGGCAATAATTTTCTGCACCTATGTCTACCTATCTTTATACAGTATATAATAAATATTATTTATAATATTCAAATATTATGTGGATTTGCTTGCTTGTATTCCCGCAGAACGTGTGGTACTAGGTGCTGCACCAAGTAGCGCGTTCAAAGCCAAACGAACATAGGAAGTTCTGATGTGTACGCACTGCGCACTAAATTGAAAATCACGCTTTATATGTATGGGCTACTGGAGAAGCACAGCATACTATAGCACTGAGGCAGGTGCAGCTATTCTTCTTGCACTTGTCATTTAGAATCATCCGAAGGTAAGGTTTATTAAGCGTTGTATTAGAGCGGGGACTTACGTGCTGAAGCGATTTTGGTTTTTAACTAATTAACTGGCCATACGATTTTGCATACGTTTTATGATTAAATTTATATATTGTAAGATTTTGCTTTCATGGAAATATAAAAGTATTTCATCAATATAAAGTGAAATGTTTTAGTGTGGTAAAGTAATTTACCACACTAAAACATTGTATTATATTTATTGAAATAATTCTCTGAAAATGTAGATTTGTTAGACAAAAAAGAAACGAATTTTAACAGAACAGTCCAAATTTTACCATTCATTGTGTCTTGCAGACAGTATATAAATTATATCTGTAACACCATATTCCTGGTTTTGTTTTTAAAAATTGTCAAGATGTTTTTCGCAGAATATGATTTCCAAATGTTAAAAACAATTAATGAATATAATGCAATCCATTGACCGAACAAGAAACAGTTCGTTCTATTGTGCCAGCGTGCAGAGAAATCATCTCCACGTGGAATAGACTTTCAGTTTGTTGGCACCAATGAGCATCCGGATGAGGCACTGCAGCCGTTGGCGCCATGTGGTGCTACGTTTGCTGAACATATGAGTTTTTCTTGTAAGCCTCAAGCGCTGTTTTTCGACGCCGGTATGATTTACAAACAACAAAAGAAATTATTTTTGCTTCAGTGCTGGTAGAATTCTCATAAGTTTAGCTGTTTTTATAGTTATAACTAGACTACTCGTAGGTAAATATTTTATGTATTGTAATCTTTAAATTTATATTCGTAATAAATAACCCGTTTCAGAATGGAGAACTCAGATGTCTCAGTAATTAAAGATTTATTGGAAAATCCATGTTCTCTACACTCCCTGCATGAAAACCTACCGCAAGCCACTGTTATAAACAGTCTAGTATTCACATATAGTATGTTGAAAAGAAATAAAAAGTTTTTCAGGTGTACAAAATGGATTATTTATAAACATTTAGGTGCATAAATTTTGAATACTTTGGTACAGAAAATATCATGGGTTCAAGAAATAGTGTATGTAAGTTCATTATGCAATTCTGAGAGAGAGAAAAGGGAGGGAAGTTGAATTATTATAGATACCTCGTGCAGGAAACTGAATATTTTAACTATCATTATTAACACTAATTCTATGTTTAACTAGATAGTTGTAATATAAGTCTATTTAAAATTATTCTATGCGTGAAAATAACTACACTATACGTAAAAGGAATGTGCATTGAACATTTTCAATAATGTTTTTTTGAATCCTTTTAGTAATTAATAATTTCGAAATTTATGCAGGTTTTACACTGAAATTGTAAATACCTTATATAAATATATTACTAGTAACAATAAATTTCAAGCAAATTGGTCAAAAAGTAAAATAAATTAATATATTAATTTGCAGAGTCATTTTTTTTGGAATATGTAACTCGAAGTGTCTTTAATATAAGTTATAAACCATATAATCTATTAAAGCCAGAATAATTTTTGTGCAATATATAATGATGAATATTGTAAATATAAGTTATGAGCTGCTAAACCCATTAATGCCAGAGTCCTTTATTGGTGACATTTTAATGATGAATACCTTAAATACAAGTTACAACTCATATAACCCATTAATTTCAGAATGATTTTTGTGGTATATGTAAAGATGAACATCTGAAATAAATAATTACTGATCTCAGAGAGTAAAGAAAATATAATATTTAAATATATTTGAATATTATAGCCAGTCGTCGTTAATGATTAGCTGTCATTTTTATGTCATTATTTCATTTGTGATAAAAGGAAAACTTCGTGATAAGCGTTTTGCTACCACATGTAAACACAGTATTGTAACGTAGAGCTTTATAACAGATAAATTTACTTGTTATGATTTCATTTGATACACCTGCCAAAAATTGAAATTAATATGAGGGCTTCAAAAATCATAAAATATAGATCTAAAGGATAAAATTAAATATCATAGTATATACTTAAAATTTTAGTATAGTGTTTACAGGATTGCCAACTACCTAAACTTGAGAGGCAAACTCATTTTGAGTTAAAATAAAAGTAAACAACAAGTTTATACATATCCCTCAAAAGTGACAATAAAAATTAATGGGTTAATTTATAATACTATAATTTAAATTAAGTTTCGAAACTAATATATTTTTGAAATAATTATGGTAAGTTGCCGTATTTTTAAGTGTCAAGGAAGGAAATAAACTTCCCGATTCTATAGGCTAGAGGGATGAAAATGATTTTATTGGTAAAATATTACTGAGGAATTTTGTTTACACACTTTTCTGAAAAACAAAACCGTATAATACCTTTTCGGTGATATTCTTTAACTATTTCCTATAGACTTTAAACTCCTTGAATTCATAGTGAGTGTAGTTAATTCCTCATGCTTTTGCCAGTATCTGCACTATAAATAACGAACTTTCAGTTTATGAGGCAAAATGTATTCTTAAGTTTAGCGGAAGTTTCACTACTGTACATCTCAAGTAACTTAATATTGTCTTCTCAATTTAGGTTTCAAACAAAGCCTGGATGTATGTTTTAGAAACCTGTCATCACATTTCAGTAATCTTTAGAAAAAATTTATAGGATTGCAAACTACCTGCACTTGATAGGCAAACTAATTGCAAGTTAACATATAAGTAGAACAAAGAATGTTTAGACATCCCTCAAAAGTGACAATAAAAATCAATGGGTTCATTTATAATGTACGTTTTAAAGAATAATTTAAATTATGTTTCGAAAGTAATATATTTTTGAAATAAGTATGGTAAGTTGCCGTATTTTTAAGTGACAATGAAGGAAATAAATTTCCCGATTTTGTAGTCTAGAGGAATGAAAATGATTTGACTGTTAAAATATTACTGAGGAATTTTGTTTACACACTTATCTGAAAAAAAACACATAAAACCTTTTTGATGATATTGTTTAAATATCTTCTGTAGACTTTAAATTTCCTGAATTCATAATGAGTATAGTTAATTCCTTATGCTTTTGTCAGTCTCTGCACTATAAATAATGACCTTTCAGTTTATGCGGCAAACTGTATTCTTAAGATTAGCGGAAGTTTCACTGCTGTGCACCTCAAGTAACTTAACATTGTCTTCTCAACTTAGGTTTCAAAGAAAGCCTGGATGTACGTTTTAGAAACTTGCCATCACATTTCAGTAATCTTTAGAAGTAGTTTACAGGATTGCAAATTGCCTGCACTTGAGAGGCAGACTCATTCAAAGTAACATAAAAGTAGAACAAAGAATGTTATCTATCCCTCAAAAGTAGCAATAAGAATTAATGGATTCATTTATAATGTACATTTTTAAGAATAATTTAAATTACGTTTCGAAACTAATATATTTTTGAAATAATTATGGTAAGTTGCCGTATTTTTAAGTGTCAAGGAAGGAAATAAACTTCCCGATTCTATAGGCTAGAGGAATGAAAATTATTTTATTGGTAAAATATTACTGAGGAATAATGTTTATACACATGTCTGAAAAAAAAACCATAAAACCTTTCCAATGATATTCTTTAAGTATCTCCTGTAGACTTTAAATAACCTGAATTCATAATCTGTATAGTTAATTCCTTATGCTTTTGTCAGTATCTGCACTATAAATAATGACCTTTAAGTTAATGACGCAAAATGTATTCTTAAACTTAGCGGAAGTTTCACTACTGTGCATCACAAGTAACTTCACATTGTCTTCTTAACTTAAGTTTCCAAAAAAGCCTGGATGTATGTTTTAGAAACCTGTCATCACATTTCAGTAATCTTTAGAAGTAGTTTACAGGATTGCAAACTACATGCACTTGATAGGCAAACTAATTGCAAGTTAACATATAAGTAGGACAAAGAATTTTTAGACATCCCTCAAAAGTGACAATAGTCTCATTAGCCCTCGTGTGCAGAACAGTAGACCGTAGCGCTCCAAATCAAACCAAAAGTGACAATAAAAATTAATGGGTTCATTTATAATGTAAGTTTTCAAGAATAATTTAAATTCTGTTTCGAAAGTAATATATTTTTGAAATAAATATGGTAAGTTGCCGTATTTTTAAGTGACAATGAAGGAAATAAACTTCCCGATTGTGTAGGCTAGAGGAATAAAAATGATTTTACTGGTAAAATATTACTGAGGAATTTTGTTTACACACGTATCTGAAAAAATAACAACAACCATAAAACCTTTTTGATGATATTCTTTAAGTATCTCCTGTAGACTTTAAATTCCCTGAATTCATAGCGAGTATAGTTAATTCCTCATGCTTTTGTCAGTATCTGCACTTTAAATAATGACCTTTAAGTTAATGAGGCAAAATGTATTCTTAAGCTTAGCGGAAGTTTCACTGCTGTGCATCTCAAGTAACTTAACATTGTCTCCTCAACTTAAATTTTGAACAAAGCCTGGATGTATGTTTTAGAATCTTGTCATCACATTTGAGTAATCTTTAGAAGTATTACTGAGGAAACTAGGATATGTGTTAGTAGAAATTTTAATAGATTCTATTATTTTAAAATATTTCTTATAACGTATGCATTATATACGTTAATTAGGTTATAGGGTGTCACATATTTACCACTATATTTTTAATGAGCAGCTTTAAATCTTAATTTGACAAAATGTTTTTTTCAAATATCGATTAAAAATATGTTTAAATAAATAATAATAACAATAATAATAATAATAATTAATAAAAACAATATATATATATATATATATATATATATATTTAGAATATTATATATTATCGATAAAAATATATATTTATTCTAAAGAATTTATTTATTTGATTGTTCGTTGTAGCGGACTTAGCCAAATTAAGGGTTAAATATGTGAAATATGTTAGATATGTTAGATATGTAGTTAAATAAGTTAGATATATATTACTAGTTATATTTATTAAATGTATGTGCAGAAATAAATCAGCATTCATAGATTGATTTTTAAACGATATTTTTTAGAGGCGTTGTGAAATAAATGCGCTTTTTAAGCTAGACAAGACAGTTTGCTAAAATCCTTCCAAAATTTTCATTAGATCTAACTTCCTTGAATACCTTATGGGTACAGTTAATTCCTTATGCCTTTGTCAGAATCTGCACTATGAATAATGACCTTTAAGTTAATGAGTCAAAATGTATTCTTAAGCTTAGCGGAACTTTCACTGCTGTACATCTCAAATAACCTAACATTGTCCTCGCAACATATGTTTCAAACAAAGCCTGGATGTATGTTTAAGAAACTTGTCATCACATTGCTGTAATCTTTAGAATTATTCCTGCGTAAACTAGGATATGTGTGAGTACAAAATTAAGTAGAGTAGTCTAAATGACGTTAAAATATTTCACATATCGTATATTAATTAGATGTTACGGTATGAAATATTTACTATTATTTTTGTAATCAGCAGGGTGAAATATATTTTAGTATTTAATTTAATTTGATTTGATTTGAATAGTTTACTATATGTCACGTTTATATTACTAATGAAATTGAGCAAATGTATCTATACTATCAGCATTTAACGATTTATTTTAGAAAAAAATATTTTATTAGACTGCCGGATTTGTGCGGTGGATATCGACACTGGAATTTAGGTAAGTAGTAAGCTAGTACTGAAAGAGAAAAAAATTAACACAACGCACGAAACACCAAATTGACATGCTATTATGAAAACATTACTTTAAAAAATAGTAAAACGAAAATGTCTTTTAGATTTCAAATTAATTATAGGTTTTATAATAACAACAGTTAAACCATATTAGAAATACAGCTTTGTGAATTCAATGAAGATTTATAATGCTGTAATATATATGAAAGCAATACCTTAAGCTCATTTATCCATGTCAAGTATCTATATTTTAACTTATATTCGGTATATTTTATATAATTGCATATATGTGCTTATATTGAATACATATTTGTATACACTTAGTCTCCATTCAAGTATATTTTCTTTGTACTTTCATGTGGTATGCATGAAATGTCTGCTATAAATTTAATGCTGTAATTTTCTATAACAATGTTAATTAATACAAATTAATGTTCATAGACACAATAGTCATTTGTTTTTGGTTATGAATACAAAACATTTCAGCTTACGCCAACAAGTTCTTATCCTTCATTAAATTACAAACAATATCATAGTTTCATTAAACAACTAAGATTTAAGAAACAATACGTGCAGGACTAAATGATTCAGAAAAATAAAACGTCTCTAAATGTGAACGGATATCATATCTATTGAGTCGTATTTAGTTTATTAGATTGTCTAAGGTTGTCATATAATGAATTAGAGAAAGTTATGTAAAAGAAACCGCTTATTAATAAGCAAAACTGCTTATTTCAAATACTTTTGCAGAGACATTTGCACTCAATGAAATAACATATTAATGAAACAGAAATGGACAATCATTTTATTCATTTTGTTGGGGAAATAAAAGCTGCATTTCTCTTTAACAATTATGAAATTAATTGTAATGTGGCAGATACCAATTATTTAAAACTGAATATTGAAACATGTTATTAAATAACCGTATAATCCCGGATAAAAAAGGTAGAAAATGAAATATCAATTAATTACAAAATAATGAAATTTGAAATATAACCAGGGAAATTAATCCCACTTTTATTGCTGTTCTCACTTAAATTATATATTAATTATTTAATTTTCTGTGCATCTCTAAAGGCTGTAAATTCATAACATTTTACATTCATTTTAGAGTATCATTAGGATATGACCAACAGGGAAGGAGATATGAAAAACAGTAAACTTCCATTAGGTTCAAATTATTTTGAAATTTGAAAGGGAGATTATTTGATTTCGAATTATATTCCTTGTAAAAAAATAAATAAATAAAAATTTGTTCGATAAGTTTCATACAACAAAGATATTAAGAAGGCAGTAGAATTTCAAAATGACACAGTTTTATTAAAAATATTATATGATTTTTTTTTGTGTTCTGGAAAACAAATCAAGTTACGTATACGCTTCATTATTAAAAAACATTTTTTGAAAGAAATGAGTTTCTTCCTCCACTGGAGCCATTTGTTTTTCATGCACGTTTATTTTGTATTTTTAAAAATAATATTTTCCAGTTTGACGTTTTATGTATCGAATTAGCAATTTCGAAACGTCCCAGGTGCTTTTCTTTCATGTACGTCTTATTAAAAAAATTGGAGATTTCTATTAAAGTGTTTGTCATTAAAATGGGAATGATTATGAAAATTGCAAAGTATTTTCTTGGGTTACAAAACACGTAACGAGTAAAATAGTGAACTCATTTGTTGAATTATTTTATAATTTTATATACGTAATTTAAATAGGTGTAAGTATAATTATACATAAAGTATTTATAAATTAAACATACATATTGTTTCTATATAAATTCTAAAGGAAAAATGAAAAAATCAGAGTAATAGGTCAGTATGATGAGCACAGGAAGAGTTTTAAGGAATATTATTAGACGATTCCTTGTTTATGAAGTAGTCTGGTATTTTAAACAAAAATACTTTCTAATAGATTTTTGTGTCAACGCTATATATTCTCACTATTAGAGAAAGTTATGTAAAAGAAATTGCTAATTAATAAGCAAAACTGTTTATTTCAAATACTTTTGCAGAAACATTTGCACTCAATGAAATAACATATTAATGAAACAGAAATGGACAGTCATTTTATTCATTTTGTTGGAGAAATAAAAGCTGCATTTTTCTTTAACAATTATAAAATTAATTTAAATGTAACAGATACCAATTATTTAAAACTGAGTATTCTCTTCTTGAAACATGTTATTAAATAACCGTATAAGCCCGGATAAATAAGGTAGAAAATGAAATGTCAATTACTTACAAAATAATGAAATTTGAAATATAACCAGGGAAATTAATCCCACTTTTATTGCTGTTCTCACTTAAATAATATATTAATTATTTAATTTTCTGTGCATCTCTAAAGGCTGTAAATTCATAACTTTTTACATTCATTTTAGAGTATCATTAGGATGTGACCAACAGGGAAGAGGAGATATGAAAAACAGTAAACTTCCATTAGGTTCAAACTATTTTTTAAATTTGAAAGAGAGATTATTTGATTTCAAATTATATTCCTTGTAAACAAAAATATAAAAATTTGTTAGATAACATTCATACAACAATGATATTAAGAAAGCAGTAGAATTTCAAAATGACACAGTTTTATTAAAAATATTAAATGATATTTTTTGTTCTGGAAAACAAATCAAGTTACGTATGCGCTTCATTATTAAAAAACATTTTCTGAAAGAAATGAGTTTCTTCCTCCACTGGAGCCATTTGTTTTTCATGCACGTTTATTTTGTATTTTTAAAAATAATATTTTCCAGTTTGACGTTTTATGTATCGAATTAGCAATTTCGAAACGTCCCAGGTGCTTTTCTTTCATGTACGTCTTATTAAAAAAATTGGAGATTTCTATTAAAGTGTTTGTCATTAAAATGGGAATGATTATGAAAATTGCAAAGTATTTTCTTGGGTTACAAAACACGTAACGAGTAAAATAGTGAACTCATTTGTTGAATTATTTTATAATTTTATATACGTATTTTAAATAGGTGTAAGTATAATTATACATAAGGTATTTATAAACTAAACATACATATTATTAAATAACCGTTCTTGAAACCGTATGTTTACCTACATGTTTTTAAATAACCATATAAGCCCGGATAAAAAAGGTAGAAAATGAAATATCAATTAATTACAAAATAATGAAATTTGAAATATAACCAGGGAAATTAATCTCACTTTTATTGCTGTCCTCACTTAAATTATATAGCATTTTTATTTAATTTTCTGTAAGTCTCTAAAGGCTGTAAACTGTTTACATTCATTTTAAAGTATCATTAGGTTGTGACCAACAGGGTGGTGGAGATATGAAAGTATGTACACTTCCATTAAACTAAGTTATTAAATTTGAAAGAGAGATTATTTGATTTCAAATTATATTCCTTGTAAACAAAAATATAAAAATTTGTTAGATAACATTATACAACAATGATATTAAGAAAGCAGTAGAATTTCAAAATGACACAGTTTTATTAAAAATATTAAATGATATTTTTTGTTCTGGAAAACAAATCAAGTTAGGTATGCGCTTCATTATTAAAAGAAATTTTTTGAAAGAAATGAGTTTCTTCCTCCACTGAAGTCATTTGTTTTTCATGCACGTTTATTTTGTATTTTTAAAAATAATATTTTCCAGTTTGACGTTTTATGTATCGAATTAGTAATTTCGAAACGTTCCAGGTGCTTTTCTTTCATGCATGTCTTATTAAAGTGATGTATGTCTTATTAAAAAGATTTCTATTAAAGTGTTTGCCATTAAACTGGGAATGATTATGAAAATTGCAAAGTATTTTCTTGGGTTACAAAAGATGTAATGCGAAAATAGTGAACACTTCTATTGAATTATTTTATAATTTTAAATATGTATTTAAATAGGTGTAAGTATAACTAGACATAAGCTATTTATAATCTAAACATATTGTTTCTGTATAAATTCTAAAGGTAAAATGAAAAAAATCAAAGTATTAGGTCAGTATGATGAGCATCAGGAAAAGTTTTAAGGAATATTATTAGAGCACTCATTTTTTATTAGTCTCATATTTTAAAGAAAAGTTTTTCTAATAGATTTTTGTGTCAACGCTAAATATTCTCACTAGAAGCTCATTGTTGAAAATTGAAAATTAAAACAAATAGATCCCCTTGACCCCTATTAAATGCAGTAGAACACTTTTTGATATCATATAAAATAAAAATAACAAATTTTTTGCACCTATAATCAGCTGTTAAAATGGATAAGTATTTACCTATATTGTTTATTTTGGTTATTAAATTTGATTAATAATATTATTCTGTACATGAATTTCCCTTTTACAATAATATTTTATCATTTAAGGTTATATTTAATACAAATCTTTTTAAAAGTAGAAAATTTCGTATTTATACAATGTTTTATTGTGGTTTATATGGTACAGAAATCTTTCTTGTGATTTAGTGTGTTCAGAGTATTATTTCTTTATTAATATTTAACACTTCCTATTGACAGTAAAGTAGAATTTGACCTTTAGTATCTGGTAATGGATTGAATGTTCAGCTAAATCCAGTTCCATGCATTTAACCCATCTTTCGCCGTAAATAAGAAAATGAGATTTTTATATGATCTCTTTCCATAGTGAACATATTAATACATAATGAAATTGAAAAGGAACATTTTAATTTTCAAATTGTTAGGGAACCAAGGAATTTGGAAATGGAATTTTTTTACCCAACAACACATATCTTATACAAAATGTAATTGGCATATAAAATATTGGTACTTTTCATATGTACATATACCTAGAAAGTAGTTATACATATTATATAATTTAATACTTAAGGAACATGTATTTAAGTGCAGTAATTGACTTTTTTATTTTACAATATAAACCTTAATATATTCAACGATGATATTAGCGTGGCAAAAAATATTCGAGCGATATATCTAACTGCAGCTCATTATTTGAATTAAAACTTTACTATTAAAAATTTTCACTAGTTACAATTACATTTAAAATGTGAAGATCAATATGATATTGAAGGTAAACACTATTAGTGTAAATACCAAGAGACCTACTATAATAAAACTCAAAATAAATTATGTATATTAAAAATAATATCTCATTTTATTCTAGTCTTATTATTTTGTAACTTTTAGACAGCAGCTTATTACTGATTAAACAATTAGTTTTATTTAAAATTACAGAGAAAGCAATTTTACGAAGATTCTAATTGAACAACACGCGGTTCACCCATCGTCATCTTTTACTCGGTGATCAGGCACCTTCATGTAAAATTTGTAAGACCAACAAGTCTGTTAAACACGCCCTGATAGACTGTCCCATCTATAATCAACATCGTCTCCATTATTTTAACTCTGCTACCCCTGATATCAAACATCTTTTAAATGCGTCGCCTCATCCTGAAATTTTTACCTTTTTAAGAGTCATTGGTTTTTATCCTCATATTTGATATCATCTCACTTTATTCACCTTTTTAATTCTACATATATTTCTTTCGTATTTCTTGTCGAAACATCGCTTCGTTCTTAAGTTTTAAACTTTGAAATTATTTTTAAAATATATTTTTCATTACTGAGTACTTGTGTTTGGCACAATATATCCCAGGAGGATTCAGTGCCATTAAGCTCTAACCAACCAACCAACCAACCAATCTAATTGAATAATATCAGGCGAGATATAATTTTGCCTCAAACAGAAATAAAATTTTAAGTCTGGGATCTCAAACATAAATCATATAATTTATTGTACATGCCATCAATGAAAATCATACATATTTGTACTTTTACTTTCTAGTTGCAGTTACTTTTACTGATAATTTAAAGATATAAAATAAAAAGTTTCACTTTTATTTGGTAGACAATTTAACATCAAGGTCAGTAAACGTCCGTTGAATTTCAAGTGTGCAGATAAATGTTAGATAAAACCAGAGTACTAACAAAAGAAAATATTGCCATAACAAACACTTTTTAATAAGAAGTCAGTTAAAATCAGGTTTTCCGGCTTTTATGAACAAGATTCCATAATCTATGTCTGAAATAAGCTATAAAAACCTAACAGCCTTATGAGTTATTTATTTTATACTACAAAAAAGGGAGTTTTAATTGATATAGTGATTTTATCATCTGATAACTATTTCAATAGAAGCAAAAAAGAGTGGATAATTAATATTTTATTCCAGATTTCTTATTTTATAACTTTAAGGCATTCCGTTTTTATGGATTAAAACTTTAGTTTAAATTCGAATCCTATAAAAGGTAAATTGTCGTAGATAAATTTATACTTCATGATTTAGATTGAGCATTATCATGCAAAAAAAAATTTTCCTTTTAAAAGCATAAAATCTTCTGCTTCAAATATAAAAGAAATAAATTATTGTGGATGTTACCAGAGAAAATCATACATACTTTATCTTCTAGTTTGCAATTTTACTGACGATTCAGAGATATGCCAGAGATACGATTTTACTTTGGGATGATATATAATTTATTGTCCAGGTAAATCGCCAACGTATTTTGTATTGTAGTAATATGAAGCAGATGAAAACTGTAGACTAACAAGGAAAACATTTATCAAAATAAACGAAATTTAATAACTTATGGTTTTCTACTCTCGTAAAAAAATTCTGAAACCTCCTTTTGAAATAGAATAAAAAAGGAAAAAGAAATTAAAATAGAATAATTAAAAAGTATGCGTAAAAATATGCTTTTGCTGTGAAGTTTTCAGACTTTAACAAAAATTCGAAGCTTCTTTAAGATTTTAAACGTATATCTTACAAATGTATAATGTTACTTACTTTCTGGTGATAACAGTGTGCTTACAATGTTAAAAATTATTAGTCTATTTCATCCTAAAAATGGGACCTTTCTACTCTCGTAAAAAAATTCGGAAACCTACTTTTGAAATAGAATAAAAAAAGAAATTGAAATAGAATAATTAAAAAGTATGCGTAAAAATATACTTTTGCTGCGAAGTTTTCAGACTTTAAAAAAACTTCGCAGCTTCTTTAAGATTTTAAACGTATATCTTCCAAATGTATAATTTTACTTACTTTCTGGTGATAACAGTTTGCTTTCAATGTTAAAAATTATTAGTCTATTTCATCCTAAAAATGGGACCTTTCTACTCTCGTAAAAAAATTCGGAAACCTACTTTTGAAATAGAATAAAAAAAGAAAAAGAAATTGAAATAGAATAATTAAAAAGTATGCGTAAAAATATACTTTTGCTGCGAAGTTTTCAGACTTTAAAAAAACTTCGCAGCTTCTTTAAGATTTTAAATGTATATCTTCCAAATGTATAATATTACTTACTTTCTGGTTATAACAGTTTGCTTACAATGTTAAAAATTATTAGTCTAATTCACCCTTAAAATGGGACCTTAAAAATTAAAAACTTACCATTAAAAACTAGAAACATTCTTTAATTATTAAAATCATAATATCTTCCAAGTAAGAAATAACAGATCTGCCGCAACTCTGTTGTATGAAAATACAAAATTTTCATTCTGTCCCTCTATCTTCCTATGAATCTCAAATCATTTATAATTAGATCTCAATAAATCCGTGTAATTATCACATTCTTGTAAATATGGTCATATAAATTTATCTTCGTATAGGTTGCAGAAAATTTAGAAAGAAATGATTTTTTTTTTTTTTGCTTAGGATATGATAATTGATTTATTAAATATATCTTTTGACAAGCTTGTAATTCTATAATAAATATAGCGATAAAATAAGTTAAAAAAGCAACAGAGCATACTCATAAATAAAACTTTTTCACTCGTATTTTCCATATAAATAACTTATTCAAATAAAACTACAGTCTTGTTTGTCTCGTAAATCTCTCACATTTTTTATTAACCCTTTAATGCCTGGTGTATCTCTTTAGATACCACTAAAAAAATAGCTTGTAGAATTTTTATGTTTTCTTGGAACGAGTTTTCCTTTTGAGAGTAGGTAGAGGATAATCTCATCAGCATTCTACAAAAATTTTAAGTAATTTTATATTACTTATAAATTTTTCTTTTTAATCGAAAATTTATGATTTTTCGAATAGAGGACATAAATTTGCTCTATCGTCAGGTACTTAGACTGAAACCCCAAAAAATCGCTTTGTCTATTGTAAAACCCCATTTTTCAGTCCGTATTTGACGTGTAATACAAAAGAAATCTATTTGCACGTAGTTTTTCCTTTTTCATAAATGCCATCTTATGATGTTTCAAAGGATAGCTGATTATTAATGGGATGTGCTGTAGTATTCCAAAGTTCTTTAAACATCCTATTTATTTTATTTTGTGCAGTCCATAATAGTTAAGTTTTAAAATATGCATCATTATGTAGTCTGCAGAAATGACTCGGGTCCTTATAGGGTTAATACTAGAAGGACCTGGTCGAATTATAGTCAAAAAATGTCCATGTATTTTTAACTGTACATATTTTATCCTACAGAAGAAATTATAGAAAATTAAGATATTAAAATTATTAATTCTAATCATTTTTAATACAAGGCTTATATCTATTCACTTGACGTTTTCGCCGTCTGTTTCAAGGAATTTTCATTTTCAAAATATTCTTAATCAATTGATAAAATCTAAAAGTAATTTTAACATCATGAGAGCATAACATATATTATAAAACTATTTTAAACCAAGCATTAAAGTTTTGTAGCTGCAGCTCTCATAGATTTTAAAGTTTCATTCATAAAAATTAATAAAAATGAAAAAAATATTTCCAATAATTCTGTTTAAAATTATGTAATATCTTTCATGGACGGTAGGTATTTAATGCCTAATTTCTTTCATTTCCTATGATTACATTCAAATTTTAAATAATTGCAATTTAATTAAACATAGATAGAACACATCGGGTAGTAAAAAAAATGTACTTTTAAACATATACAATAAATACTGAAAATATGTAACTAAGTATAGTTAAACAAGTATAGTTTATTAACTAAACGGGTAATATTTTGTAAAATATTTTCTTTGCGGTTTTTACTAAATGCTTTCTGAATACATGTTAAAATATATTTTAATGGTATTATAAATAACAAAACGTTTAAGAGTGGTAAAACTCTGCCCCGGCCTTAGCCATCCAGTTCAAACAAAACGTTTAAAAAAATCTAATGATTCTATTCAAAGTTGTTGCTTTTATAAAAGCTCAGTTTAAATCTAATTTATTTTTTAGCATTTACATTTACTGTAAAATATTACATAAAATTAAAAGAAACCTGATTTAATTATTTGAAAATTAGTGGTAATTACACACTTAATATTAGAGATTTATTTAAAAAGGGAACATTAAAGCCTTAACTCAGCTTTCAAACAATCAGATTGAGAAATAATCCGCTTTGTGAATTTTAGCTAATGGTTTCTGAATACATATTAGCATACCTTTTAATACATTATGAATTACAATAACTAAAAGAAAGAAATGAATGTTTTTAATGAAAATGTTTCCTTTTATAAAACTTAGTTTTCATCTAGTTTATTTATTAGAATTTAATTTTTCTTTAAAGTATCGCATAAATTTAAAAGAGATCTGACTTAACGTTTTTAATTTTTTTTAGCAATTACACACACAATATTAGAAGTTTATATTAAAAAGACTTTATTGCCTTAATTTGGTTTTCAAATAAAGCAGCTACAAAAGCATGTGTCACAAACAAAAAAAAATCTACAAATCCATTATCGAAAACAGGAAAAAAGGTTTTATTGAAATCTTAAAATCCCTTATATTTCGACACTAATGAATGACAAAAATCACAGTCATAAAAGATTACACTTATTATCACATAAAAGCTTTTCCGTTTTTTCCCTTCTTAATCCCACTTTATTGAAATGAAAAAACATGGAAAGATTATCTTTAGAAATGATTAAGTAAAGCAGTTTTTACAGGACTAAAAAAAAAATCCAGCTATTAGCGATACAAAAGCAGGAAAAAATCATATTACAGTTAATGTGACACATTTGGGAAAGTTATTTCACTTTGTTGGGAGAATATTCTGCCCAGGGTTTTGACTTGTTTCTAATTTCATCGGATTACTCGAGTGAATAATGTATCATTTTTAATCGAAATGTGTCCTGCTTCCAAAAAATTTGTTTTAATGTAATCAATCAAAATTAATTACTTAACACATTAAAATAGAATATATATTAACACTAAACTTACCAACACTTAATATGCTTAATTATTTTAATTTATTTTATTTTAATTATTTTATATTATCTATTTTCTTTCATTTATTTTATTTATACATTTTATTCCCTCAATACATACCTATTTCTATTATTTCTATTTTAATTCATTACCCGTTACAATTTTTTACATATATATTACCGTTCATTTTACCGTGTATGGTATGTTTAGAGTTAAAATTCCTGCTTCCAAGAAATTTGTTTTAATGTAATCAATCAAAATAAATTACTTAATACATTAAAACAGAAGATATATTAACTCTAAACATAACAACACTTAATACATGCTTATTTCTTTTACTTTCTTTTCTTTTCTTTTTATTATTCTATTTTACCTATTTTATTTCATTTACTTTATTTATTTTTTTTATTCACTCAATTCATACATATTTCTTATATTTCTATTTTAATTCATTACCCATTGCGTTATATATATATATATATATATATATATATATATATATATATATATATATATATATATATATATATATATATATATATATATATATATATATATATATATATATATATATATATATATATATATATATATATATATATATATATATATATATATATATATATATATATATATATATATATATATATATATATATATATATATATATATATATATATATATATATATATATATATATATATATAATATATATATGTATATATATATATATATATATATATATATATATATATATATATATATATATATATATATATATATATATATATATATATATATATATATATATATATATATATATATATATATATTACTGGACATTTTACCTGTTATTCTATATTTAATGTTAAAAGTTTTACCTAATTTATGTACTAAAAATTACCTATGATCAGATTGGCATTTTAGTATAAATAATTTTTAATAAATTGATTTTATATATATAAACAATAAGTTATAACTTTAGCTGCTCTAAACAAAGTTTTGGTATTTATTCCAACAGGAGTTTATGGCTTGAGTATTTTCCGTAGTTTTTAATAAAAATATGTCCTCTTTTTTACAAAAAATTGTAATGTGATAAATCAAAATATATTTCATATATTTCATATGAGAGTTTAAAATTTACAGCTTTACATGACAGCAAATATTTTGTAACCAGTTCAGTAATTTAATAAAAAAATAACTTTAAGATAAATTATTATTAGTTTGTCCTTTTTTGGTATAATTTGGGATTTTTTATTTTAATATGATTATAAAGTATATTTGAATGCACTATATAAACTTGAAAGCTGCAAATTTTTCATTAATCTCCTTGCGTAATCTACAAATAATCCAATCGATAATTAATCAAAATGATATTTCAATACCTTTCACATGTAAAAAGAGATTACACCCTGCATTATTTATATTACAGAAGCATTTTTCTTTAATAAGTTTAATATTTTAACAAAAATAAAGTAATGATAAATTTTAATTATAAATTTATAAATGCTTTCACACTACATTTACAATATAATTTGAACATTTTTTCCAATATATTAAATAAACATTTTCTTTCTCTACAAATGTGATAAATGAAAAAATAAAATATTTTAATGTAATAAATCAAATATAAATGTAATAGATTAAAGTAATAAATAAAAAATAAACATGATAAATGAAATTACTGTTTAATATTTTTCATACGAAAAGTGAATCTAAAATTTGTAGTTTCGTTCATGTATCAGTTAACATTTCATTAATTAATTTGATATTTTATAAAATTATCATAATTAATCATTTTAAATCCTGGAGTATTTTGTAGACTTCTTTTTGGAATTACATTTCCAATACTTTTTTTAATAATGTAATAAGTTTCTCAAAAGAAAAAATATATTGTTGTAAATAGAATATTGCTTTGTACATACATTAGCTTTCATTAGAAAAGTTAAGTGTTATTTTATTATTATATAGCGTTAGATTTAATCGGTCTTTAAACAATATAAAATCTTTAATTGCTCATATCGAAGATATTTAACGAGTGTCAAATATTTAAAAAAAATATTTCTACCGTTTCAAGATTATTCATAAATAAATAGAAAACAATAAATATTCCTAAAGAATCAAGAATAAATTTCAATTAATCACTTTAACCACAGAAATTGTTGACTTGAAGTTTTAATTTCAAATTAACTAATTTTCTTTAATTGTTTGAATATAAAATATTTAGAAGAATCTTTACTGCTGTAATTTATGAACGTATAAATTCTATAAAAATATTTATATGCTGCAACGCATTACAATATAGTGAATTAAATCACATACCTCCGTAAATCACCTCTCACAGGAGACTAGGACAAGAACTGAAGCGAAGTGAGGAGCCTAATCTCAGCTGCGGCTGGAAGAAAATAGAAGAGTTGAACATCTTTTTCCGCTTCACTTATATAGGTTCTTTTCGTCACGTGAAATTCTGTTCGAACCACTTGTGGAATCGGGACGTATAATCATTGGAGAACGAAGTAGAGACGGGGCGGGGTTTATTGTATGACGTCAGGGGAATTTGATCAGTCAAAGACGAGAAATAGCGACTCAATTTTTATTCTTTATCGGTGTGAGAGTAGAAGCGTAAATTTCGACAGTATTTGGATAACTGCAGTGGGAAACCCTGCGTTTTCTCAAAGCAGAATACGAAAAAAATTATGTGGGCAATTTTAATTTCACTCAGAGAAAAATACATGATGATTTATTTAATCATACAAATAAGTTATTAGATCTGTTATGTAATAATTTTAAGATATGACATAAGTAATAATTAGTGTATACTATGTTAGCTACGAATAGGCCGTATAATATAATTTTATTAATTTTAAAAGTATTTTTATTTGTATTGTGAACTTAGAACTATAAAAAACTTATTATTTTCTTTTATACAATAATTTTACAAAAAGATGAATTATAACATTAATTTCAGAATTTTTAATTCTATTACTATTTTTTAATTATTATTTTTGTTTCTACCTTAAAATATAAAAAAAAGATTATTTTTTTTCTTTTAAAGTATTAAAAGTAATTGTTAAAATGATTAATATTAGGTATACTGGTATTCTGTTTTGAAGATCTAAGTTGCACATATAGGTAAAAAATATTAAGCAGATATTTTGATTTATTTTTCTCTGAATTTTCCATAGTTTTTACTGTCAATATTAATTGGATAGGAATAGAATCAAAAAGTGTACAAATATATACTATACAAATGAGAGTGTGAACTCGTTCAAAATGCTGAATTTCTCTCCTCAACACTTTTCAGCACAGACTACGACACCTTGTTAATTTCTTCCGTGTTATTAACTTCAGAATTTTTAATTATATTATTATTTTTTACTTATTATTTTTGTTTCTACCTTAAAATATAAAAAAAATTATTTTTTTTAAGTATTAAAAGTGTTAAAATATTAGTATTAGGTATACTGGTATTCGGCTTTGAAGCTATAGGTTGCTCATAGAGGCAAAAACATTAATTAGATATTTTGATCTGCTTTTGAATCTTCTATACTTTTCACTAACGATGTTTATGTAAGAGGAATATGATAAAAAAGCGTAGAAGCATATACACAAGTTAGAGTGTGAACTCGTTCAAAATACTGAATTCCTCTCCTCAACACTAGGACACCTTGTTAATTTCTTCCTTTTTATTAACTTCAGAATATTTAATTATGTTTTTATTTTTTACACATTATTTTTGTTTCTACCTTAAAATATAAAAAAAGATTATTTTTTTCTTTTAAAATATTAAACGTAATTGTTAAAAATATTAATATTAGGTATACTGGTATTCTGCTTTGAAGTTCTAGGTTTCACATACAGGCAAAAAATATAAGCATATATTTTGATGTACTCTTGAATATTCCATAGTTTTCACTATCGATGTTCATGTAATATTAATTGTATCAAAGAGCTTAGAAGTATATTCTACAAAAGTGAGAGTGCGAACTCCTTCAAAGTACTGATTTTCTCTCCTCAACACATTAATATTAAGTATACTGGTATTCTGTTTTGCAGCCCTAGGTTGCACATGCAGACAAAAATATAAAGCAAATATTTTGATCTACTCTTGAAACTTCCATAGCTCTCACTATCGATGTTCATGGGATAGGAGTAAATCAAAAAGCGTAGAAATATATACTATACAAGTAAGAGTGTGAACTCGTTCAAAATGCTGAATTTCTCTTCTCAACACTTTTCAGCACAGGCTAGGACACCTTGTTAATTTCTTCCTTAATATTAAAATCAGAATTTTTAATTATATTATTATTATTTAATTATTCCTTTTTTATCTTAAAATATAAAAAAAAGATTTTTTTCTTTTAAAGCATTAAATGTAATTGTTAAAATTATTATTATTAGGTATAGTGGCATTCTGTTTTGTAACTCTAGTTTGCACATACAGGCAAAAATGTTAAGCAAATATTTTAATGTACTCTTGAATCTTCTATAGCTTTAACTATCGATGTTCATATTATAGGAATTTAATCAAAGAGAGTAGAAGTATATACAGCACAAATTATAGTGTGAACTTGTTCAAAATACTGAATTTCTCTGCTCAACACTTTTCAGCACAGGCCAGGACACCTTGTTATTTTCTTCCTTTTTATTAACTTCAGAATATTTAATTCTGTTATTATTTTTTATACATTATTTTTGTTTCTACACTAAAAAGTTAAAAAGATTAACAATTTTCTCTGAAAGCATTAAATGTAATTTTAAAAATATTAATATTACGTATATTGGTATTTTGTTTTGAAGCTCTAGGTTGCACATACAAACAAAAATATTAAGCAAATATTTTGATCTACACTTGAATTTGAATAATATTCACTATCGATGTTAGAAGTATATATTACAGCGTAAAAATATACTACAGAAGTTAGATTTTGAACTCGTTCAAATATAGTGAATTTCTCTCCTCAACACTTTTCAGCACAGACTAGGACACCTTCTTAATTTCTTCCTTATTATTAGATTCAGAATTTTTAATTATGTTATTATTTTTTATACATTATTTTTGTTTCTACCTTAAAATGTAAAAAAAAATATTAATCAGTTTTCTCTTAAAGAATTAAATGTAATTGTTAAAAATATTAATATTACGTATACTGGTTTTCTGTGTTGAAGCTCTAGGTTGCACATACAGACAAAAATATTAAGCAAATATTTTGATCTACTCTTGAATTTTCCATAGTTTTCACTATTGATGTTCATGGGGTAGGAGTAGAATCAAACAGTGTAGAAGTATATACTATACAAGTTACAGTGTGAACTCGTTCAAAATGCTGAATTTCTCTCCTCAACACTTTTCAGCACAGGCTAAGACACCTTGTTAATTTCTTCCTTCTTATTAACTTCAGAATTTTTAATTATATTATTATTATTTAATTATTCTTTTTGATTTTACCTTAAAATATAAAAAAGATTATTTTTTCTTTTAAAGCATTAAATATAATTGTTAATATTATTAGTATTAAGAATACTGGTATTCTGATTTGAAACTCTAGTTTGCACATACAGGCAAAACTATTAAGCATATATTTTGATGTACTCTTGAATCTTCCATAGTTTTCACTATCGATGTTCATGTGATTGGAATTGGATCAAAGAGCTTAGAAGTATATTCTACACAAGTAAGAGTGTGAACTCGTTCAAAATACTGAATTTCTCTCCTCAACACTTTTCAGCACTGGCTAGGACAACTTGTTAATTTATTCCTTAATATTAAAATCAGAATTTTTAATTATATTATTATTATTTAATTATTCCTTTTATTATCTTAAAATATAAAAAAAGATTTTTTTTCTTTTAAAGCATTAAATGTAATTGTTAAAATTATTATTATTAGGCATAGTGGCATTTTGTTTTGTAACTCTAGTTTGCACATACAGGCAAAAATATTAAGCAAATATTTTAATGTACTCTTGAAACTTTTACAGCTTTCACTATCGATGTTCATATGATAGGAATTTAATCAAAGAGAGTAGAAGTATATACAGCACAAATTAGAGTATGGACTTGTTCAAAATACTGAATTTCTCTCCTCAACACTTTTCAGCATAGGCTAGGACACCTTGTTATTTTCTTCCTTTTTATTAACTTCAGAATATTTAATTCTATTATTATTTTTTATACATTATTTTTGTTTCTACACTAAAAGGTAAAAAAGATTAACGATTTTTCTCTGAAAGCATTAAATGTAATTTTAAAAATATTAATATTACGTA